>CM038677.1:640962102-641432501 GCA_021605205.1 Aegilops longissima
AAACAAAGTAAGGGCGCGACTAGCTACGAGTTGGTTCCTCCGTGCACAGGTTTTCCATACAAAGTACTATCATTCGAGAAAGATAACTTAAAGATTTAAAAACTGATTGCTCAAATTTTGGCAACTTAGCTTTTCTGTCGTTTGCTTCCCGATAAGGTGAAACTTCCTCGAGCAATGCTTGGTCCACGGCATTACCTTCTCCATCCCCCTGGTTAACTTGTGTGCGAGGGAACCTTCCTTTCTTTGAGAAAGATAAAGAAGAGAAAATAAAGTTATGGAGCCTTGTGGCTCGTTATTGCTTACCGGGTGTAGGTGCTGCACAAAGCGTCAGACAAAACATGCAATAAAATTATGAAAGCATGAAATTGACAAGTTGTGCACAACACGTAAGCTTTACTTACGCACGGGGTCTGCTACCGCTTTGTACAAAGGATTACATGCAACATCGGCAAGACTTGTACAAAGGTGGTTGCCGGAACAGGTTCCGCTAACCGCGCCTCTGAGTAAAACTTACGAAGATGCTCGATGTTCCAGAGTTGCTCACCGAATGCCATCTTCGGTCTCAAAGCGGACAGCGCCAGAGCCTAGTGACTCGTTTCACCCAATAAGGGCCTTCCCACTTGGCGTCAACTTGTTGGAATTCTTGGCGGACTGAGCGCGCGAAGAACAAGGTCGCCTTCCTCGAGGCTTCGGCACTAACTCTGCGGCTATGGTAGCGACGCAAAGCTTGTCGGTAACGAGCAGCTCGCATACAATGCTCAAGACGGTCCTCCTCAAGGAGCAGCGCGTCATCTTGTCGCAGCTGCTCTTGCTCAAGCTCATCATAGCGAGTACTCGAGGTGACCCGTGATACGAGTTCCGTGGGGAGAACTGCCTCTGCTCCATAGACTAGAGCGAAGGTGTCCGGCGGTGGCTCGATTTGGCGTCATCTGATCGACCAAAGAACCACCGCAGCTCCTCAATCCAGTTTCTTCCGCACTTGTGCAGCCTCGTCGAAAGTTACGGTCTTGAGCCCGCGCAGCACTTCAGCATTTGCTCTCTCGCTTGACCGTTGCTTCTGATGAGCAATGAAGCAAAGCGCACCTTGGCGCCAAGATCTTGGACGTCTTGCATGAAGGTGCGACTTCGTGAATTGTGTGCCGTTGTCGGTGATGATCCCGTTAGGAACTCCAAAGCGGCAAACAATCGACCAAGAACTTGATCGCCGACCGTCTTGTCACCTTCCTCATCGCTTCAGCCCGCCACTTTGTGAACTTGTCGATTCATGATGTACAAGTACTCAAAGCCCCAAAGCTCGGGAAAGGGACCGAGAATGTCGAGCCCCGCACCGAAAATGGCGGGATAAAGGGATCGTCCGAGAGCTTGAGCTGGTTGGTGTATCTGCTTGGAATGGAACTGCACGCTTCACACTTGGTTACTTGTGCGATTGCATCCCGAGGGTCTGTCGGCGAAGAAACCTTGCCGGAAAGCTTTGCGGCAAGTGCTCTTCGCCAATGTGGTGACCACATATGCCTCCGTGTATCTCTGCCAACAGCTTCATCCATCTTCCCGCAAATACACTTCAATTTCACACCGTTGAGTCTTCTTACATGCAGCGTCTTTGTCGACAAACTGGTACATACTTGACTGCCGGGCTACTCTTTCCGCTTCTTCTTGCTCTTCGAGAAGTTCTCCTGTCTGAAGGAAATGGACAATCTGATGTGCCCATGCTGGAGCTTGTGGCTCGACAACAAGGACCAAAGGCACATACGCTGCTGTGGGAACATCCGCTTCTATGGCAAGAACCTGCGGCTCGGCCGGAGCTTGATGTTCCCCGGCAAGCTTGCCGGAGCGAAACTTGTCGGGAGCGTCTGCTTCAACGAAACAAACCCTAGGGCTTGTCGGAGCAGACTGTTCCTCAGCACTTTCGGTGTTGATCCTGGGGACCTTTTTGGTGGCGGCTTCGGGAAGCTCTGCCGGAAAATAGTCACCAGAAATCAACTTCCTCTTCTTGTTCTGTCCAGTTGATGGCGCTACAGTCGGTTGAGTCAGCTTGAGCACAAAAATTCCTAGTTCCACAGGTAACTTAAGTGCGGCGACTTTGACAAAGCCATCGCAATATCATTCGAGCTCTTGGAACATGTTCCATCTGCAGCCGTCAAAGTGCACTTCTAGCTTTCTCACTTCATCAACGAGGCTTCCATCAATGGACTCGATAATCTTTGTTCACTTGGCGGACGACAAGCTGCGAGTCACCCCCGACAATGAGCTTTTTATCCCAAGGTCTCATCATGATCTCGAGACCGGCAAGCAAGCCTTCATACTCTGCCGTATTGTTTGTTGCTTGCTCCTTGGGAAAGTGCATCTGGACTATGTACTTGAGGTGTTCTACGGTGGGCGCGACAAGCAGCACGCCGGCACCGGCGCCTTGCAGCGAGAAGGCACCATCAAAGTACATCAGCCATTCTTTGCTTGCTTCCTTGACGGGGATGCTCGTCTCTGGAATTTCTTCATCCTGCGTTGGCGTCCATTCTGCTATAAACTCTGCCAATACTCTGCTTTGGATAGTTGAAGTGCTTTCAAACTTGAGGCCAAAGCTTGACAGTTCTAGTGCCCACTCGACAATCCTGCCTGTTGCTTCTGGATTTTGCAATATCCTCTTCAGGGGAAAGCGAGTGATGACTGTGATTTCATGTGCTTGGAAGTAATGGCGCAGCTTTCTCGAGGCCATGAGGAGGCCGAAAAGCAATTTCTGCACACCAGAGTACCTTGACCTAGCCCTCTGCAGAAGGGAACTGACAAAATAAACTGGGCGCTGCACCATCCTTTTCTGTATCTTCTCGCACGCCTGCGCAAATCCGTCCTTGTCGGGACCAGAGCTTGTCGGTGAAGTGCCTTGCTTGTCGTTGGATGTATCTGCCATGGTTGCCGGCTCATCATCCGCCTCCCTCTCCGCTACTAACGCAGCACTAACCACTTGATTGGTTGCCGCTATATATAGCAGCAACTTCTCTTGTGGCTTAGGTGAGACAAGTATTGGAGTGGAGGACAGGTACCTCTTTAAGTCCTGCAGCGCAGCCTCCGCTTCTGGAGTCCATTTCATTGGACCCGCCTTTTCAAAATCTTGAAAATGGCGGCGCTGCTCAGCAGAACCTAGAGATAAACCTCGCCGAGAGCATCCACGCAACCGCAAGTCTTCGTACATCCTTGACGCGCTTTGGTGCTTCAATCTGCTCAATGGCCTTGATCTTGTCGGGATTGGCTTCAATTCCCGCCGAGAACGAAGAACCCGAGAAGCTTGCGGAAGAGACTCAACACGCACTTCTCGGGGTTGAGCTTGAGGTTGATCTTGCGCGGATTTGCAAAGGTCTCATCTAAATCTTGAACCGAGTTGCTTTGTCCTTGCTCTTGACCACTATGTCATCCATGTAGGCTTCTACATTTCTGTGCATTTGCGGCTCAAAAGCGCCATGGACTACTCTTGCAAACGTTGAACCAGCATTCTTTAGCCCAAAAGGCATCCGTACAAAACAGTATGTGCCACATGGGGTGATGAATGCGGTTTTCTCCTCATCCTCTTCTGCCATGGAGATCTGATGATATCCTGAGTATGCATCAAGAAATGAAAGCAAATCACATCCAGCCGTGGAGTCAACAATTTGGTCGATGCGCGGCAAGGGAAATGGGTCTTTGGGACAAGCTTTATTAACATCTGTGAAGTCGATACAAAGTCTCCATTTCCCATTTGCCTTGCGTACAACTACAGGATTGGCCAACCATGTAGGATGGAGCACTCCTCTGACAAGGCCTGCTGCTTCCAATTTCTTGATCTCTTCTGCAATGAATTCTTGGCGCCCACCGCTTACTTCCTCGACTTTCTTTGACGGGCGGGCGCGATGAGGACAGACAGCTAGGTGATGCTCAATTACTTTCCTAGGAACACCGGGATGTCGACGGTTGCCATGCAAACACGCCGACGTTAGCCTCGCAGGAAAGCAACGAGCCTTCCTATTTAGGGTCGAGAGTGGCACTGATGGTGAAGGTACCACCAGTGCCGTCCTCCTTGGCGGGCACCTTCTTGGTCTTTGGCGGAGCTGCCATCGTCTTCTTGCACTTGCCGGTGGAGCTCGATGGTGCGTCCTCGACGGTAGCGCAGCACTCCGAAGAGGTGCGCTTGCCGGAGTGGGCATCAGAGCTCTTGCCGGACTTGGTCTTCTTCTTCCCCCCGGGAGCTTCAGCGGCAAGTGACTTGCTATCTGTTGCAGCTGCTGTCTCCCGGTAAATCTTGTCGGCGCAGATAAGAGCATCCTTCTTGTCGCCATGGACAGAAATGACACTTATCGGGCCTGGCATCTTGAGTAAGTTGTATGCATAATGAGAGGCTGCCATGAACTTGGCGAGTGCTGGACGGCCAAGTATCCCATTGTAAGGCAATGGAAAATCAGCAACGTCGAATGTGACCCTCTCAGTCCTGAAGTTTAGCTCGCTGCCAAATGTTACCGCAACGTGATCTTCCCTTCGCTTGCTCCTTCCCGGATTGATTCCTTGAATGTGCCGCTCTTCGAGCTCGTTGTCGGGGATCGAAGCTTCGGAGCACCGCGAGGAGATCAGGTTTAAGCCGGCCCCGCCGTCAACTAGCATCTTGGTGACCTTGAGGTTGCGGATAGTTGGTGAGACCAACATCGGCAAGCACCCGACCGCAGTTATGCGATCAGGGTGGTCCTCAATATCAAAGATGATAGGCGTCTTTGGACCATTTCGAGGCTTGCGTGACTCTATGGATGGTTACATTGCATTAACTTCCCGCATCCATTGCTTGAGTTGGCGGTGTGAAGTATGCGAGAGAGCACCGCCGTCAACGCAAAGGACCTCTGTGGCTTTCAAACTCCTGCTCATCGGTCTCGCTCTTCCATATCTTCATCGTCGTCGTCGTCTTCATCCTTGTCGCGCCGCGGGAGGTCTGTCTCCTTGCCGCTGCTTGGCCTTGCCGCGCGTCCTCCTCGGCCGGTCGCTTCTTACTAACTCCCCAGACCTTCTGGGCCTTCTCCTTGTCGCGCCGCTCGTACTCAGCTTTACATTGTTCAACAAGCTGCTCGACCTTCTTGCAGCTCCGGAGGTCATGGCCCTTGGTGCGGTGGATCTTGCAGTACTGCTTGTTGGAGCTGTCCTGCTTGTCGGCGGCCGCCACAGGCTGGCAGTTGGTGCCAGCGACAACCTCCTTGCCGGAGCTACCAACTTTGGCTTTGTTGGCGCCACCTCCATTGCCGGACTGCTCGACAACTAGCACAACTTTGCCCTTCTTCTTTCTATTGTTCCGCCGTCGGCTTTTCTTTGCCGGAGCGGTCTCCTCACTATCAGATCCTGCTTCTGCATTCTCTCCTGGGAGTCTCCTCCCTTCCTCGCACGTGCACACTTGTCGGCCGAGGCATACAGCTCACTGACGTCCTTGACTTTGCACATTGCCATCTCCTCCCTCATCTCTGCGGTTCCGCACGTTCTGATGAAACGCGCTGATCACCACGGCAGGGTGGACATCTGGGATGTTGTAGTGCACACGGCTGAATCTCTGAATGAATTTGCGCAGGGACTCTCCTTCCTTCCGGCGAGCAGATGAAGGTCGCTCTCTTGGCCATGAGGCTTGTGGCACCGTGAAGGCGCCGACAAACCGATGGCATAGATCTGCCCAAGAGGATATGGAGCTGTCCGGCAAGTGCATGAGCCAAGATCGACAGTTGGCTTGAGTACCAGCGGGAAGTAGTTGGCGAGGATTTTGTCGCCTCGTCCCCGCAGCTTGCACCGCGATGGTGTAGATGCTTTGAGGAACTCGACGGATGCGTCCGCCATCGTACTTCTCCGCACGCCCGCTTGAAATTCTTCTTGCTGGGCCATCGACTTGCCGCAGCTCACGAGTGAACGCAGGGCAACCTACCGCGTACGGCAAGTCGCCTGGTTCCCCTGGCGCATGCATATCGACAGAGGGCCCAGCGCGCTGGTCGGATTGACGTCTCGCTTCTCTTCGGCGCTCGATGCGAGTTCGAGCATCTTCTTGTTGCCGTTCCTGAAGAACTTGGCGCTGATCACGGCGAGCTCGTGGATCCGATGACGCGGTGGAGTCACTGTCGAGGTGGATCCGACGAGTTGGTGATCTTGGCCTTCTGGGTGGAGAGTGCATGGTGGTTGCACCCCCACAGGTTTCGTCGCCACCGGCTCGTGCCTTGTTGTCTTGCCGCGGCAGCGATGTAGTTGGTTGCCGCGGAGCGTTGCCATTGGCAAAGCCGATGAGACTCTGAATGGTGGCCTCCATTCGCCGACCTTGTCGGCTGTTGGAGGGTAGTCTAGGAGCAGCTTGAGCTCTCGCCAAGGCTTCTGCTGGAGTGGTGGGTGGCAGTGGCGAACGGTGCGAGGAGCGGGATATGCTCGGACTTCTAACTATGTTAGAAGGAGCAGTATCCCGTCCAGGCGACCGTGCTTCGCTTGTGCCAGCATGTCGGCGTGCAAGCTGGTCTTGAGGGCCTCGGGATCCACCAGCTCGATCTTGATCCGACGAGCGTATGGTACTATGAATACCATGACACTGTCGGTCCCGCGCCTCCTGAGATGGGCGCGGTGCGTGTATGGACGCCGAGGTCTGCGCAGCCTTGTCCTTGGACTTGGCAGCATCATGAGCTCCCTCGTCGACGCCCGTTCTTCCGCCGGCGTCTACCCCGCCACCCGCTTGCTCCGGTGGTGGTGGGATTGACGTGGACGGCTCTGCTGCCGCCGAAGCATTCTTCTTCGGTGGCATGTTGATGAAGACGATGAAGATGTTGCTCGTGTGAACGCTGGATCAGGTTCACACAGCCTTGATGCCCCCTACCTGGCGCGCCAAAGATGTCGGGGAAGCTGATCGGACCCACGAACACCTATGGGACCGGCGGACCGAGCCCCTTTCGGTTCGGTGGGGGGCGGAGGTCGCACGAAGAGCAGATCGAAGCAAGCACGAGCAGTTTACCCAGCTTCGGAGCTCTCGAGAGATAATACTCCTCCGCTGCTTGTCCGATTGTATTGTGTTCTTGCTAGGGAGCACAGAGAGCTACAAGACCTAGCGTGAGTGTCTCTAGTCTCGAATGAGTCGAACCCCTTTCTACGTTGCGCATGGGCCTCCATTTATATGCTCAAGGGGTCTCCGACAGGTGGCAACGTAGACAAGGGCAAAACGGAAAATGAGTTGCGGTTGGTACAGCTACTTGTACAGTGTATTCTACCTAACTCTGACGGCAAGGGACAAAAGCATTAAATGCCCGTCCATGTCGCCTAAACAAAGGCAACAGGGACCGTCGGGCGCCACCGCTTGCCACGATGGCAATCTTGTCGGCCGCTTCACGCTGCTCTCCGCTGGCTGCACAGACCTCTTGACCTGTGGCGCTGGAATGGTCCCATGGCGACACGTTGGTGGATGAGCTGGAGCGGAGATGAAGAGTGGTTGCTGCGCGGCAAGCGCCTTGCCGCGCTGAATCCTTGTCGCGTCCGGAAGCTTATCGCTCTTGGGCCTTCCGGCAAGCTCCTCTTGTCGGGTCTTGTCTTCTGCGTGCCTTGAGTGGCCTTCCGGCAAGCTCCTCTTGCCGGGCCTTGTCTCCTTGGCTTAAATACTTTGTTCTTGAATGGCTCCAAAGGAACCACGGAGGACCTTGGCGGTCACCAGGCAAGCCTCCCTTTCCGCTGGGTGTCAAGAATCGCCGTGCACGAGTTCGGGATACTAGGGTACCCCTACTCTAGTACACCTACAATGAAGCATATGAGGAACCCTCAATTCCATTTTTTGTAGTTTTCTTTTATAGACTAAACTAGTGATAAAACAAGAAAGTAAAAGATTCGATTGCAAGATCTAAAGATATGCCTTCAAGCACTCACCTCCCCGGCAACAGGCACTAGAAATTGCTTAATGTCTACTACGCAACCTTCTTCTTGTAGACGTTGTTGGGCCTCCAAGTGCAGAGGTTTGTAGGACTATATCAAATTTCCCTCAGGTGGATGACCTAAGGTTTATCAATCCGTGGGAGGCATAGGATGAAGATAGTCTCTCTCAAGCAACCCTGCAACCAAATAACAAAGAGTCTCTTGTGTCCCCAACACACACAATACAATGGTAAATTGTATAGGTGCACTAGTTCGGCGAAGAGATGGTGATACAAGTGCAATATGGATGGTAGATATAGGTTTTTGTAATCTGAAAATATAAAAACAGCAAGGTAACTAATGATAAAAGTGAGTACAAACGGTATTTCAATGCGTTGAAACAAGGCCTAGGGTTCATACTTTCACTAGTGCAAGTTCTCTCAACAATAATAACATAATTGGATCATATAACTACCCCTCAAAATGCAACAAAGAGTCACTCCAAAGTCACTAATAGAGGAGAACAAACAAATAGATTATGGTAGGGTATGAAACCACCTCAAAGTTATTCTTTCTGATCAATCTATTCAAGAGTCCGTAGTAAAATAACACGAAGCTATTCTTTCTGTTCGATCTATCATAGAGTTCGTACTAGAATAACACCTTAAGATACAAATCAACCAAAACCCTAATGTCACCTAGATACTCCAATGTCACCTCAAGTATCCGTGGGTATGATTATACGATATGCATCACACAATCTCAGATTCATCTATTCAACCAACACAAAGAACTTCTAAGAGTGCCCCAAAGTTTCTACCGGAGAGTCAAGACGAAAACGTGTGCCAACCCCTATGCATAAGTTCACAAACGGAACCCGCAAGTTGATCACCAAAACATACATCAAGTGGATCACGTGAATATCCCATTGTCACCACAGATAAGCACATGCAAGACATACATCAAGTGTTCCCAAATCCTTAAAGACCCAATCCGATAAGATAACTTCAAAGGGAAAACTCAATCCATTACAAGAGAGTAGAGGGGGAGAAACATCATAAGATCCAATTATAATAGCAAAGCTCTTGATACATCAAGATCGTGCCAAATCAAGAACACAGAGAGAGAGATCAAACACATATCTACTGGTACATACCCTCAGCCCCGAGGGTGAAATACTCCCTCCTCGTCATGGAGAGCGCCGAGATGATGAAGATGGCCACCGGTGAGGGATCCCCCCTCCGGCATGGTGCCGAAACAGGGTCCCAATTGGTTTTTGGTGGCTACAGAGGCTTGCGGTGGTGGAACTCCCAATCTAGGTTATGTTCTGGGGGTTTCTGTATATATAAGATGTTTTGGCGTCGGGAACATGAAAGTGCAACTATCCCTAGGTGGTTTTGGAAATTCCTAACAACATATAGCTCATTGAGCTAACACTATTTCAAGACTAATATTTCAGGAAAGCTCAATGATTGGCATGGCATGGAATAGAAAAGTGCACCCCTCAAAATGCTAAGGACAAAAGTATTGGCTCAAGCTCAAAGCTCAAGACTCTACCTTTTCTATTTTAGTGATCCAAGATCACATTGAGTCTATAGGAAAACCCAATACTATCAAGGAGGGATGAGGTGTTGCTTAATGGCTTACTTGCTCAAAGTGCTTAGTGATATGCTCCAAAGCCGTCAACCACTTTCTCACTTCCACATATGACCTAACCCAAAAGTCAAACTCGTCCCTATCGGTTCTTTCCATCCGGCGCCACCGAGTTTAGATGTCATAGCCACTGCCACAAACCCTAGGCAAATCGGTCTCACCGATAGGGATCTCGGTCTCACCAGATGGGATTGTAATCTCTCGGTTTCCCTTCGTAACGTTTTGGTCCTACCGAGATGAGCGATCGGTCCCACCGAGATTTCAATGTAAACTCTCTGTTTCCCTTTTGTAACATTTCGGTCTCACCGAAATGAGCGAATCGGTCCCACCAAGTTTACCTGACCAACTCTCTGGTTAGCTTATTACCAAAATCGGTCTCACCGAGTTTGTATAATCGGTCTCACCGAGATTACGTTATGCCCTAACCCTAACCATATCGGTCCTACCGAAGTTGCATGTCGGTCCCACCAAAATCCTAACGATCACTAGATTTGCTAAATCGGTCCGACCGAGTTTTTCAATTCGGTCCCACCGAGATTGGTAAGTTGTGTGTAATGAGTTAGATTTTGTGTGGAGGCTATATATACCCTCCACGTCCTCTTCATTCGGAGAGAGCCATCGAATCGAACCTACACTTCCAATACACATTTTCTGAGAGAGAACCACCTACACTTGTGTTGAGGCCAAGATATTCCACTCCTACCATATGAATCTTGATCTCTAGCCTTCCCCAAGTTGCTTTCCACTCAAATCTTCTTTCCACCAAATCCAAATCCTGTGAGAGAGAGTTGAGTGTTGGGGAGACTATCATTTCAAGCACAAGAGCAAGGAGTTCATCATCAACACACCATTTGTTACTTCTTGGAGAGTGGTGTCTCCTAGATTGGCTAGGTGTCACTTGGGAGCCTCCGACAAGATTGTGGAGTTGAACCAAGGAGTTTGTAAGGGCAAGGAGATCGCCTACTTCGTGAAGATCTACCGCTAGTGAGGCAAGTCCTTCGTGGGCGACGGCCATGGTGGGATAGACAAGGTTGCTTCTTCATGGACCCTTCGTGGGTGGAGCCCTCGGTGGACTCGCGCAACCATTACCCTTCGTGGGTTGAAGTCTCCATCAACGTGGATGTACGATAGCACCACCTATCGGAACCACGACAAAAACATCCGTGTCTCCAATTGCGTTTGAATCCTACAAACCCTTCCCTTTACATTCTTGCAAGTTGCATGCTTTACTTTTCGCTGCTCATATACGCTTTGCATGCTTGCTTGAATTGTGTTAAGATTGCTTGACTTGTTCTAAAGTTGCTAAAATCTGCCAAGAACTAAAATTAGGAAAAGGCTAGATTTTTATTTGGTCAAGTAGTCTAATCACCCCCCCTCTAGACATACTTTCGATCCTACAAGTTGTATCAGAGCTTTGATCTCCATTTCCTTTGATTTCCATAGCTTTCGGTGGTCATAGCCTTGGTTTCACAACCTAGGAGAGTATGACGTCTAGCGAGGGAAATTATCACCGTAGAGGTCCTTACTTTGATGGTACTAATTTTGCTAGTTGGAAGCATAAGATGAAAATGCATATTCTTGGACATAACCCGCCGCTTGGGCTATTGTGTGTATTGGCTTGCAAGGTGAATTCTTCGATGGGAAAGAACCGAACCATGAAGCTAAGCGAAAGAGTTGAAGATGCTGCAATACAACGCTCAAGCTTGTGATATCCTCTTCAACGGATTGTGCCCCGAAGAATTCAACAAAATCATCCGTCTTGAGAATGCAAAGGAAATTTGGGATACTTTGATTGATATGCACGAAGGTACGACTCGTCAAGGAATCCAAGTTGGATGTGCTTCAAAGTCAGCTTGACAAGTTCAAAATGAAGGATGGTGAAGGTGTCATTGAAATGTACTCTAGGCTTGCTCTTATCACAAATGAGATTGCCGGCTTAGGAAGTGAAGAGATGACCAACAAATTCATCATCAAGAAGATCCTAAGAGCTTTGGACGGAAAATATGATACCGTGTGCACATTGATCCAAATGATGCCAAATTACAAAGATCTCAAGTCAACGGAAGTCATTGGAAGAATTGTTGCTCATGAGATGTCACTCAAGGATAAGGAGGAACTTCACAACAATTCAAGTGGTGCTTACAAAGCCTCATGTGAAGCCCCCACATCATCAAGTGAGAAACAAACCTTCAATGAAGAATTGAGCCTAATGGTGAAGAACTTCAACAAATTCTACAAGAGTAGAAGCAAAGAGAGAAGCTCCAAGTCAAGGTCCTACAATGACAAAAGATCTTCTAGTCGAGAGTGTAATTGCTACAATTGTGGAAGACCCGGACACTACTCTAATGAGTGTACGGCCCCCTACAAAAGAAGAGAAGATTCTCCCAAAAGAAGAAGTAGAAGAGAAGAATCACCATCAAGAGAGAGAAGGAGTAGGGATGATCGTTATGAACGAAGACCCTCACGGAGAACCAAGGATTCGGAAAGAAAGGACAAGTCATCAAGGAGCTACACAAAACGAAGACATCAAGCTCATGTTGGTGAATGGGTATCCGGCTCCGACTCCGACAATCACTCCGAGAGAAGCTATCACTCCGACTCCGAATATACTCAAGATGAAGGTGTTGCCGGTCTAGCACTTGTGTCAACCAACTCCTACGACATATTTGATTCACCAAATGAAGGACTTGGAAGATGCTTCATGGCTAAAGTCCCAAAGGTATCACACCCCGATTATGTTGATTTCAATAGTGATGAAGATGACTTGTTAGGTGATGATGGTTTACTTGTTGACAACTCTAGTGATGAATACTATGATGAAACGTCAATTAATCATGATAATCAAGATAAAACGAATGACAATGATAAGGAGAAGATTGAGTCTCTAACTAAAGAACTAAACACTCTTAATTTAGCTCATGAAACTATCTTAGGAGATCATCGAGAACTTTTAAGGACTCGTGAAAAATTACGTTTTGAAAAGCTCAACCTTGAGCAAGAGCATGAGTTCTTAAAGGCAATCAATGATGATCTTCGCAAGAAAATTTCTTCTTACATTGCCAAGCATTTACTCTTATCCACTTACATGCCTCAAGTCAAGTCTAGTAACAAGAACAAGAAAGATTCTTCCTCTAGTAGTAACAATAATCATGCTAAATCCAATGTTGTTGCTTCTAGTAGTTCTCTTGATTCCACTAATGATTCTCTTAGCCAAGTTACACTTGAGCAAGAAAATAGCTTATTGAAGGGAATTATAGAGAAAGGTGTTTACAAGAGCCTTGCCGGGAGTAAGAAATTCAAGGAAATTGTACGCAAGCAAGGAAGGCACCGGAAGAACCAAGGTGTTGGTTTTGAACGAAAGTTCAATGCCAATGGAGTTGAGTGGGAAGAAGATCAATACCCCAAGACGAAGTTTGTTCCTCAACAGGAGAAGTATGATCCTACTTCTTTCAAAGGGACACAAGCTCAAGATGATCTTCCACCACAAGACCACAAGCAAAAAGGCAAGGATAGGCTTCAAGAGGAAATTGATGCATTTGAAGAAGCACCTAAGGCCTTGGTCAAGACTACATCAAGTTCTACTTCATCAAGTACAACTACAACTCCGAGGATTCCCATCAAGATGGTGTGGATCCAGAAGAAGAAGAACTAGAGAGTTCTTGAGGGTCACTCCGCCAACATAATTCACTCTTATCATTTTGGCAAGAACAAGTGCAATCAACTTCCACATCTTGCACTAGTTCAAGGAGTCACAAACCCTCTTGTTGGTAAGACAAGGGACAAGGTAACCTAATGCCTTCATAGACATCATCTTTTGTGTGCATCATTATATGTCTATGGATATCCTTGTTTGTTACTTGTGGGACTAACCCGTGTAGGTATTGAAAGTGCAACTCACTCCAAAGAATTGCTCCAAATGATCTACATCAACATTGAGCACCCACATCTTCAACACCTACATGAAGTCATCGTCGACAAAACCCAAGGTTAGTTCATCCCTCTAAGGGGGGATCACACATCCAGGGGGAGCTTTACTCTAAGAATTGAGCTAAAGCAACTCTAATGGTGTGAACATAACAATGCTTTATGTAAAAGTGGTAACCCCACTTGTGCTTAAACGATGAGTATGACCTAGGATCAAATGTTCTCATTTGACTCCTAAGTCAATATACTCATATATAGATGACCTAGTCATCGCCAATTGCTTGATAGATGCTAGAATTGGTTGTGCATGCTTTGCCACATATTTCATTGGCCATTTTATTGTGTGAGCATGTTGGTTGCACAATTTACTCATTCGAGGACATCCACTAGTTGTTTTGATTGTTTGGATTCCTTTTCTTTTGCCAAGTGGATGGACAAGAATGCCTAAGAACCTTCTCTACCTATCTATGCTTTTCTTGTCTCAAACTCTATTCATGCTACATCACAAAATTTTATCAAGTCAGATTCGAACCACTCTGTGTGATGAGCACTCGGAGTCCCCGATTCGTCATAGACTTAAACTTCCAAAACTTCTTTGTGAGTTTCGATCTGACCGATTCTTCCATTTCGGTCATACCGAGATCACTAAGTCGATCTAGGTTTTCAATCTCGGTGCAACCGATTTGAACTTTCGGTCACACCGAGTTGTCAGAATCGCTTGCGATTATGCATCTTGGTGCCACAGAGTTGTTCCACTCGGTCACACCGACAGGGTCAGGCTATATATATCCACGGGTCAAATTTTGGAAATTTCTCCGAACTCATTCGCCCGCGCTCAGCCTGCTCTGCCTCCCTGGGTCTCCGGATTGTCCTCCTCGTCGCCAGCTACCTCCTGCTGCTGGTCTCCGCCACCGTCAACGGGAATCGTCTCCGCCGTTGCCGCCGTAGCAAGTCCATCGCCGAACTAGGGTATGGACTTGATTTCTGTGCTATTCCTAACTCCGAATCCCTAGCACATTGTTTTGCCATTAATCTTGCCACGATTGAGATCATCTTACCCACCGAAAACACTCCGTAGATTAGATGTGAATTGAAAATTTAGCGTTAGGTTTCCGCCGAAACCATCTCGGACCAACCGAGTTGTAGAACTTGGTACCACCGATTCGGCTAAGGCCATTGCACATGTAATTATCAGCCTGTTCAAGAATTGCAAATCGGTGTGACCGAGTTCAGGACTTTGTGAAACCCTAGCAGTCTCGGTGCCACCGAACTGTGACTCAGTCTGACCGAGTTCACCAGTTTAGGTTCCAAAAGCTGCTTCGATATCACCGAGTTTACAAATTGGTAGATCTGAAATGCTTTCTATGGACAACTCAAACTAAGTTTTTGAGTCATTCTTTTGCAAAAACCTCCGTATTTTGTGATGCTCATCCACTCTACCTCATCTATAAACTATTCAGTCCACAAAAAAAAATCTATAAACTATTCACAGGGTCTGCTGTCAGAGTTTGCAATATGTCTGATCAGAGTGACAGTCAGAACAAGTCAGAGGAGCAGGTTCAGGTGAGTGAGGGCACTAGTCCCTCTAGCAGCTATGATGAGGGTAGCAGGAGCACACCCAGCAACTTACCCAAGGCAGCCACCAGGGCCAGAAAGAAGAGAACTTCAGATTCTGAGGATGAAGACTATGTGGCTGTTGAGGATGAGGCCACTTCCAAGAAGAAGGTGCTCAAGAAGGAGTATGGCGCAGCTGCTGCCACTAAGCCTGGTATGAAGACCAAAGCACCTGCCAAAAGAATTCCCATGTCTAAAGCCAAAGCCTCCACTCAAGCATCTTTGGAATCTAAACCCAAAGACGCTGCTGCAGAAGGGAAGGAGAGGAAGGAAAGGGTCAAGAAGACCATGGCCAGTGTTGTTGGAAGGCCTTCCATGATGGAAGAAGAAGAAGAAGATGTTGCTGCACTAGCACCCAAAGCTCAAAAGCTTATGGGTGATGCCATCAGGTCAGGGGCTGCTTCATCAAAGCCCAAAGAAGCTCCTAAGGCAGCTGCTCCAAAGCCCAAATCTGCACCCAAGAGGAACACCAGGAGTATTCCAGCTGCAGAGAAGAACAAGGCCCCAGTGCCTGAAGCTGTTGTTGAAGAAGAAGATGATGAGGAACATGTCTTGAGAAAGTTGAAGCCCAAAATTCCAAATCACAATGATGTTCATCCTGTAGCTGAGGATATGAAGCTGAGAAAGGATGCTGGACTTAGGCGGTGGAGATTGACCGATCCCTATGCAGTCAGGAGGAGAACTGTTGTGGACTATAGGTTCCATACAAAGGAACAACAGGACTTCTATGAGACAGTGCTGCTTGACAAGAAGCCAATTGTCTGTGATATGAGATGGGTAGACTGGGAGTACATCAGGAAGAATGAAGAGCATTATCCAGGGGTGTATGACAGTTTCAATGCTTGTGGAGTGGATGACTTTGTTGGGCAGAAGCTCACAAAGTGGAATGATGAGCTTATTATGCAGTTCTACTCCACAGCTCACTTCTACCCAGATGGAAGGATTGTCTGGATGTCTGAAGGTACTAGGTACCAATCATCAGTTGAAGAATGGGCAAAGTTGATCAATGCTCCTAAGGAGAATGAGGATGACTTGGATGTCTATGCCAAGAAGAAGAAGGATCACAACTCCATGGCACACATGTACAGAGAGATCCCAGATGCTGCTATTGAAACACACAAATTTGGCTCAGTACATTATCTTCTGTCAGGACTGCCAACAATCAACTGGATCCTTAGGCACACTCTTTTGCCTAAATCTGGAGATCACAAGATGATCAGAGGCCATGCCATCAACATACTTCACATATTTGATGTGCCTCAAAAGTTTAAGGTCATGAGCCTCATAGTGGCAACTATCAAGGGGACTGCTGCAGATCAGAAGAGAAGTTGTGGGTATGCCCCACAGATCCAGGAACTCATCAACTCCAAGATGGGCACAGGCACATACCTCCTGGACAAGGAACACATGCCCATCTATCCAGATTTTGAGGACAACACAGTGGTGATGGATGAAGATGAACCATCTTCTGTGCAAGCACAAGCAAAGAGGGAGAAGGCAAGGACTGAAAAGGCTGCAAAGATGCCAACCATTGATGAGGCATCTCAGTACTTCTTGAAGAGCAAGCAGGATCAGCTTGGCTACTTGATTGCCTCCACTCTGAGGATTGAGAAGGGACTGGCCACCCTGACTCAAAACAAGGAGAGCCTGGAGAGGATCATGGAGCAGAAGTTCTATGACTTGGATGTGAAGGTCACTGAGATACAGTCAGTTGTTGAGCAACTTCAGGATGATATGCAGGAGAGGAAGGGAAAGACTACTACTGATGCTTTTGCAGAGTGCCCAGGAGCCAGAGATCAGCCGCAGTGCTGTTACAGACACCAGAGCCACTACATCTGCACCAGCTACAGCTTCAGTGCAACCAGCTACAGCACCTACTCCTCCAGCACCATCTACATCGACTGATGCCTTCATTCTTGGAGTTCTGTCTACACCACCACCTGAAGACCAAGCCTGAGAGTCGATTTAGTGCTATGCATTTTCTATGAACTTTTTGGTAACTTGTTGCCAAAGGGGGAGAAAAATGTATAGATCATAGGCTTCGAGAGAGAGTGTTGCTTTTGTTCTCTCTTGTTTTGGTGGTTGAACTTTATTTGCTTGTTTGAGATACTTTATGCGTTTGTGAGATACTTGGATGATCATGTGTTTGATCATATGCTACCTTAATGCTTGTTGGATGATTTTATCCTTTTATCTCCCATATGATCATTCACTTTGCTTGGTAATGAGTGCATGTATTTATTTATTATCATTTTGAGCGCTCCACCAAGATGTATGTGACATGGAAGAGTAACCCATGATCCTAACTCATTGTGCATTTGTAGTCCAATGCAAATCTTAAACTATGCACAAATTTAGGGGGAGCTCTTGCTTTTCACATACTTCTCAAAGCGACAATGTTTTTCACTCTTGTAATCATTTGTCGAAGCTTTGATCTATATGTTGTCATCAATTACCAAAAAGGGGGGGATTGAAAGTGCAACTATCCCTAGGTGGTTTTGGTAATTCCTAACAACATATAGCTCATTGAGATAACACTATTTCAAGACTAATATTTCAGGAAAGCTCAATGATTGGCATGGCATGGATGAGAAAAGTGGACCCCTCAAAATGCTAAGGACAAAAGGATTGGCTCAAGCTCAAAGCTCAAGACTCTACCTTTTCTATTTTAGTGATCCAAGATCACATTGAGTCTATAGGAAAAGCCAATACTATCAAGGAGGGATGAGGTGTTGCTTAATGGCTTACTTGCTCAAAGTGCTTAGTGAAATGCTCCACTCCTACCATATGAATCTTGATCTCTAGCCTTCCCCAAGTTTCTTTCCACTCAAATCTTCTTTCCACCAAATCCAAATCCTGTGAGAGAGAGTTGAGTGTTGGGGAGACTATCATTTGAAGCACAAGAGCAAGGAGTTCATCATCAACACACCATTTGTTACTTCTTGGAGAGTGGTTTCTCCTAGATTGGCTAGGTGTCACTTGGGAGCCTCCGACAAGATTGTGGAGTTGAACCAAGGAGTTTGTAAGGGCAAGGAGATCGCCTACTTCGTGAAGATCTACCGCTAGTGAGGCAAGTCCTTCGTGGGCGACGGCCATGGTGGGATAGACAAGGTTGCTTCTTCGTGGACCCTTCATGGGTGGAGCCCTCCGTGGACTCGTGCAACCGTTACCCTTCGTGGGTTGAAGTATCCATCAACGTGGATGTACGATAGCACCACCTATCGGAACCACGACAAAAACATCCGTGTCTCCAATTGCGTTTGAATCCTCCAAACCCCTCCCTTTGCATTCTTGCAAGTTGCATACTTTCCGCTGCTCATATACTCTTTGCATGCTTGCTTGAATTGTGTTAAGATTGCTTGACTTGTTCTAAAGTTGCTAAAATTTGCCAAGAACTAAAATTGGGAAAAGGCTAGATTTTTATTTGGTAAAGTAGTCTAATCACCCCCTTCTAGACATACTTTCGATCCTATAGAACAAGTTAGGGGGGTCTCCGAGGCGGCCACGAGGTAGGGGGCGCGCCCAGGGGGTAGGGCGCGCCCCCCACCCTCGTGGGTGCCTCAGAACTCTTCTGGCCCATCTCCGATACTCCGTGGGCTTCTTCTGATCCAAAAGCAGTCTCCGTGAAATTTCAGGTCAATTGGACTCCGTTTGGTTTTCCTTTTTTGCGATACTCAAAAACAAGGAAAAAACATAAACTGGCACTGGGCTCTGGGTTAGTAGGTTAGTCCCAAAAATCATATAAAATAGCATATAAATGCATATAAAACATCCTAGATGGATAATATAATAGCATGGAACAATCAAAAATTATAGATATGTTGGAGACGCATCACCTGTATTTACAAGAAAGTGAGTGGGAGCTCTGTAGCATTTCTAATATTATATGTGGGTGACATATTGTTGATTGGAAATGATATAGAATTTCTGAATAGCATAAAAGGATACTTGAATAAGAGTTTTTCAATTGAAGACCTCGGTGAAGCTGCTTATATATTGGGCATCAAGATCTATAGAGATAGATCAAGACGCTTAATAGGACTTTCACAAAGCACATACATTGACAAAGTTTTGAAGATGTTCGAAATGGATCAGTCAAAGAAATGGTTCTTGCCTATGTTACAAGGTGTGAAATTGAGTCATACTCAATGCCCGACCACTACAGAAGATAGAGAGAAAATGAAAGTCATTCCCTATGCCTCAGCCATAGATTCTATCATGTATGCTATGTAGTGTACCAGACCTGATGTGTGCCTTGCCATAAGTCTGGCAGGGAGGTACCAAAGTAATATAGGAGTGGATCACTTGACAATGGCCAAGAACATCCTAAAGTACCTGAAAAGGACCAAGGATATGTTTCTCATTTATGGAGGTGACAAAGAGCTCGTCGTAAATGGTTACGTCGATGCAAGCTTTGACGCTGATCTGGATGACTCTAAGTCACAAGCCGGATACGTGTTTATATTGAACGGTGGAGCTGTAAATTGGTGCAGTTCTAAACAAAGCGTCGTGGCAGGATCTACATGTGAAGCGGAGTACATGGCTGCTTCGGAAGCAGCAAATGAAGGAGTCTGGATGAAGGAGTTCATATCCGATCTAGGTGTAATACCTAGTGCATTGGGTCCAATGAAAATATTTTGTGACAATACTGGAGCAATTGCCTTAGCAAAGGAATCCAGATTTCACAAGAGAACCAGGCACATCAAGAGATGCTTCAACTCCATCCGTGATCAAGTCAAGGAGGGAGACATAGAGATTTGCAAAATACATACAGATCTGAATGTAGCAAACCCGTTGACTAAGCCTCTTCCATGAGCAAAACATGATCAACACCAAGACTCCATGGGTGTTAGAATCATTACAATGTAATCTAGATTATTGACTCCAGTGCAAGTGGGAGACTGAAGGAAATATGCACTAGAGGCAATAATAAAGTTTTTATTTTATATTTCCTTATTCATGATAAATGTTTATCATTCATGCTAGAATTATATTGATCGGAAACGTAAATACATGTGTGAATACATAGACAAACACGGTGTCCCTAGTGAGCCTCTACTTGACTAGCTCATTGATTAAAGATGGTTAAAGGTTTCCTAACCATGGACATGAGTTGTCATTTGATAACGAGATCACATCATTAGGAGAATGATGTGATGGACAAGACCCATCCGTTAGCTTAGCATAATGATCGTTCAGTTTTATTGCTATTGCTTTATTCATGTCAAATACATATTCCTTCGACGAGATTATGCATCTCCAGGATACCGAAGGAATGCCTTGTGTGCTATCAAACATCACAACGTAACTGGGTGATCATAAAGATGCTCTACAGGTATCTCCGAAGGTGTTTGTTGAGTTGGCATAGATCGAGATTAGGATTTGTCACTCTGAGTGTCGGAGAGGTATCTCTGGGCTGTCTCGGTAATACACATTATAAGCTTGCAAGCAAACGACTAAGGAGTTGGTCATGAGGTGATATATTACGGAACGAGTAAAGATACTTGTCGGTAACGAGATTGAACTAGGTATGCAGATACCGACAATCAAATCTTGGGCAACTAACATACCTATAGACTAATTAAGCGAATAACGTATGTTGTCATAACGGTTCGGCCGATAAAGATCTTCGTAGAATATGTAGGAGCCAATATGAGCATACAGGTTCCGCTATTGGTTATTGACTAGAGAGGTGTCTCGGTCATGTCTACATAGTTCTCGAACCCATAGGGTCTGCATGCTTAACGTTCAATGACGATATTGTATTATATGAGTTATGTGATTTAGTGACCAAATGTTGTTCGGAGTCCCGAATGAGATCACGGACATGGCGAGGAGTCTTGAAATGGTCGAGAAGTAAAGGTTGATATATAGGATGATAGTATTCGGACACCGGAAGTGTTCCGGAGTGTATCGGGTATTTATCGAAGTACCAGAGGGGTTACCAGAACCCCTGATGTCTACTACACAACCTTCTTTTTGTAGACGTTGTTGGGCCTGCAAGTGCACAGGTTTGTAGGACAGTAGCAAATTTCCCTCAAGTGGATGACCTAAGGTTTATCAATCCGTAGGAGGCGTGAGGATGAAGATGGTCTCTCTCAAGCAACCCTGCAACAAAATAACAAAGAGTCTCTTGTGTCCCCAACGCACCCAATACAATGGTAAATTGTATAGGTGCACTAGTTCGGCGAAGAGATGGTGATACAAGTGCAATATAGATGGTAGATATAGGTTTTTGTAAATTGAAAATATAAAAACAGCAAGGTAACAAGCGGTAAAAGTGAGCGTAAACGATATTGCAATGATAGGAAACAAAGCCTAGGGTTCATACTTTCACTAGTGCAAGTTCTCTCAACAATAATAACATAGATAGATCATATAACAATCCCTCAACATGCAACAAAGAGTCACTCCAAAGCCACTAATAGCGGAGAACAAACGTAGAGATTATGGTAGGGTACGAAACCACCTCTAAGTTATTCTTTCAAATCAATCCGTTGGGCTATTCCTATAAGTGTCACAAACAACCATGGAGTTTTTACTAGAATAACACCTTAAGATACAAATCAACCAAAACCCTAATGTCACCTAGATACTCCATTGTCACCTCAAGTATCCGTGGGCATGATTATACGATATGCATCACAAAATCTCAGATTCATCCAACCAACATAAAAGTGCTACAAAGAGTGCCCCAAAGTTTCTACCGGAGAATCAAGAACGTGTGCCAACCCCTATGCATAGGTTCCCAATGTCACGAAACCCGCAAGTTGATCACCAAGACATACATCAAGTGTTCTCATAAAAGACTCAATCCGATAAGATAACTTCAAAGGGAAACTCAATTCATCACAAGAGAGTAGAGGGGGAGAAACATCATAAGATCCAACTACAATAGCAAAGCTCGGGATACATCAAGATCGTGCCATAGAGGAACACGAGAGAGAACACGAGAGAGAGAGATCAAACACATAGCTACTGGTACATACCCTCAGCCCCGAGGGTGAACTACTCCCTCCTCGTCATGGATAGCGACGGGATGATGAAGATGGCCACCGGAGATGGATCCCCCTCCGGCAGGGTACCGAAAAGGGGTCCCGATTGGTTTTTGGTGGTTCTGGAGGCTTGCGGCGGCGGAACTCCCGATCTATCTTCTGTTCTGGAAGTTTTAGGGTACGTAGGTATATATGGGTGAAAGGAGAACGTCGGTGGAGCTACGGGGGCCCCATGAGGCAGGGGGGCGCGCCCTCCACCCTCGTGGACAGCTCGGGGCTCCCCTGGCGTGCACTCCAAGCCCATCAGGTTGGTTTCCTTCCAAAATTAACTTCTCCAGTTGATTTCGTTCCGTTTTGACTCCGTCTGATATTCCTTTTCCTCGAAACACTGAAATAGGCATAAAACAGCAAATCCGGGCTGGGCCTCCGGTTAATAGGTTAGTCCCAAAAATAATATAAAAGTGGATAATAAAGCCCAATATTGCCTAAAACAGTAGATAATAAAGCATGGAGCAATCAAAAATTATAGATACGTTGGGGACGTATCAAGCATCCCCAAGCTTAATTCCTGCTCGTCCTCAAGTAGGTAAATGATAAAAAAGATAATTTTTGATGCCGAGTGCTACTTGGCATAATTTCATTGTAATTCTTCTTAATTGTGATATGAATATTCAGATCCATAAGATTCAAGACAAAAGTTCATATTGACATAAAAATAATAATACTTCAAGCATACTAATCAAAGTAATCATGTATTCTCAAAATAGCATGGCAAAAGAAAGTTCATCCCTACAAAATCATATAGTTAGGCCATGCTTCATTTTCGTCACACAAAGATGTTCCCAACTTCTATACCCCCGATGACTAGCCAAGCAATTGTTTCATACTTAAATAATCTCAAACTTTTTCAACCTTCACGCAATACATGAGCGTGAGCCATGGATATAGCACTATGGGTGGAATAGAATATGATGATGGGGATTGTGTGGAGAAGACAAAAAAGGAGAAAGTCTCACATTGATGAGGCTAATCAACGGGCTATGGAGATGCCCATCAATTGATGTCAACATGAGGAGTAGGGATTGCCATGCAACGGATGCACTAGAGCTATGAATGCTCAACAAAAGAAAACTAGTGGGTGTGCATCCAACTTGCTTGCTCATGAAGACCTAGGGCATTTTGAGGAAGCCCATCGTAGGAATATACAAGCCAAGTTCTATAATGAAATAATTCCCACTAGTATGAACAAGACAACTTATGAGACTCACTATATTAAAAACATGGTGCTACTTTGAAGCACAATATATGAGACTCACTACATGAAGAACAAGGTGCTACTTTGAAGCACAAGTGTGGTAAGAGATCGTAGCATTGCCCTTTTTATTTATTTTCTTTTTTTGGGCCTTTCTTTTTTTTATTTTGGCCTTTCTCTTCTTTTTTTTTTTGATTGGGCAATGCTCTAATAATGATGATCATCACACTTCTATTGATTACAACATAATGATTACAACTCGATACTAGAACATAGTATGACTCTATATGAATGCCTCCGGCAGTGTACCGGGATGGTGCAATGAATCAAGAGTGACATGTATGAAAAATAATGCATGGTGGCTTTGCCACAAATACGATGTCAACTACAAGATCATGCAATGGCAATATGACAAAAGTAAAGCATGTCATGATGATGATGATGATGATGGTGGAAGTTGCATGGCAATATATCTCGGAATGGCTATGGAAATGCCATAATAGGTAGATATGGTGGCTGTTTTGAGGAAGATATAGGGAGGTTTATGTGTGAAAGAGCGTATCATATCACGGGGTTTGGATGCACCGGCGAAGTTTGCACCAACTCTCAATGTGATAAAGGGCAATGCACGGTACCGAAGAGGCTAGCAAATGGCGAAAAGGTAAAAGTGCGTATAATCCATGGACTCAACATTAGTCAAAAGAACTCATATACTTATTGCAAAAATTTAGAAGTCATCAAAAATCAAGTACTACGCGCATGCTCCTAGGGGGATAGATTGGTAGGAAAAGACCATCGCTCGTCCCCGACCACCACTCATAAGGATGCACAAGCCAGGTACACTTCATGCTTCAAATTTGTTACACAACTTTAACCATACGTGCATGCTACGGGACTTGCTAACTTCAACACAAGTATTTCTCAAATTCACAACTACTCAACTAGCACGACTTTGATATTATCACCTCCATATCTCAAAACAATTATCAAGCATCAAACTTATCTTAGTATTCAACCCACTAAAAAGAAAGTTTCACATATCTTGAACACCAAGTATATTAACATTAAGCAAATTACCATGCTATTAACGACTCTCAAAATAATCTAAGTGAAGCATGAGAGATCAAGTTTCTTTAAAACAATCCACCACCGTGCTCTAAAAGATCTAAGTGAAGCACTAGAGCAAAAATTATTACGCTCAAAAAGATATAAGTGAAGCACTATGAGCGAAACTATCAAGCTCAAAAGATATAAGTGAAGCACATAGAGTATTCTAACAAATTTCAATTCATATATGGCTCTCTCAAAAGGTGTGTACAGAAAGTATGATTGTGGTAAACTAACAAGCAAAGACACAAATAATACAAGACGCTCCAAGCAAAACACATATCATGTGGTGAATAAAAATATAGCTCCAAGTAAATTACCGATGGAAGTGGATTTAAAGAGGGATGCCTTCCGGGGCATCCCCAAGCTTTGAATTTTTGGTGTCCTTGGATTATCTTGGGGGTGCCATGGGCATCCCCAAGCTTAGGCTCTTTCCACTCCTTGTTCCATAATCCATCAAAAGAATTCACCCAAAACTTGAAAACTTCACAACACAAAACTCAATAGAAATCTCGTGAGCTCCGTTAGAGAAAGAAAACAAAAGACTACTTTAAGGTACTGTAATGAACTCATTCTTTATTTATTTTGGTGTTAAACCTACTGTATTCCAACTTCTCTATGGTTTATAAACTATTTTACTAGCCATAGATTCATCAAAATAAGCAAACAACACAATGAAAACAGAATCTGTCAAAAACAGAACAGTCTGTAGTAATCTGTAACTAACGCAAACTTATGGAACTCCAAAAATTCTAAAATAAATTGGTGGACCTGAGGAATTTGACTAGTAATCATCTGCAAAAAGAATCAACTAAATATCACTCTCCAGTAAAAAGTTCTAGCTAATCTCGTGAGCGCTAAAGTTTCTGTTTTTACAGCATGATCATAAAGACTTCACCCAAGTCTTCCCAAAGGTTCTACTTGGCACAAACACTAACTAAAACACAAAACCACATCTAAACAGAAGCTAGATGGATTATTTATTACTAAACAGAACCAAAAAGCAAGAAACTAAAATAAAATTGGGTTGCCTCCCAACAAGCGCTATCGTTTAATGCCCCTAGCTAGGCATGATGATTTCAATGATGCTCACAAAAAGATAAGACTTGAAACATAAAGAGAGAATCATGAAGAATATGACTAGCACATTTAAGTATAACCCACTTCCTATGCATAGGGGTTTCATAAGAAAACAACTTATGGGAACAAGAATCAACTTGCATAGGAAGGAAAAACAAGCATAGCTTCAAAACTTTAAGCACATAGAGAGGAAACTTGATATTATTGCAATTCCTACAAGCATATATTCCTCCCTCATAATAATTTTCAGTAGCATCATTAATGAATTCAACAATATAACCAGCACCTAAAGCATTCTTTTCATGATCTACAAGCATAGAAATTTTATTACTCTCCACATAAGCAAAATTCTTCTCATTCGGAATAGTAGTGGGGGCAAACTCAACAAAATAACTATCATGTGATTGAAAATTAAGATCAAGATGACAAGTTTCATGGTTATCATTATTCTTTATAGCATACGTGTCATCACAATACTCATCATAGATAGGAGGCATGCTTTCATCATAGTAAATTTGCTCATCAAAGCTTGGGGGACAAAAAATATCATCTTCATGAAACATAGCTTCCCAAAGCTTATGGCTTTGCACATCATTAACATCATGATATTCAAGGAATTCATACTAACAACATTGCAATCATGCTCATCATTCAAAGATTTAGTGCCAAACAATTTATAGATTTCTTCTTCTAACACTTTGGCACAATTTTCTTTTCCATCATACTCACGAAAGATATTAAAAAGATGAAGCGTATGAGACAAACTCAATTCCATTTTTTTGTAATTTTCTTTTATAAACTAGACTGGTGCTAAAACAAGAAACAAAAAGATTCGATTGCAAGATCTAAAGATATACCTTCACTTGCCTAGCCTCCCCGGCAACAGCGCCAGAAAAGAGCTTGATGTCTACTACACAACCTTCTTCTTGTAGACGTTGTTGGGCCTGCAAGTGCACAGGTTTGTAGGACAGTAACAAATTTCCCTCAAGTGGATGACCTAAGGTTTATCAATCCATAGGAGGAGTGAGGATGAAGATCGTCTCTCTCAAGCAACCCTGCAACCAAATAACAAAGAGTCTCTTGTGTCCCCAACACACCCAATACAATGGTAAATTGTATAGGTGCACTAGTTCCGCGAAGAGATGGTGATACAAGTGCAATATAGATGGTAGATATAGGTTTTTGTAAACTGAAAATATAAAAACAGCAAGGTAACAAGCGGTAAAAGTGAGCGTAAACGGTATTGCAATGATAGGAAACAAAGCCTAGGGTTCATACTTTCACTAGTGCAAGTTCTCTCAACAATAATAACATAGATAGATCATATAACAATCCCTCAACATGCAACAAAGAGTCACTCCAAAGCCACTAATAGCGGAGAACAAACGTAGAGATTATGGTAGGGTACGAAACCACCTCAAAGTTATTCTTTCAAATCAATCTGTTGGGCTATTCCTATAAGTGTCACAAACAACCCTGGAGTTTTTACTAGAATAACACCTTAAGATACAAATCAACCAAAACCCTAATGTCACCTAGATACTCCATTGTCACCTCAAGTATCCGTGGGCATGATTATACGATATGCATCACAAAATCTCAGATTCATCCAACCAACATAAAAGTGCTACAAAGAGTGCCCCAAAGTTTCTACCGGAGAATCAAGAACGTGTGCCAACCCCTATGCATAGGTTCCCAATGTCACGAAACCCGCAAGTTGATCACCAAGACATACATCAAGTGTTCTCATAAAAGACTCAATCCGATAAGATAACTTCAAAGGGGAAACTCAATTCATCACAAGAGAGTAGAGGGGGAGAAACATCATAAGATCCAACTACAATAGCAAAGCTCGGGATACATCAAGATCGTGCCATAGAGGAACACGAGAGAGAACACGAGAGAGAACACGAGAGAGAGAGAGATCAAACACATAGCTACTGGTACATACCCTCAGCCCCGAGGGTGAACTACTCCCTCCTCGTCATGGATAGCGCCGGGATGATGAAGATGGCCACCGGAGATGGATCCCCCCTCCGGCAGGGTACCGAAAAGGGGTCCCGATTGGTTTTTGGTGGTTCTGGAGGCTTGCGGCGGCAGAACTCCCGATCTATCTTCTGTTCTGGAAGTTTTAGGGTACATAGGTATATATGGGTGAAAGGAGAACGTCGGTGGAGCTACGGGGGCCCCACAAGGCAGGGGGCGCGCCCAGGGGGGAGGGGCGCGCCCTCCACCCTCGTGGACAGCTCGGGGCTCCCCTGGCGTGCACTCCAAGCCCATCAGGTTGGTTTCCTTCCAAAATTAACTTCTCCAGTTGATTTCGTTCCGTTTTGACCTCGTCTGATATTCCTTTTCCTCGAAACACTGAAATCGGCATAAAACAACAAATCTGGGCTGGGCCTCCGGTTAATAGGTTAGTCCCAAAAATAATATAAAAGTGGATAATAAAGCCCAATATTGCCTAAAACAGTAGATAATAAAGCATGGAGCAATCAAAAATTATAGATACGTTGGAGACGTATCAACCCCCGGGGGGAATATATGGGCCATATGGGCCATGAGAGGGGAGCACACCAGCCCACTAGAGGTGGCTGATACGTCTCCAACGTATCGATAATTTTTTATTGTTCCATGCTATTATATTATCTGTTTTCGATGTTTAATGGGCTTTATTATACACTTTTATATTATTTTACTAACCTACTAACCAAAGGCCCAGTGCAAATTGTTTTTTTTTTTTGCCTATTTCAGTGTTTCGCAAAAAAGGAATATCAAACGGAATGAAACCTTCGGGAGAGTGATTTTTGGAACAAACGCAATCCAGGGGACTTGGAGTGGACGTCAAGAAAGAAGCGAGGAGGCCACGAGGCATGGAGGCGCGCCCAGGGGGTAGGCGCGCCCCCCACCCTCGTGGGCCCCTCGTGGCTCCCCTGACCGACTTCTTTCGCCTATATATACTCATATACCCCGAAAACATCCGAGAGCACCACGAAACCCTATTTCCACCGCCGCAAGCTTCTATATCCGTGAGATCCCATCTTGGGGCCTTTTACGGCGCTCCGTCGGAGGGGGAATCGATCACGGAGGGCTTCTACATCAACACCATAGCCTCTCCGATGATGTGTGAGTAGTTTACCACAGACCTTTGGGTCCATAGTTATTAGCTAGATGGCTTATTCTCTCTCTTTGGATCTCAATACAAAGTTCTCCTTGATTCTCTTGGAGATCTATTCGATGTAACTCCTTTTTGCGATGTGTTTGTCGAGATCCAATGAGTTGCGGGTTTATGATCAAGATTATCTATGAACAATATTGGAGTCTTCTCTGAATACTTGTTTGATTTGATATCTTTGCAAGTTTCTTCGAATTATCAGTTTGGTTTGGCCTACTAGATTGATCTTTCTTGCAATGGAAGAAGTGCTTAGCTTTGGGTTCAATCTTGCGTTGCTCGATCCCAGTGACAGAAAGGGAAATGACACGTATTGTATTGTTGCCATCGAGGATAAAAAGATGGGGTTTATATCATATTGCTTGAGTTTATCCCTCTACATCATGTCATCTTGCCTAATGCGTTACTCTGTCCTTATGAACTTAATACTCTAGGTGCATGCTTGATAGCGGTCGATGTGTGGAGTAATAGTAGTAGATGCAGGCAGGAGTCGGTCTACTTGTCACGGACGTGATGCCTATATACATGATCATGCCTAGACATTCTCTTAACTATGCACTTCTCTATCAATTGCTTGACAGTAATTTGTTCACCCACCGTAATACTTATGATATCTTGAGAGAAACCACTAGTGAAACCTATGGCCACCGGGTCTATTCTCCATCATATAAGTTTCCAATCTATTTTACTTTGCAATCTTTACTTTCAATCTATATCATGAAAAATACCAAAAATATTTATCTTATTATCTCTATCAGATCTCACTTTTGCAAGTGGCCGTGAAGGGATTGACAACCCCTTTATCGCGTTGGTTGCAAGGTTCTTATTTGTTTGTGTAGGTACGAGGCGACTTATGTGTGGTATCCTACTGGATTGATACCTTGGTTCTCAAAAACCGAGGGAAATACTTACGCTACTTACTGCATCACCATTTCCTCTTCAAGGGAAAACCAACGCAGTGCTCAAGAGGAAGCAAGAAGGATTTCTGGCGCCGTTGCCGGGGAGTCTACGCACAAGTTAAGACATACCAAGTACCCATCACAAACTCTTATCCCTCGCATTACATTATTTTCCATTTGCCTCTCGTTTTCCTCTCCCCCACTTCACCCTTGCCGTTTTATTCGCCCTCCTTTTCGTTCACCTCTTTTCACTTGCCTTTTGTGTTGTCGTGTGTTAAATCGTTCGTCGTCATGGCTAGTCCTTCTATCATTGTTAGTACTCCCGATCATGAAGTTCTTAATTTTAAACAAAGGGAGGGAGAAAATCTAAAAGATGCTTGGCATAGAATTTGCAATGCTCAGAATAGATCTACTAGGAAGCAATCTACTTCCGTTCTTCTTCGCAATTTTTATGTAGGCATCACTCCTTGGAACAGATATATTCTTGATACCATTACCGGAGGGAATTTCTTGGGTAGCCATACTTTTGATTCTTATAATGCTATGATAGATTTGTTTGGCCCACCACCTCTTTTGGTTAATGGAACTATTTTAACTTTGGAACATGTGATGCAAAGGCTTGAAATTATTGAAAATAAAGTTGCCACTGTAGAGTTGATTGAAAATTTCGATAAAAAGATCCACAACCAAATCACCCAATACGGATCTAAGGTAGGAGTAACTCTGATTTTTTTTAAGAAAAAGAACCCATAGTTAATGAAAGAATAGATCAAGATTCCACTAGAATCGATAAACTTGAGGATATCATTACCAACTTAGGTTCTGCTTTTTCTTCCGTGAGAAATACTTCAAATCCTCCTACTACCAAAGTTGCCAAATTTATGTATGTTCCTAAAAATAAGGGTGAATCTTCTAGTAAGGAAAAACGGATCTCAAATCCATAAGTGTTCACCCCAACTTTTTCACTATCATTAAGGAACCTTTTGTTACAAGTGAATTTCTTGATTTCTTGCCTAGGAGTTTGATCATTAATAAAAAGAAGACAACTCCTAAGGGTTACAAAGTGTTCTATTGAAGGATTGCATACCAAAGATGATACCTAGATCTATTCGCGTTTTTATGCCTAGCTAGGGGCGTTAAACGATAGCGCTTGTTGGGAGGCAACCCAATTTTATTTTTGTTCCTTGCTTTTTGTTCCTGTTTAATAATAAATATTTCATCTAGCCTCTAGTTAGATGTGGTTTTATGTTTTAATTAGTGTTTGTGCCAAGTAAAACCTATAGGATCTTCTTAGATGACAATTATTTGATCTTGTTGGAAGAGTCAGAACTTTCTGCTCACGAAAACAATTGTTAAAAATCACGAGAACGTGATAAAATACTGATTCCAATTGCAGTAGATCAATAATCAAATTATCTAGGGCGTCCTATTTTTTCAGATGTTTCTGAGTTACAGAAGTTTGCGTTAGATACAGATTACTACAGACTGTTCTTTTTTTGACACATTCTGTTATTCGTGTGTTGTTTGCTTATTTTGATGAATCTATGGCTAGTATCAGGGGGTATGAACCATATAGAAGTTGTAATACAGTAGGTTTAACACCAATATAAATAAAGAATGAGTTCATTACAGTACCTTGAAGTGGTGGTTTGATTTCTTTCACTAACGGAGCTCATGAGATTTTCTGTTCAGTTTTGTGTTGTGAAGTTTTCAAGTTTTTGGGTAAAGATTTGATGGATTATGGAATAAGGAGTGGCAAGAGCCTAAGCTTGGGGATGCCCAAGGCACCCCAAGGTAAAATTCAAGGACAACCAAAAGCCTAAGCTTGGGGATGCCCCGGAAGGCATCCCCTCTTTCCTCTTCGTCCATCGGTAACTTTACTTGATGCTATATTTTTATTCACCACATGATATGTGTTTTGCTTGGAGCGTCTTGTATGATTTGGGTCTTTGCTTTTTAGTTTACCACAATCATCCTTGTTGTACACACCTTTTGGGAGAGACACACATGAATCAGAATTTATTAGAATACTCTATGTGCTTCACTTATATCTTTTGAGCTAAATAATTTTGCTCTAGTGCTTCACTTATATCTCTTAAAGCACGGTAGTGGTTTTATTTTATAGAAATTATTGATCTCTCATGCTTCAATTATATTATATTGAGAGTCCTTTAGAATAGCATGGTAATTTACTTTGGCTATAAAATTAGTCCTAATATGATAGGCATCCAAGATGGGTATAATAAAAACTTTCATAAATAGTGCATTGAATACTATGAGAAGTTTGATACTTGGTGATTGTTTTGAGATATGAAGATAGTGATATTAAAGTTGAGTAATTGTGAATTTGAGAAATATTTGTGTTAGAGTTTGCAAGTCCTGTAGCATGCACGTATGGTAAACGTTGTGTAACAAATTTGAAGCATGAGGTGTTCTTTGATTGTCATCCTTATGAGTGGCGATCGGGGACGAGCGATGGTCTTTTCCTACCAATCTATCCCCCTAGGAGCATGCATGTATTGCTTGGTTTTTGATGACTTGTAGATTTTTGTAATAAGTATGTGAGTTCTTTATGACTAATGTTGAGTCCATGGATTATACGCACTCTCACCTTTCCATCATTGCTAGCCTCTTGATGCACTGCATTGCCCTTTCTCACCTTGAGAGTTGGTTCAAACTTCACGGTGCATCCAAACCCCGTGATATGATACGCTCTATCACACATAAACCTCCTTATATCTTCCTCAAAACAGCCACCATACCTACCTATTATGGCATTTCCATAGCCATTCCGAGATATATTGCCATGCAACTTTCCACCATTTCATTTATTATGACACGCTTCATCATTGTCATATTGCCTTGCATGATCATGTAGTTGACATCGTATTTGTGGCAAAGCCACCATTCATAATTCTTTCATACATGTCACTCTTGATTCATTCCCCATCCCGGTACACCGCCGGAGGCACTCATATAGAGTCATATTTTGTTCTAGTATCGAGTTGTAATCATTGATTTGTAAATAAATAGAAGTGTGATGATCATCATTAATAGAGCATTGTCCCAGATAAATAAATAAAAGAAGTGCCAAAAAAAGAAGGCCCAAAAAAAGAAATAAAAGGGACAATGCTACTATCCTTTTTTCCACACTTGTGCTTTGAAGTAGCAACATGATCTTTATGATAGAGAGTCTCTTGTTTTGTCACTTTCATATACTAGTGGGAATTTTTCATTATAGAACTTGGCTTGTATATTCCAACAATGAGCTTCCTCAAATACCCTAGGTCTTCGTGAGCAAGCAAGTTGGATGCACACCCACTTAGTTTCTTTTGTTGAGCTTTCATACATTTATAGCTCTAGTGCATCCGTTGCATGGCAATACCTACTCCTTGCATTGACATCAATTGATGGGCATCTCCCTAACCCGTTGATTAGCCTCGTCAATGTGAGACTTTCTCCTTTTTTTCCTTCTCCAATAACCCCCATCATTATACTCTATTCCACCCATAATGCTATATCCATGGCACACGCTCATGTATTGCGTGAAAGTTGAATTTTTTTGAGATTACTAAAGTATGAAACAATTGCTTGGCTTGTCATCGGGGTTGTGCCTGATGAGAGCATTCTTGTGACACGGAAATGGAGCATGACCAAACTATATGATTTTGTAGGGATGAACTTTCTTTGGCCATGTTATTTTGAGAAGACATGATTGCTTAGTTAGTATGCTTGAAGTATTATTATTTTTATGTCAACATTAAACTTTCATCTTTAATCTTTTGGATCTGAATATTCATGCCACGCTAAAGAAGATTACATTGAAAATTATGTTAGGTAGCATTCCACATCAAAAATTCTGTTTTTTATCATTTGCCTACTCGAGGACGAGTAGGAATTAAGCTTGGGGATGCTTGATACGTCTCCAACGTATCTATAATTTTTTATTGTTCCATGCTATTATATTATCCGTTTTGGATGTTTAATGGGCTTTATTATACACTTTTATATTATTTTTGGGACTAACCTACTAACCAAAGGCCCAGCGCAAATTGTTGTTTTTTTGCCTATTTCAGTGTTTCGCAAAAAAGGAATATCAAACGGAATCCAAATGGAATGAAACCTTCGGGAGAGTGATTTTTGGAACAAACGCAATCCAGGGGACTTGGAGTGGACGTCAAGAAAGAAGCAAGGAGGCCACAAGGCAAGGAGGCGCGCCCAGGGGGTAGGCGCGCCCCCCACCCTCGTGGGCCCTTCGTGGCTCCCGTGACCGACTTCTTTCGCCTATATATACTCATATACCCCGAAAACATCCGAGAGCACCACGAAACCCTATTTCCACCGCCGCAACCTTCTGTGTCCGTGAGATCCCATCTTGGGGCCTTTTCCGGCGCTCCGCCGGAGGGGGAATCGATCACGGAGGGCTTCTACATCAACACCATAGCCTCTCCGATGATGTGTGAGTAGTTTACCACAGACCTTCTGGTCCGTAGTTATTAGCTAGATGGCTTCTTCTCTCTCTTTGGATCTCAATACAAAGTTCTCCTCAATTCTCTTGGAGATCTATTCGATGTAACTCTTTTTTGCGGTGTATTTGTCGAGATCCGATGAATTGTGGGTTTATGATCAAGATTATCTATGAACAATATTTGAATCTCCTCTGAATTCTTTTATGTATGATTTGATATCTTTGCAAATCTCTTCGAATTGTCAGTTTGGTTTGGCCTACTAGATTGATCTTTCTTGCAATGGGAGAAGTGCTTAGCTTTGGGTTCAATCTTGCGTTGCTCGATCCCAGTGACAGAAAGGGGAACGACACGTGTTGTATTGTTGCCATTAAGGATAAAAAGATGGGGTTTATATCATATAGCTTGAGTTTATCCCTCTACATCATGTCATCTTGCCTAATGTGTTACTCTGTTCTTATGAACTTAATACTCTAGATGCATGCTGGATAGCGGTCGATGTGTGGAGTAATAGTAGTAGATGCAGAATCGTTTCGGTCTACTTGTCACAGACGTGATGCCTATATACATGATCATGCCTAGATATTCTCATAACTATGCACTTTTCTATCAATTGCTCGACAGTAATTTGTTCACCCACCGTAATACTTATGCTATCTTGAGAGAAGCCACTAGTGAAACCTATGGCCCCCGGGTCTATTCTCCATCATATAAGTTTCCAATCTATTTTACTTTGCAATCTTTACTTTCAATCTATATCATAAAAAATACCAAAAATATTTATCTTATTTTCTCTATCAGATCTCACTTTTGCAAGTGGCCGTGAAGGGATTGACAGCCCCTTTATCGCGTTGATTGCAAGGTTCTTATTTGTTTGTGTAGGTACGAGGCGACTTGCGTGTGGTCTTCTACTGGATTGATACCTTGGTTCTCAGAAACTGAGGGAAATACTTATGCTACTTTACTGCATCACCCTTTCTTCTTCAAGGGAAAACCAACGCAGTGCTCAAGAGGTAGCAGTGGCGCGCCCCCCTATGGCATGTGGCCGAATTGGAGAAGGAAAAAGGGGGTTCGCCCTGATACGTCTCCAACGTATCTATAAATTTTTTTGTTCCATGTTGTTTTATTATCAATCTTGGATGTTTTATAATCATTTTATAGTCATTTTATATCATTTTTTGGTACTAACCTATTGACATAGTGCCAAGTGCTAGTTGTTGTTTTTTGCATGTTTTTTACATCGCAGGAAATCAATATCAGATGGAGTCCAAATGCCATGAAACTTTACGAAGATTTTTTATGGACCAGAAGGAAGATATTGGGCCCTGGTTGCACCTGGGGGGAGTCCCGAGGAGGGGACAACCCACCAGTAGCGCCAGAGGCCAGCGCCGCCTCGGTGGGTTGTGCCCACCTCGGTGCCCCGGACCGCCTCTTTGCTCTATAAATACCCCAAAAATCCCAGAACCCTAGGGGAGTCGTCGAAATATTCATCCAGCCGCCGCAGAGTCCAGAACCACCAGATCCAATCTAGACACCATCTCGGATGGGGTTCATCACCTCCATTGGCGCCTCTCCGATGATGCGTGAGTAGTTCTTGTCCATAGTTAGTAGTTAGATGGCTTCCTCTCTCTCGCTGAATTCTCAATACAATGGTCTCTTGGAGATCCATGTGATGTAACTCTTTTGCGATGTGTTTGTTGGGATCTGATGAACTTTGAGTTTATGATTAGTTATATCTTTTTATATCCATGAAAGTTAGTTGAGTTTCTTTGATCTCTTATATGCATGATTGCTTATAGCCTCGTATTTATTCTCCGATATTTCGGTTTTGTTTGGCCAGCTTGATCTATTTATCTTGCAATGGGAAGAGGTGCCCGGTAGTGGGTTCGATCTTACGATGCTTTATCCCAGTGACAGAAAGGGAAACGACACGTATGTATCATTGCTACTAAGGACAAAACGATGGGGTCTATATCTACATAGATAGATCTTGTCTACATCATGTTGTCGTTCTTATTACATCACTCCGTTTTTTCATGAACTTAATACACTAGATGCATGCTGGATAGCGGTTGATGTGTGGAGTAATAGTAGTAGATGTAGGCAGGAGTCGGTCTAGTAATCTTGGACGTGATTCCTATGTAATGATCATTGCCTGGATATTGTCATAATAATTTGAAGTTCTATCAATTGCCCAACAGTAATTTGTTCACCCACCGTTTGCTATTTTTTCTCGAGCGAGACCACTAGTGAAATCTACGGCCCCCGGGTCTTCTTTCTCATTTATTTGCTTTGCGATCTACTTTTCCTTTGCATTTTTATGCAGATCTATTAAACCAAAAATACAAAAATACTTTGCTGCACTTTATTTTAGTTGCGATCTATTATTTTAATCTATTACAATTTTCTTCCGTCTTCGTGCCAATTTCTGGCGTCGTTACCCGAAAGGGATTGGCAACCCCTTTAACACATCGGGTTGCGAGTGGCTATTATTTGTGTGCAGGGGTTGTTTATGTTGTGTTGCTTGGTTCTCCTACTGGTTCGATAACCTTGGTTTCATTTCTGAGGGAAATACCTACCGCCGTTGTGCTGCATCATCCCTTCCTCTTTGGGGAAATACCGACGTAGCTTCAAGCGGCATCAAACGGAATTTTTGGCGCCGTTGCCGGGAGGATCTTCAACATAACCAGGTTCCTAATCACAAATCTCATCTCCTCGCAATTTACATTATTTGCCATTTGCCTCTCATTTTCCTCTCCCCCAATTCACAAAAATTTGCCGTTTTATTCGCCTCTCGTTTTCCGCTCGCTGTTTTTCCTGTTGCCATGGCCGACCCTAAAGAAGCTAGGGGTTTTCCCCCAAGTTTTAGTGCTTTGGATAGCCCCTCCGTCCTCTCCAAGCTCATAGATAATGATGCTATGGAAGGACTTACCGGGATTGTCAAGGAAAATCTTGACAATTTTGATGAAGACGATCCCGGAATTTTTCGTTATTTGCTTGATGAATCTTTGAAAGATGCTTGGGATAGGCTGTTAAGAATTCGAGCTAGCTATGTGCCCCAATATCAGATAGAAATATACTAGAAAAGTTTTTATGCTGGTTTGCCTTCTTCCTTTAAGCAAGTTTTAGATTCTATATTTGAAAACGGTTTTCTTGAAGGGGATGCTGTTGATACTTATGAAAAGATGAAAACTATATTTGGGCACCCCAAGGGAGAAAATGTTGAGCCAACTACCCTTCTATGCTTTTATCAGAATCAAAGAGATGAAGGCTAGTTTAGATACGAATTTTTGTGACATGCTTAATCTTTCTGCTGCTATCAATGGTCATGTGCTCTCACAAAATAGAAGATTAAATGCCATTTATAGGAGAATTTCTATCTACTTTCAAAAGGACAAGGCTGACAAAACTTAGATCCTTGCCTTACGCCTAGCTAAGGGCGTAAAACTATAGCGCTTGTTGGGAGGCAACCCAATGAATAAAATTTATTTTTGCTTTTTGCTTTCTGTTCTTGTGTGTTTGCACAATTATGCTACTGGTATGATTGTATTTTTTGTGTTTTAATTAGTGTTTGTGCCAAGTAAAGCCTTTAGGATCTTCTTGGGTGATAGTTGTTTGATCTTGCTGAAAAACAGAAACTTTGGTGCTCACGAAAATAATTGTTAAAAATCACCAGAACGTGATAAAATGCCAATTCTTTTTGCAAAATATCAATATACAAATTACCCTGGTCTTCCTAATTTTCAAAAAATTTGGAGTTAGATAAGTATTCCAAAGTGTCAGATTGCTACAGACTATTCTGTTTTGACAGATTCTGTTTTCTTTGTGTTGTGTGCTTATTTTGATGGCTCTATGGTTTTATTTGATGAGTTTTTGCCATAGAAAAGTTGGAATACAATAGATATAATACAAAAACAAAATATGAATTGGTTTGATACAACACTTATAGTAGCGGTTTGCTTTCTTTTACTAACGGATTCACGAAGTTTTGTTGAGTTTTGTGTGATTGAAGTTTTCAAGTTTTGGGTTATCTTATGATGGATGAAAGAAGGATAGAAGATCCTAAGCTTGGGGATGCCCCGGCATCCCAAGCTTTTATCCAAAAATGAGCAACCAACTAAGCTTGGGGATGCCCCCGAGTGGCATCCCCTCTTTCTTCTAACGACTGTCGGTGTACTAGAGTAGGGGTACCCTAGTATCCCGAACTCATGCATGGGCAGTTGTAGCACCCCGCGGCGAGGCTTGCCTAGTGACCGCCAAGATCCTCCGTGGTTCCTTTGGAGCCATTCAAGAACAAAGTATTTAAGCCGAGGAAACAAGTCCCCGGCAAGAGGAGCTTGCCGGGAAGGCCACTCAAGGCACGCAGAAGACAAGGCCCCGGCAAGAGGAGCTTGCCGGGAAGGCTCGGAGAGCGACAAGCTTCCGGGCGCGACAAGGATTTAGCCGCGGCAAGGCGCTTGCCGCGGCAGGCAACCTCTCTTCGTCTCCGCTCCAGCTCATCCACCAACGTGTCGCCATGGGACCATTCCATGCGCGCGTGTCAAGAGGCTGTGCAGCCAGCGGGGAGCAGCGATAAGCGGCGCTGACAAGCTTGCCATCGTGGCGAACGGTGGCACACCTGACGGTCCCTGTTGCACTGTTTAGGCGACAGGGACGGGCATTTAATGCTTTTGTCCCTTGCCGTCAGGGTTAGGTAGAGTACACTGTACACTGTATAAGTAGCTGTACCAACCGCAAGTCTTTTTTCCCTTTTTGCCCTCGTCTACGTTGCCACCTGTTGGTGACCCCTTGAGCCTATAAAAGGAGGCCCATGCGCAACGTAGAGGGGGTTCGGTCAGTTCGACTCATTCGAGACTAGAGACACTCAAGCTAGGTTTTGTAGCTCTCATTGCTCCCTAGCAAGAACACAATACAATCAGACAAGCAGCAGTAGGAGTATTATCTCTCCGGAGAGCTCCGAAGCTGGGTAAACTGCTCGTGTGCATCGCCTTGATCTGCTCTTCATGCAATCTCTGCCCCCCACCGAACCAAAAGGGACTCGGTCCGCCGATCCCATAGGTGTTCGTGGGTTACGATCAGCTTCCCCGACATCTTTGGCGCGCCAGGTAGGGGGCGTCGAGGCTGTGCGAACCTGATCCGGCGTTCACACGAGCAACATCTTCATCGTCTTCATCAACGTGCCACCGAAGAAGAAGGCTTCGGCGGCGGCGGAGCCGTCCGCGTCGAACCCACCATCACCGGAGCAAACGGGTGGTGGGGTAGATGCCGGCGGAAGAACGGGCGCCGGCGAAGGAGTGTGTGACGCTGCCAAGTCCAAGGACAAGGCCGCGCAAACTTCGGCGTCCGTGCATACCCCGCGCCCGTCTCAGGAGCCGCGGGGCCAACAGCGTCATGGTATTCACAATACCATACGCTCGTTGGATCAAGGCCAAGCTAGAGGATCTCGAGGCCCTCAAGACCAGCGTGCACGCCAACATGCTGGCACGAGCGAGGTACGGTCGCCTGGACGGGATGCTGCTCCTTCTAACATAGTTAGAAGTCCGAGCATATCTCGCTCCTCGCACCGTTCACCATTGCCACCCACTACTCCAGCGGAAGCCTTGGCGAGAGCTCAACTGCTCCTCGACTACCCTCCAACAGCCGACAAGGTTGACGAATGGAGGGCCACCATCCAGAGTCTCATCGGCTTTGCCAACGGCGACGCTCCGCGGCAACCAACTGCATCATTGTCGCGGCAAGACGACAAGGCATGAGCCGGTGGCGACGAGACCTGTGGAGGTGCAACCACCATGCACTCTCCACCCCGAAGGCCAAGATCGCCGACTCGCCGGATCCACCTCGACAGCGACTCCACCGCGTCATCGGATCCACGAGCTCGCCGCGATCAGCGCCAAGTTCTTCATGAACGGCAACAAGAAGACGCTCGAACTCGCATCGAGCGCCGAAGAGAAGCGCGACGTCAGTCAGACCAGCGCGCTGGGCCCTCTGCCGATATGCATGCGCCAGGGGAACCAGGCGACTTGCCGTACGCGGTAGGTTGCCCTGCGTTCACTCGTGAGCTGCGGCAAGTCCAGTGGCCCAGCAAGAAGAATTTCAAGCCAGAGGTGCCAGAGAAGTACGATGGCAGGACGCACCCGTCGGAGTTCCTCAGCATCTACACCATCGCGGTGCAAGCTGCAGGGGGACGAGACGACAAAATCCTCGCCAACTACTTCCCGCTGGTACTCAAGCCTAACGTCAGATCTTGGCTCATGCACTTGCCGGACAGCTCCATCTCCTCTTGGGCAGATTTGTGCCATCAGTTTGTCGGCGCCTTCACAGGCGGCCACAAGCCTCATGGCCAAGAGAGTGACCTTCATCTGCTCGCCCAGAAGGAAGGAGAGTCCCTACGCAAGTTCATTCAGAGATTCAGCCGTGTGCACTACAACATCCCAGATGTCCACCCTGCCGCGGTGATCAGTGCGATCCATCAGAACGTGCGGAACCGCAGGATGAGGGAGGAGATGGCGATGTGCAAAGTCAAGGACGTCAGTGAGCTGTATGCCTTGGCCGACAAGTGTGCACGTGCTGAGGAAGGGAGGAGACTCCCAGGAGAGAATACAGAAGCAGGATCTGACAGTGAGGAGACCGCTCCGGCAAAGAAAAGCCGACGGCGGAACAACAGAAGGAAGAAGGGTAAGGATGTGCTAGTTGTCGAGCAGTCCGGCAACGGAGGTGGCGCCAACAAGGCTAAGGTTGGTGGCTCCGACAAGGAAGTTGCCGCTGGCACTGACTGCCAGCCTATGGCAGCCGCCGACAAGCAAGACAACTCCAACAAGCAGTACTGCAAGATCCACCGCACCAAGGGCCATGACCTCCAGAGCTGCAAGAAGGTCAAGCAGCTTGTTGAACAGCAGAAGGCTGAGTACGAGCGGTGCGACAAGGAGAAGGCCCAGGAAGGTGCTTGGAGAAGCAAGAAGCGACCGGCGGGGAGGACGCGCAAAGGCCAAACAGCGGCAAGGAGATAGACCCCCGCGGCGCGACAAGGATGAAGACGACGACGACGACGAAGATATGGAAGACGACGAGACCGATGAGTAGGAGTATTATCTCTCCGGAGAGCTCCGAAGCTGGGTAAACTGCTCGTGTGCTTCGCCTCGATCTGCTCTTCGTGCAATCTCCGCCCCCCACCGAACCGAAAGGGACTCGGTCCGCCGGTCCCATAGGTGTTCGTGGGTTACGATCACTTCCCCGACAACGACTATCGGTATTTTACTCGAAGCTATATTTTTATTCATCACATGATATGTGTTTTGCTTGGAGCGTCTTGTATGATATGAGTCTTTGCTTGTTTTATTTTGTGTTTTAAGTCATCAATCCTTGCTGGACACACCTATTTGAGAGAGCCAAAATTATATCATGACTTGTTTGAATTGCTCTCTATGCTTCACTTAAATCTTTTATGAGCTATGGACTTGCTCTAGTGCTTCACTTATATATTTTTTAGCACGGTGTGCTTAGTTATTTTTGAAGAAATGTTCTCTTGCTTCACTTATATTTATTTGAGAGTTAGTAAAATTTTGAAGAAATTCTCTCTTGCTTCACTTAAATTATTTTGAGAGAAAGAAAATTTGTTATGCTCATGACCTTCACTTATATTTGTTTGAGCTTATGAAAAGCAACACACGAAAATTAGTCCCAAAGTGATAGATATCCAAGAAGGATAAAGTAAAAAAGGTCATGAAGACAATTGGACAAAATAAACTTGATTCTTAGTAATAGTTTTGAGATATGATGATGTGATATGTGAGTTATGTTGATGAGTAATTATGCTTTAGTAAGAATATTGGTGTTAAGGTTTGTGATTCCCTATGCATGCACGAAAGTCAATAGTCATGCAATGAAATTATATCCTAGTTGTGGTGCATTATTCGGTGTTAATTATGCTTAATGCTTGCTTATCAGATTATTCGTTTCTTGGTTGGTCGCTTCTCAATCTATTGCTAGCCTTCATTTTGCACCAAGTATGATCTCTACTTGTGCATCCAAAATCCTTTAAACCAGTTTTGCCACATGAGTCCACTATACCTACCTATATGCGGTATTATTTTGTCGTTCTAATCAAATTTGCATGTGCTATCTCTAATTTTCAAAATAAACTTCTCTTTTGTGTGTTTGTTTCGCTCGTGGAACGGTTATGGGTGGCTAATATTTTCCATGATGGATGTGTTATTCTCACGATGAGTGTTTATTCACTTGTCATTGCACGAGAGTAAGGCAAAGGTTTTAGGGATGCCCAATCCCGAAATGCAAAAATGAATTTACTTTATGTTGTGAAATAATAAATTCCTTGGAAAGTGTTGGTGTGGAAGGCAACCTTGGATACGACTAGCCATGGAAAGTGAAAATGGTGGAAAAAGGAATAAACTTTATTTTTTTTGTTTGGGAACCGCCTATGGCATATCTAGCATGGAAAGTGTTCGGAACTCTAAGTCGTTTTCGTTGGTGGGATGGATACACCTCCCAAAATGTTTTTATCTCTATTTTTTCGCTTTGAGCTCTGGCACCCCTACAAATCCCTACTTCCCTCTGTGAAGGGCCTTTCTTTTACTTTATGCAATTTTTATTGAATTTGAGTCTCCATCTTCTCTTATAAAAGCACCAACTAAGAGGCAATATGATCATGCTTGAGTATTGGGTGTAGCTAATATCGAGTGTGTTTCATGAATGGATCAATGGTTGAGCATGATGGGCTAGGGATAACTTATTTTAGCGTCGATATTTTGAAAGACATGGTTACGGGTTGATATGCTTGAGTATCTAAATTATTATGTCAAAACTAGACTATTGCTTTGAATCACATAAAAGCCCAAATGTCCATGCTATAAATAAAAGAATATGATATGACATGATAAACAGCACTCCACATCAAAAATTCTATTTGTATCACTTACCTACTCAAGGACGAGCAGGAGTTAAGCTTGGGGATGTTGATACGTCTCCAATGTATCTATAATTTTTGATTGCTCCATGTTGTTTTATTATCAATCTTGGATGTTTTATAATCATTTTATAGTCATTTTATATCATTTTTTGGTACTAACCTATTGACATAGTGCCAAGTGCCAGTTGTTGTTTTTTGCATGTTTTTTACATCGCATGAAATCAATATTAGACGGAGTCCAAATGCCACGAAACTTTACGGAGATTTTTTATGGACCAGAAGGAAGATATTGGGCCCTGGTTGCACCTGGAGGGGAGTCCCGAGGAGGGGAAAACCCACCAGAGCGCGCCAGGAGGCCCAGGCGCGCCCTGGTGGGTTGTGCCCACCTCGGGTGCCCCCCGGACCGCCTCTTTGCTCTATAAATACCCCAAAAATCCCAGAACCCTAGGGCAGTCATCGAAATATTCATCCAGCCGCTTCAGAGTCCAGAACCACCAGATCCAATCTAGACACCATCTCGGATGGGGTTCACCACCTCCATTGGTGCCTCTCCGATGATGCGTGAGTAGTTCTTTGTAGACCTACGGGTCCGTAGTTAGTAGCTAGATGGCTTCCTCTCTCTCGCTGAATTATCAATACAATGGCCTCTTGGAGATCCATATGATGTAACTCTTTTGCGGTGTGTTTGTTGGGATCTGATGAACTTTGAGTTTATGATCAGGTATATCTTCTGATATCCATGAAAGTTATTTGAGTTTCTTTGATCTCTTACATGCATGATTGCTTATAGCCTCGTATTTTCTCTCTGATATTTGGGTTTTGTTTGGCCAACTTGATCTATTTATCTTGTAATGGGAAGAGGTGCCCGGTAGTGGGTTCGATCTTACGGTGCTTCATCCCAGTGACATTAACGGAAACGACATGTATGTATAGGTGCTACTAAGGATAAAACGATGGGGTCTATCTCTACATAGATAGATCTTGTCTACATCATGTCATCATTCTTATTACATTATTCCGTTTTTCCATGAACTTAATACACTAGATGCATGCTGGATAGCGGTCGATGTGTGGAGTAATAGTAGTAGATACAGGCAGGAGTCGGTCTACTAATCTTGGACGTGATGCCTATGTAATGATCATTGCCTGGATATCGTCATAATTATTGGAAGTTCTATCAATTGCCCAACAGTAATTCGTTCACCCACCATTTGCTATTTTTCTCGAGAGAAGCCACTAGTGAAATCTACGGCCCTCGGGTCTTCTTTCTCATTTTTTTGCTTTGCGATCTACTTTTCCTTTGCATTTTTATTCAGATCTATTAAACCAAAAATACAAAAATACTTTACTGCACTTTATTTTATTTGCGATCTATTATTTCAATCTATTACAATTTTCTTCTGTCTCCGTGCCAATTTATGGCTCTGTTACCCGAAAGGGATTGACAACCCCTTTAACACGTCGGGTTGCGAGTGGCTGTTATTTGTGTGCAGGGGATGTTTGCGTTGTGTTGCTTGGTTCTCCTACTGGTTCGATAACCTTGGTTTCATTTCTGAGGGAAATACCTATGCCGTTGTGCTGTATCATCCCTTCCTCTTTGGGGAAATACTGACGTAGATTCAAGCGACATCACGCCCCCTTCCTTTCTCTCTTCCCCCTTCCCTTTCTTGTCCGGTGAAAAAAGGAAAGGGGGGCGCCAGTTGGGGAAACCCCAAGTAGGAGTCAGATCCTACTTGGGGCGCTCCCTGGCTACCTCTCCTCCCCTCACACCTATATATATGTGGGAAGGGGGGCGTCTAGAACACACAAAATCAATTGTTAGCCGTGTGCGGCGCCCCCTCCACATTTTACACCCTCGGTCATACTTTCGCGGTGCTTAGGCGAAGCCCTGTGATGATCACTTCACCATCACCATCACCACACCGTCGTGCTAACGGAACTCATCTACTACCTCGACACCTTGCTGGATCAAGAAAGTGAGGGATGTCACCGAGTTGAACGTGTGCAGAACTCGGAGGTGCCATACATTCGGTGCTTGATCGGTCGGAGGTAGAAGAAGTTTGACTACATCAACCGCGTTGTCAAAAGCTTCCGCTTTCGGTCTACGAGGGTGCGTAGACACACTCTCCCCCTCGTTGTTATGCATCTCCATGGATAGATTATTGCGTGTGCCTAGAAATTTTTTGTTTTCCATGCAACGTTTCCCAACACTCCTCGAGTCATCATAAACTCAGGGCCTACACATATATGACTCGGCAGATTTGGCCGGTTTCAACAAGATGCAAGAACCCCAGGTCGTTGCAAGGAAGACAACCCGGTCCCGGGGGTTGCTGCCAGATCGGCGAAAAATTAAAGGTTGCCAAAGAGAACTTGATGCCATGATGTGCAGTTCAAACATGGGTACCCTGCCAGATTGGTGAAAAAAAATTAAAGGTTGCCAAAAAGGACTAGCTACCAAGATGCGCGGTTCAAACATGGGTATCCTGCCTTATCGGCTTATCATATTATGATCAACGTAATAAATCCGGCATCCCTGAAACTCGGGGCCTCTGTCGTTTCATCACATATTGTGCATGAGTCTTTTATTAATTGATCATAAGGTCACTTGGGGGTTTCCAACTCACCAAGTTTAGCTATCTTACCCTCTTGACCGACAAATAAATGCCAGAATATAGGTTAAACCTGCCTGTCTGCTTGATGCTACTCCAAAAAGGTGACCCGTCGTACTCTTGACAGTCAATCTTTATGACCCTGAACTAGTCAAGGTTAAAATGGCGGCTTAAGTCGCGTGTCAGTCGGTTTACAGAAAGCAAGGATAAACCTACCTCTTTGCTTGAAGCTACTCGAAAAAGATGACCCGTTGTACTCTTGACAGCAATCTTTATGACCCTGAACTAGTCAAGGTTAAAACAACGACTTATGTCACGTTAGAGCCGGCTTACAGGAAGTAAAAAAACAAGGCTATCATGACAGTTTCACTGAAGCAAGACTCAAGCCTCGAAAGCTGGTCTTTTTGTCGTGCCTCGAAAGCCGGCATTTTTACTCTGTTATCATACAAATACATCATCATACATTGCATCATCATACCATGCATCATATATGCATGGATATACTGGTTTATATTGCAGGAACTAGTTTTTCAAACTGGGTTACATCATTCAAATCTTTAATAGCCAACATGGCTGGATTTTCATTATGGTTGACATAACCAGTATTGGATGATTGACGTTTTCAAAGCTGCCTCAGAGAAATGGCTATTATTTCTTACATCAAGGAGCATATTTTAACATTGATATGCAAGGCATTCAGCAACATCATCAAGACGGAGGATATGACTTTATTCTACAATGGAAGGAAAAGTCCCGAGTCGCCGCAGGCACACGACCCGACACTTGGGAGCTAAACATTGTTCTTCAAATCTATATAACCAGATCTGCTAAAGTCCCTGCTCATTATTGCATAATGACCTGGCCCTTGGGGGCTACATTGGCTGAGATTTTATGAGCATAAGACAATTACAAGTCCCAGGTTGCTGCAGGCAAGACAACCCGGCACTTGGGGGCCACACATGTGAAATACAAAACATTTAGCTTATGACTGGTGACTCAGATGAAAAAACCCGGATTTCTCCAAAGTTGCAACATTTACATTGAAGCAAGTCTTAAGCTATCACTACGTTTCCCTCTTAAGACTTGGGGGCTACATGTAATATGGATATAAGGAAGGTACACCTTAAAGTTCTCGATTTTTTAGCAAACCAGGTATCATATTCTTAGTGGAGAAATTGGTAAAGTTTATCTCCTCCAAGATATTCATAGAAAGGCTCGGAGAGCCGACTCAACAATTGGAAGCTATATTTACAAAAGCAAGCACCAGATTGCCACAAGGTATAAGGACTTGGCCTGAAGAACTTAGGAAGACCAATTATATGACCCGACGTCTCTAACAATCATGACCCGCTATCATCAATCTCTATAAATTGGCAGTTTCGACGATCATAACTCGACAAGCTCCACATCCTCAAGCCGGCTGAACATCAGATGAATATCTTAAGACCAATAGTTTTTCAAGCCAGGGCATTGGAAGCCGACTCAAATTGATTATTTTTCCTAATATTTCCCTACAAGAAGCCAATGTCAGCAATTAAGGATGAACAAATGCCGGCTCAGGAGAACCTCGACCCGGCGAACAACTTGTCAGATTTGTTGTTTTTATTTTTCAGGATAAGTTTAACATGGATAAATCCAAATTAAAATGGGGGCTAATGTCGTGGATATAACCCGCCGTATAACCCAGCCTGAAGTATGACCCAGCCGGGACTTGGCGCCTCATCGGTAACCCGCCCGGACTTGGCGCCTCATCAGTAATCCGCCTGGATTGGGCGGCTTATTAAGTGACCCGGTCAGTGGGTCAGACAAGTGACAAGGCCCAAGGCCTAGAAGGCGGCTCTCGAGAAGGACCGGCTCAGTGGTACGGTATCTGGTGGGCCTGCTTGAGAGGAAAGGCATAAGGAATGTTTCCCTTACAAGGGAAGAAAGATCTAGACTAGGATTCCACTTGTAATAGAGGATAGACTAGTCCTAATCCTACTAGGACTCTATATGTAAGTTGCCCCTTCAGCTTACATAAGGAGGGGCAGGGCACCCCAAGGGGGACAAGTTTAGACAGACAGGCAAGTCTTAGACAAGATCAAAGTAGATACTCTCGAGACAGAGGTAGCGAAACACCACCCTTGTAGTCAAGATTATTATCATCATCAATATCAATCAAGAAGGATGTAGGCTTTTACCTCTACCATGAGGGGCCAAACCTGGGTAAAAACTCATGTCTCTTAGTTTCGACCAACCCTGTTCAAGCTACTACCTAGTTGCGTTGGCCTCACGACTAAGTCATCACACTAGGACATCTGCTGTGACAAAACCACGACAGCCGGCTAGTCGTGGCACGCCACCACGGGAGCGAGAGCGGCCGTACATCCCAGTCCACCAGGCATGGTGGCGTAGGGAGTATGCCAGCTAGCCCCTGCAATACCCGGATGTAAACATGCCGCACAACTAGCATCTGTCTGGACCCGCAGCGCATCCCCATCGCGGCGGTGCCGCGGTTCGCGCGGGCGCACACGGAGGAGGTTCGCCGGCGGCGTGAGCTCCTTATGCCGGAGCAGCGCACCATGCGTGCCTACGCGTCAGACTTCCCCAACTAGGAGTGCTGGTTTGCGCTAGAGCATGAGGAGGAGCACCGCCGCGGTGTCCACATCGACCACCAAGTTCCACTACCGCCCCCACAGGTATTGCCAGAGGATGAGGAGGTGGAGGCGGAGTACCAAGCCGCCCTCGAGGAGGCCCTGCAGCACGCGTTGGAGGCAAGCCGGCTCGAGGAGGACATTTGTTGGGATGGGCTGGAGCACGCCCTTTCCTTGTCCGCGGCGGGGGACTCTGTCCACACGCCCCTGTTCGTCCCGCCACCGCCGCGGGTGCTGCCCCTCGTCGAGCCCAAGGCCGAGTCGAAGCCGGACCCGGAGCGCGAGCCAACGCCCACGCGGAAGAGGTCACCGCCGCCACCACTTGGCTCAAGGAGTCCTATTTGTGGACCGGCCAGCTCCGCGAGTGGGTGAGTGCGTGATACGTCTCCAACGTATCTATAATTTTTTATTGCTCCATGCAACATTATCTACTGTTTTGGACAATGTTGGGCTTTATTATCCACTTTTATATTATTTTGGGACTAACCTATTAACCGGAGGCCCGGCCCAGAATTGCTGCTTTTTGCCTATTTCAGAGTTTTGCAGAAAAGGAATATCAAACGGAGTCCAAACGGAATGAAACCTTCGGGAACGTGATTTTCTCACCGAACATGATCCAGGAGACTTGGACCCTACGTCAAGGAAGCTTCCAGGAGGCCACGAGGTAGGGGCGCGCCCCCCCCACGCGCCCTCCACCCTCGTGGGCCCCCTGTTGCTCCACCCACGTACTCCTTCCTCCTATATATACCTACGTACCCCCAAACGATGAGATACGGAGCCAAAAACCTAATTCCACCGCCGCAACCTTCTGTACCCACGAGATCCCATCTTGGGGCCTGTTCCGGAGCTCCGCCGGAGGGGGCATCCATCACGGAGGGCTTCTACATCAACACCATAGCCTCTCCCATGAAGGGTGAGTAGTTTACCTCAGACCTTCGGGTCCATAGTTAGTAGCTAGATGGTTTCTTCTCTCTTTTTGGATCTCAATACAATGTTCTCCCCCTCTCTTGTGGAGATCTATTCGATGTAATCTTCTTTTTGCGGTGTGTTTGTTGAGACCGATGAATTGTGGGTTTATGATCAAGATTAGCTATGAACAATATTTGAATCTTCTCTGAATTCTTCTATGTATGATTGGTTATCTTTGCAAGTCTCTTCGAATTATCAGTTTGGTTTGGCCTACTAGATTGATCTTTCTTGCAATGGGAGAAATGCTTAGCTTTGGGTTCAATCTTGCGGTGTCCTTTCCCAGTGACAGTAGGGGCAGCAAGGCACGTATTGTATTCTTGCCATCGAGGATAACAAGATGGGGTTTTTATCATATTGCATGAATTTATCCCTCTACATCATGTCATCTTGCTTAAGGCGTTACTCTGTTTTCATGAACTTAATACTCTAGATGCATGCTGGATAGCGGTCGATGAGTGGAGTAATAGTAGTAGATGCAGGCAGGAGTCGGTCTACTTGTCTCGGACGTGATGCCTATATACATGATCATACCTAGATATTCTCATAACTATGCTCAATTCATCAATTGCTCAACAGAATTGCTCACCCACCGTAAAATACTTATGCTCTTGAGAGAAGCCACTAGTGAAACCTATGGCCCCTGGGTCTATCTTCATCATATTAATCTTCCAACACTTAGTTATTTCCTTTGCTTTTTTACTTTGCTTTTTACTTTGCATCTTTATCACAAAAATACCAAAAAAATATCATCCTATCATATCTATCAGATCTCACTCTCGTAAGTGACCGTGAAGGGATTGACAACCCCTTATCGCGTTGGTTGCGAGGAGTTATTTGTATTGTGCAGGTGCGAGGGACTCGTGCGTAGCCTCCTACTGGATTGATACCTTGGTTCTCAAAAACTAAGGGAAATACTTACGCTATTGTGCTGCATCACCCTTTCCTCTTCAAGGGAAAACCAACGCAATGCTCAAGAGGTAGCAAGAAGGATTTCTGGCGCCGTTGCCGGGGAGTCTACGCAAAAGTCAACATACCAAGTACCCATCACAATCCCTTATCTCCCGCATTACATTATTTGCCATTTGCCTCTCGTTTTCCTCTCCCCCACTTCACCCTTGCCGTTTTATTCGCCCTCTCTTTTTCCGTTCACCTCTTTTTCGCTTGCTTTTTGCTTGCTCGTGTGTTGGATTGCTTGCTTGTCACGATGGCTCAAGATAATACCAAATTATGTGACTTTACCAATACTAACAATAATGATTTCCTTAGCACTCCGATTGCTCCTCTTACCAATACTGAATCTTGTGAAATCAATGCTGCTTTGTTGAATCTTGTCATGAAAGATCAATTCGCCGGCCTTCCTAGTGAAGATGCCGCTACTCATCTAAATAGCTTCGTTGATTTGTGTGATATGCAAAAGAAGAAAGATGTTGATAATGATATTGTTAAATTGAAGCTATTTCCTTTTTCGCTTAGAGATCGTGCTAAAGCTTGGTTTTCGTCTTTGCCTAAAAATAGTATTGATTCTTGGAACAAGTGCAAAGATGTTTTTATCTCTAAGTATTTTCCTCCCGCTAAGATCATCTCCCTTAGAAACGATATTATGAATTTTAAGCAACTTGATCATGAACATGTTGCACAAGCTTGGGAGAGGATGAAATTAATGATACGTACTTGCCCTACTCATGGTTTGAATCTGTGGATGATTATACAAAACTTTTATGCCGGATTGGATTTTGCTTCTAGAAATCTTTTAGATTCGGCCGTGGGAGGCACTTTTATGGAAATCACTTTAGGAGAAGCTACTAAACTCCTAGATAATATTATGGTTAATTATTTTCAATGGCACACTGAAAGATCTACTAATAAAAAGGTGCATGCGATAGAAGAAATTAATGTTTTGAGTGGAAAGATGGATGAACTTATGAAATTATTTGCTACTAAGAGTGATTCTGAACGGGCATTTCCCTACCTTATGTTTTGGATGATGATGACAACCCTTTGTTGGTCTAATCCTATGCTAAATGTTTCAGGTTCTCAATGATTAGGCTTTCGTCGGTTGGTGGTTCTCTCTCGAAGGAATCGGTTGAAGACGGAATCCTCTACGCCTTTTATCTCTTTGGTCGTAGGGATCCCGTACTATCAAGAGGGAATCCACTTTGGGAAGAATAGGGGATTCCATTCACGTACACCTCCTTCACCCCTCTTTTGTCGAGAGAGTGCCTCCATGTTAATCTAATCTTTGCTGTGTTTTCCCAGCGGTTGTACCGCTCGTCTGAGCGGTTGTACCGCTGGCTCTTGACGCTTCTCTGCCTTTGTCAAGTGGTGGTACCGCTGCCTCCGGGCGGTGGTACCGCCACCTGTCTCTGCAAAGACCAGCAGTGGTTGTTCCGGCCATGCACCGCCCATGTACCGGTCACGATTCTGTTTTGATGCGGTGGTGGCCCGGTTGGTCCGGTTGTTCCTTTTTAACCGGTACAACCGGAGGTTCGAGCGGTTCTTCCGCTCATACCTTAGCCGCTCAAGTGCTCAAGGCCAGGCGGTTGTTTCGGCCATGCACCGCCCATGTACCGGTCAGGATTCTGTTCTGATGCGGTGGCTGGGCGGTGGTGGCCCGGTTGGTCCGGTTATTTGCTAATGACCGGTACTACCGCCCGATGGTCCGGTTGTACCGCCTGGTAGGGTTCTGCAGCTACATCGTGAGTCCTGGTTGTACCGGGACAAGGAGCGGTTGTACCGCTGCAGTACTTAAAATGCAGTAACGGTTGGATTTATGTGGGCTGGTATATAAGGTGGTTCCTCCACCTACCACGCCTACCTCTTACCTCTCTCACTCCTCCATTGATGCTCTCAAGCTCTCTTGCCCGATCTCTCTCTCTAGCCACTCAAACTTGTTGATTTGCTAGGGTTTGAAGGAGGAGACCTAGATCTACACTTCCACCAAAGGATATTTAGTTCCCCCATACTTTCTAGTGTGGATTTTGTTACTCTTGGGTGCTTGAGCACCCTAGACGGTTGAGGTCACCTCGAGGCCATATTCCATTGTGGTGAAGCTTCGTGGTTTCGTTGGGAGCCTCCAATTGTTGTGGAGATTGCCCCAACCTTGTTTGTAAAGGTCCGGTTGCCGCCTTCAAGGGCACCAATAGTGGATTCACGACATCTCGCATTGTGTGAGGGCGTGAGGAGAATACGGTGGCCCTAGTGGCTTCTTGGGGAGCATTGTGCCTCCACACTGCTCTAACGGAGACGTACTTCCCCTTAAAAGGAAGGAACTTCGGTAACACATCCTCGTCTCCACCGGCTCCACTCTTGGTTAATTCGCGCCTTTACTTTTGCAAGCCTACTTGTGTTACATCCATTGCTTGGTTATGTGCAAGTTGTTATCGCATCATATAGGTTGCTCACTTAGTTGCACATCTAGACAACCTATTTTGTTGCAAAGTTTAATTTGGTAAAGAAAAGCTTAAAAATTGTTAGTTGCCTATTCACCCCCCTCTAGTCAACCATATCGATCCTTTCAGTTTCTTCTGATCCTAATGATATGCCTTTGTCTACTTTGATTGAGAATAATATTTAATCTATGGATGTGAATTTTGTTGGTAGGAATAATTTTGGTAACAACGCGTATAGAGGAAACTTTAATCCTAGGCCTTATCCTAGTAATTCCTCTAATAGTTATGTAAATTCCTACAACAATTCTTATGGAAATTTTAATAATATGCCCTCTCAATTTGAGACTAGTGTTAAAGAGTTTATGAATTCGCAAAAGAATTTCAATGCTTTGCTTGAAGAAAAATTGCTTAAAGTTGATGAATTGGCTAGGAACGTTGATATAATTTCTCGTGATGTTGATTCTTTAAAGCTTAGATCTATTCCTCCTAAACATGATATCAATGAGTCTCTCAAAGCCATGATAATTTCCATTGATGAGTGCAAAGAAAGAACCGCTAGGATGCGTCCTAAGAAAGATTGCTTTATAAAAGCGTGTTCTTCAATTTTTTATGAAAACAAAGATGAAGATCTAAAAGTTATTGATGTGTCCCCTATTAAATCTATGTTTTGCAATATGAATCTTTATAATGATGGGACTGAATACGATCCACCTTTACCTAGAAGGCGTTCCAAAAATTCGAAGTTTTTAGATCTTGATGTTAAAATTGATAAAAGTGGGATTGAAGAAATCAAAACCCTAGATGTTGCTAAACCCACTATTTTGCATTTCAAGGAATTTAATTACTAAAATTGCTCTTTGATTGATTGTATTTCCTGCTGCAATCCGTGCTAAATTCTCCTCATGCTTATAGTCAAAATAAAGCGTTTACTGAACATATCGTTGATGCCTTGATGCAATCTTATGAAGAAAAGCTTGAGTTGGAAGTTTCTATTCCTAGAAAACTTTATGATGAGTGGGAACCAACTATTAAAATTAAGATTAAGGATCATGAGTTTTATGCTTTATGTGATTTGGGTGCTAGTGTTTCCAATATTCCCAAAACCTTGTGTAATTTGCTAGGTTTCCATGATTTTGATGATTGCTCTTTAAACTTGCACCTTGCGGATTCCACTATTAAGAAACCTATGGGAAGAATTAATGATGTTCTTATTGTTTCAAATAGGAATTATGTGCCCGTAGATTTTATCGTTCTTGATATAGATTGCAATCATTCATGTCCTATTATTCTTGGTAGACCTTTCCTTAGAACAAATGGTGCAATTATTGATATGAAGGAAGGGAATATTAGATTCCAATTTCCATTAAATAAAGGCATGGAACACTTCCCTAGAAATAAAATAAAATTACCATATGAATCTATCATGAGGCCCACTTACGGATTGCCTACCAAAGATGGCAATACCTAGATCTATCCTCGCTTTTATGCCTAGCTAGGGGCGTTACACGATAGCGCTTGTTGGGAGGCAACCCAATTTTATTTTAGTTTTTCCTTTTTGCTTATGTTTAGGAATACATTTTTGTTCTAGCCTATGGTTAGATGTGTTTCTATGTTTTAATTAGTGTTTGTGCCAAGTTAAACCTATAGGATCTTCTTGGATGATAGTTATTTGATCTTGCAGAAATTTCCAGAAACTTTCTGTTCACGAAAACAATTGTTAAAAATCATAAGAACGTGATAAAGTAGTGATCACAATTGCTGCTGATCAATAAACAAATTGCCTAGGTCGTCCTATTTTGGCTGATTTTTTGGAGTTCCAGAAGTTTGCGTTAGTTACAGATTACTACAGACTGTTCTGTTTTTGACAGATTCTGTTTTCCGTGTGTTGTTTGCTTATTTTGATGAATCTATGGCTAGTAAAATAGTTTATAAACCATAGAGAAGTTGTAATACAGTAGGTTTAACACAAATATAAATAAAGAATGAGTTCATTATAGTACCTTGAAGTGGTCTTTTGTTTTCTTTCGCTAACGGAGCTCACGAGATTTCTGTTGAGTTTTGTGTTGTGAAGTTTTCAAGTTTTGGGTGAAAGATTTTGATGGATTATGGAACAAGGAGTGGCAAGAGCCTAAGCTTGGGGATGCCCATGGCACCCCCGAGATAATCTAAGGACACCAAAAAGCCAAAGCTTGGGGATGCCCCGGAAGGCATCCCCTCTTTCGTCTACTTCCATCGGTAACTTTACTTGGAGCTATATTTTTATTCACCACATGATATGTGTTTTGCTTGGAGCGTCTTGTATGATTTGAGTCTTTGCTTTTTAGTTCACCACAATCATACTTGCTGTACACACCTTTTGAGAGAGCCATACATGATTTGGAAATTATTAGAATACTCTTTGTGCTTCACTTATATCTTTTGAGTTATATAGTTTTGCTCTAGTGGTTCTCTTATATCTTTTAGAGCACGGTGGTGGATTTGTTTTATAGAAACTATTGATCTCTCATGCTTCACCTAGATTATTTTGAGAGTCTTAAATAGCATGGTAATTTGCTTAAATAATCTTAATATGCTAGGTATTCAAGAATAGTAAAAACTTTCTTATGAGTGTGTTGAATACTAAGAGAAGTTTGATGCTTGATGATTGTTTTGAGATATGGAGGTAATAATATTAAAGTCGTGCTAGTTGAGTAGTTGTGAATTTGAGAAATGCTTGTTTTGGAGTTTGCAAGTCCTGTAGCATGCACGTATGGTAAACGTTATGTAACAAATTTGAAACATGAGGTGTTCTTTGATTGTCCTCCTTATGAGTGGCGGTCGGGGACGAGCGATGGTCTTTTCCTACCAATCTATCTCCCTAGGAGCATGCGCGTAATGCTTGGTTTTTGATGACTTGTAGATTTTTGCAATAAGTATGTGAGTTCTTTATGACTAATGTTGAGTCCATGGATTATACACACTCTCACCCTTCCATCATTGCTAGCCTCTTGATGCTGTGCATTGCCCTTTCTCACATTGAGAGTTGGTGCAAACTTCGCCGGTGCATCCAAACCCCGTGATATGATACGCTCTTTCACACATAAACCTCCTTATATCTTCCTCAAAACATCCACCATACCTACCTATTATGGCATTTCCATAGCCATTCCGAGATATATTGCCATGCAACTTTCCACCATTCCATCTATCATGACACATTCATCATTGTCATATTGCTAGCATGATCATGTAGTTGACATAGTATTTGTGGCAAAGCCACCGTTCATAATTCTTTCATACATGTCACTCTTGGTTCATTGCATATCTCGGTACACCGCCGGAGGCATTCATATAGAGTCATACTTTGTTCTAGTATCGAGTTGTAATCATTGAATTGTAAATAAATAGAAGTGTGATGATCATCATTTAATAGAGAATTGTCGCAAAAAAAGAGAGAGAAAGGCCAACTAAAAAAAGGCCCAAAAAAAGAAATAAAAAGGGGCAATGCTACTATCCTTTTTTTCCACACTTGTGCTTCAAAGTAGCACCATGTTCTTCATATAGAGAGTCTCTTGAGTTATCACTTTCATATACTAGTGGTAATTTTCATTATAGAACTTGGCTTGTATATTCCAACAATGGGCCTACTCAAGTGCCCTAGGTCTTCGTGAGCAAGCAAGTTGGATGCACACCCACTTAGTTTCTTTTGTTGAGCTTTCATACATTTATAGCTCTAGTGCATCCATTGCATGGCAATCCCTACTCCTTGCATTAACATCAATCGATGGGCATCTCCATAGCTCATTGATTAGCCTCGTTGATGTGAGCCTTTCTCTTTTTTGTCTTCTCCACATAACCCCCATCATCATATTCTATTCCACCCATAGTGTTATGTCCATAGCTCGCGCTCATATATTGCGTGAAAGTTTATAGGTTTGATATTACTAAAGTATGAAACAATTGCTTGGCTTGTCATTGGGGTTGTGCATGATGAGAGCATTCTTGTGTGACGAAAATGGAGCATGACTAAACTATATGATTTTGTAGCGATGAACTTTCATTGGCCATGTTATTTTGAGAAGACATAATTGCTTAGTTAGTATGCTTGAAGTATTATCATTTTTTTGTCAATATAAACTTTTGTCTTGAATCTTTCGGATCTGAATATTCATACCACAATTAAGAATAATTACATTGAAATTAAGCCAAGTAGCACTCCGCATAAAAAATTATCTTTTTTATCATTTACCTACTCGAGGACGAGCAGGAATTAAGCTTGGGGATGCTTGATACGTCTTCAACGTATCTATAATTTTTTATTGCTCCATGCTACATTATCTACTGTTTTGGACAATATTGGGCTTTATTATCCACTTTTATATTATTTTGGGACTAACCTATTAACCGGAGGCCCAGCCCAGAATTGTTGCTTTTGCCTATTTCAGAGTTTTGCGAAAAGGAATATCAAACGAGTCCAAACGGAATGAAACCTTCGAAATGTGATTTTCTCACGAACATGATCCAGAGACTTGGACCCTCGTAAAGGAAGCTTCCAGGAGGCCACGAGGTAGGGGCGCGCCTCCACCCTCGTGGGCCCCTGTTGCTCCACCGACGTACTCCTTCCTCCTATATATACCTCACGCACCCCAAACGATCGATCGGAGCCAAAACCTAATTCCACCGCCGCAACCTTCTGTACCCACGAGATCCCATCTTGGGGCCTGTTCCGGAGCTCCGCCGGAGGGGGCATCCATCACGGAGGGCTTCTACATCAACACCATAGCCTCTCCGATGAAGTGTGAGTAGTTTACCTCAGACCTTCGGGTCCATAGTTAGTAGCTAGATGGCTTATTCTCTCTTTTTGGATCTCAATACAATGTTCTCCCCCTCTCTCGTGGAGATCTATTCGATGTAATCTTCTTTTTGTGGTGTGTTTGTTGATACCGATGAATTGTGGGTTTATGATCAAGATTATCTATGAACAATATTTTAATCTTCTCTGAATTCTTTTATGTATGATTGGTTATCTTTGCAAGTCTCTTCGAATTATCAGTTTGGTTTGGCCTACTAGATTGATCTTTCTTGCAATGGGAGAAGTGCTTAGCTTTGGGTTCAATCTTGCGGTGTCCTTTCCCAGTGACGGTAGGGGCAGCAAGGCACGTATTGTATTCTTGCCATCGAGGATAACAAGATGGGGTTTTTATCATATTGCATGAATTTATCCCTCTACATCATGTCATCTTGCTTAAGGCGTTACTCTGTTTTCATGAACTTAATACTCTAGATGCATGCTGGATAGCGGTCGATGAGTGGAGTAATAGTAGTAGATGCAGGCAGGAGTCGGTCTACTTGTCTCGGACGTGATGCCTATATACATGATCATACCTAGATATTCTCATAACTATGCTCAATTCTGTCAATTTCTCAACAGTAATTCGTTCACCCAACGTAAAATACTTATGCTCTTGAGAGAAGCCACTAGTGAAACCTATGGCGCCCGGGTCTATCTTCATCATATTAATCTTCAAACACTTAGTTATTTCCTTTGGTTTTTTACTTTGCTTTTTTACTTTGCATCTTTATCACAAAAATACCAAAAAAATATTATCCTATCATATCTATCAGATCTCACTCTCGTAAGTGACCGTGAAGGGATTGACAACCCCTTATCGCGTTGGTTGCGAGGAGTTATTTGTATTGTGCAGGTGCGAGGGACTCGTGCGTAGCCTCCTACTGGATTGATACCTTGGTTCTCAAAAACTGAGGGAAATACTTACGCTACTGTGTTGCATCACCCTTTCCTCTTCAAGGGAAAACCAACGCAGTGCTCAAGAGGTAGTAGCGCGCCTCCCTGCTACTACGCCTCCAAGCCGGAAGAGTAGGCGACCCACCTTGAGCGCTGGAAGGCGCATTGGCTCACCGAGGAGGAGGCCGGCGATGAGCAGCAGATGCGCCGGGAGCAGTAGCTACACCGCGAGGAGGAGGCACTGCGGCTTGAGGAACAGGAGGAGGAGCGTGCCCGCATCACCGTCGCAGCAGACGTCGGAAGAGGCTGCCCTGGCGACTTATCAAGCCGCGTTCAGTTGGGCTGGGACACCTCCCGTCTTCATCGACCTCACCGGCGGCGCCCACGACGACAAGGGCAAGGGCAAGGCGGTCTACTAGAGCAAAGTGCGGGCGTTTAGAGTATTTTTAATGTTTAGTTATGTTTAAGTGGACTTTGGCCGGCGGTAGACCGACCATTTATGCATAATTATGCTTTATTAACACGTGGGCGAAAATGGGTATGCCCCCCGTTGGGCGCACCTGCCGATCCAAATCAAAATGCGGACGCGCACGCCCGTCCGATCGACCCAAACGGACGAAAAGAGGACAAAGCGTCCGTCTATTTGGATCGCCGCGTTGGAGTTGCTCTAATATAATGTAAATCTGAAATTTTTGAGACGAGTCCTTTAAACCGGAAAGGAGAGAGTAAGAGCAACTCCAATGGGGCGACCCAAACGGACGACGATTTTGTCCTCTTTTTGTCCGTTTGGGTCGGGCGCCTGCCCCGCGTCCGCCCTGTTTTTGATATGGGTCGGCAGCGCGCCCAACGCGCCGACCCATATGTGCCGGCGTGGCTGGCTGGCCGCCCAATTTTACATTAATGATTTGCATTCAAACATATTGTCAAATAAACTGAATAAAATAATATAGTTTTACAAGCCGAATATAAATAAAAATGTTTCACATAGTTTTGCAAACGAATAAAAGAAGATACATCTATTGGTTGCCAACATGAGCCCACATATGCTCAACCAAATCATTTTGCAGTTGCACGTGAGTTTCCCAATCACGCATGTCTTCATGAAATTGGGTGAACTGCTCAAACGTTGCCGCTACTCCATGCTCAGGCACAACATTCTCACCCTGAAACTAAAACTCTTGATCGTACAGACGTTCTGGGCGTTCGACATCCTTCCTAGCACTCTCTTGCTCTTGGGCAAATCTTTTCCTCTTCTCTCCGACAGGGTTGGGTATTGTCTTGACAATAGTGGTCCACTGAGGATAGATACCGTCACCCATGTAGTATCCTTTGTCGTAGTTGTGGCCGTTGACAGTAAAGTTCACCGGTGGGCTGTTGCCTTCGGCAAGCCTAGCAAACACCAGCGAGCACTGAAGCACGTTGATATCATTGTGTGATCCAGCCATGCCAAAGAAAGAGTGCCAGATCCAGAGATCTTGAGACGCCACGACCTCTAGTATGACAGTGCAAGCCCTGACAAGGCCCTTATACTGCCCCTTGCCAAGCATAAGGACATTTCTTCCACTCCTAGTGCATGCAGTCTATGCTGCCAAGCATTGATACGTCTCCAACGTATCTATAATTTTTGATTGTTCCATGCTATTATATTATATGTTTTGGATGTTCAATGGGCTTTATAATACAATTTTATATTATTTTTTGGACTAACCTATTAACCGGAGGCCCAGCCCAAATTGTTGGTTTTTTTGCCTATTTCAGTGTTTTGAAGGAAAGGAATATCAAACAGAGTCCAAACGGAATGAAACCTTCGGGAACGTGATTATCGGAACAAACATGATCCAGAGGACTTGGAGTGGACGTCAAGCAATCAACGAGGAGGCCACGAGGTAGGGAGGCGCACCCCCACCCTCATGGGCCCCTCGTAGCTCTCCTGACCGACCTCTTTCGCCTATATATACTCATATACCCTGGAAACATCAGAACAGGAGCCGAAACCCTATTTCCACCGCCGCAACTCCCTGTACCCGTGAGATCCCATCTTGGGGCCTTTTCCGGCGCTCCGCCGGAGGGGGCATTGATAACGGAGGGCTTCTACATCAACACCATAGCCTCTCCGATGATGTGTGAGTAGTTTACTTTAGACCTTCGGGTCCATAGTTATTAGCTAGATGGCTTCTTCTCTCTCTTTGGATCTCAATACAAAGTTCTCCTCGATTCTCTTGGAGATCTATTCGATGTAATCTTCTTTTGCGGTGTGTTTGTCGAGATCCGATGAATTGTGGGTTTATGATCAAGATTATCTATGAACAATATTTGAATCTCCTCTGAATTCTTTTATGTATGATTGGTTATCTTTGCAAGTCTCTTCGAATTATCAGTTTGGTTTGGCCTACTAGATTGATCTTTCTTGCAATGGGAGAAGTGCTTAGCTTTGGGTTCAATCATGCGGTGCTCGATCCCAGTGACAGTAGGGAAAATGACACGTATTGTATTGTTGACATCGAGGATAACAAGATGGGGTTTATATCATATTGCTTGAGTTTATCCCTCTACAACATGTCATCTTGCCTAATGTGTTACTCTGTTCTTATGAACTTAATACTCTAGATGCATGCTGGATAGCGGTCGATGTGTGGAGTAATAGTAGTAGATGCAGGCAGGTGTCGGTCTACTTGTCACGGACGTGATGCCTATATACATGATCATACCTAGATATTCTCATAACTATGCTCAATTCTATCAACTGATCGATGATACGTCTCCAACGTATCTATAATTTATGAAATATTCATGCTATTATATTATCTGTTTTGGATGTTTATGGGCTTTACTAAACACTTTTATATTATTTTTGGCTCCCCTGACCGACTTCTTTCACATATATATGTCCATATACCCTAAAAACATCGGGGAGCAGAATAGATTGGGAGTTCCGCCGCCGCAAGCCTCTGTAGCCACCAAAAACCAATCGGGACCCTGTTCCGGCACCCTGCCGGAGGGGGGATCCCTCACCGGTGGCCATCTCCATCATCCCGGCGCTCTCCATGACAAGAAGGGAGTAGTTCACCCTCGGGGCTGAGGATATGTACCAGTAGCTATGTGTTTGATCTCTCTCTCTCTCGTGTTCTTGAGGTGGTACGATCTTGATGTATCGCGAGCTTTGCTATTATAGTTGGATCTTATGATGTTTCTCCCCCTCCACTCTCTTGTAATGGATTGAGTTTTCCCTTTGAAGTTATCTTATCAGATTGAGTCTTTAAGGATTTGAGAACACTTGATGTATGTCTTGCATGTGCTTATCTATGGTGACAATGGGATATTCACGTTTTCGTCTTGACTCCCCGGTAGAAACTTTGGGGCACTCTTTGAAGTACTTTGTGTTGGTTGAATAGATGAATCTGAGATTGTGCGATGCATATCATATAATCATACCCACGGATACTTGTGGTGACATTGGAGTATCTAGGTGACATTAGGGTTTTGGTTGATTTGTGTCTTAAGGTGTTATTCTAGTACAAACTCTATGATAGATTGAACGGAAAGAATAGCTTTGTGTTATTTTACTACGGACTCTTGAATAGATCGATCATAAAGAATAACTTTGAGTTGGTTTTGTACCTACAATAATCTCTTCGTTTGTTCTCCGCTATTAGTGACTTTGGAGTGACTCTTTGTTGCATGTTGAGGGATAGTTATATGATCCAATTATGTTATTATTGTTGAGAGAACTTGCACTAGTGAAAGTATGAACCTAGGCCTTGTTTCCTAGCATTGCAATACCGTTTACGCTTACTTTTGCTACTAGTTACCTTATTGTTTTTATATTTTCAGATTACAAAAACCTATATCTACCATCCATATTGCACTTGTATCACCATCTCTTCGCCGAACTAGTGCACCTATACAATTTACCATTGTATTGGGTGTGTTGGGGACATAAGAGACTCTTTGTTATTTGGTTGCAGGGTTGTTTGAGAGAGACCATCTTCATCCTATGCCTCCCACGGATTTATAAACCTTAGGTCATCCACTTGAGGGAAATTTTCTACTGTCCTACAAACCTCTGCACTTGGAGGCCCAACAACGTCTACAAGAAGAAGGTTGTGTAGTAGACATCAAGCTCTTTTCTGGCGCCGTTGCCGGGGAGGTTAGTGCTTGAAGGTATATCTTTAGATCTTGCAATTGAATCTTTTAGTTTCTTGTTTTATCACTATTTTAGTTTATAAAAGAAAACTACAAAAAAATGGAATTGAGGGTGCCTCATATGCTTCATCTTTTTAATATCTTTCGTGAAAATGATGGAAAGGAAAATTGTGCTCAAGTGCTATAAGAAGAATGCATTAGAATGTTTGGCACTAAATCTTTGTATGATGAGAATGATTGCAATATTTTTAGTATGAATTCCTTGAATACCCATGATGCTAATGATATGCAAAGCCACAAGCTTGGGGATGCTATGTTTGATGAAGATGATATTTTTTGTCCCCCAAGTTTTATAACCATGAAACTAGTCATCATGATTTTAGTTTTCAATTGGATTATGCTTCACATGATAGTTATTTTGTTGAGTTTGCTCCCACTACTATTGATGAGAATAAATTTGCTTATGTGGAGAGTAGTAAAATTTCTATGCAAGTAGATCATGAAAAGAATGATTTATGTGATGGTTATATTGTTGAATTCATTCATGATGCTACAAAAATTATTATGAGGGAGGAATATATGCTTGTAGGAATTGCAATAATACCAAGTTTCCTCTCTATGTGCTTAAAGTTTTGAAGTTATGCTTGTTTTGCCTTCCTATGCTAGTTGATTATTGTTCCCATAAGTTGTTTTCTCACAAAATCCCTATGCATAGGAAGTAGGTTAGGCTTAAATGTGCTTGTAATGTGTTTCATGATGCTCTCTTTATCTTTCAATTCTTATCTTTTATACGAGCATCATTGAAATCATCATGCCTAGCTGGAAAGGCATTAAAGAAAAGCGCTTGTTGGGAGACAACCCAATATTTACCCCTACTGTTTTTGTGTGTCCACATGATTAATATACTGTAGTAATCATGTTTTATAGCATTTTTTCAATAAAGTGCCAAGTAGAACCTTTGGGAAGACTTGGGTGGAAGTTAACCTGATCTTGCTGTAAAAAACAGAAACTTTGCGCTCACGAGTTTAGCTGTCATTTTTTACAGAAGAGTGATTTTAAGTTGATTCTTTTTGCAGAAGATCAATATAAAAATTCCTCAGGTCCACCAATTTATTTCAGAATTTTTGGAGTTCCAGAAGTATACTTTTGATACAGATTACTACAGACTGTTCTGTTTTTGACAGATTCTGTTTTCTATGTGTTGTTTGCTTATTTTGATGAATCTATGAGTAGTATCGGAGCGTATGAACCATACATAAGTTGTAATACAGTATATATTACACCAATATGAATTTAAAATGAGTTCACAACAGTACCTAAGTGGTGGTTTTATTTTCTTATACTAACGGAGCTTACGAGTTTTCTGTTGAGTTTTTGTGTTGTGAAGTTTTCAAGTTTTGGGTAAAGATTCAATGGGCTATGGAATAAGGAGTGGAAAGAGCCTAAGCTTGGGGATGCTCAAGGCACCCCAAGGTAAATTCAAGGACAACCAAAAGCTTAAGCTTGGGGATGCCCCGGAAGGCATCCCCTCTTTCGTCTTCGTTAATCGGTAACTTTACTTGGAGCTATATTTTTATTCACCACATGATATGTGTTTTTCTTGGAGCGTCAATTTATTTTTTTTGGATTTTCTTTATGTTATTTAGAACAATGTTTTGCATCTTTTATTTCAATAAAAGTGGCATTGATAGCCTTTACTTTGCCTATTTTACAAGTCTACATGTTGCTGTTTGAAAACAGAAAGTTTGCCGCTGTTGCAAAAATTCCCTAGAAAAGTCAGAATGTGATAAAATGTTGAAACCTTTTGACTAATAAGATCTGATGAATTTACTACAGTGGGAATTTTCTTTCGTAATTTTTGGAGCTAGGGAAGTATGGATCTTGCTGCATTCTTTACAGACTGTCCTGTTTAGGCAGACTGCTGTTATGTTTGCATTGTTTGCATATGTTTGCTTGTTTAATGATTCTATTTAAGGATATGACTATTAAATATGCAGAGGCATTTAGTATGCAATGTTGAATAATAATTTTAGTGATTTGCTACAGTATAGTATGATAAGGTTTTTGCATTGGTTTATACTAACTTATCTCACGAGTCCTTGTTGAGTTTTGTGTGGTTGAAGCTTTTGAGATTTAGGGAGACCGTGATATGAGAGGAATCAAGGAGACACAAAATCTCAAGCTTGGGGATGCCCAAGGCATCCCAAGATAATATTTCAAGAAGTCTCAAGCGTCTAAGCTTGGGGATGCCCCGGTTGGCATCCCACCTTTCTTCTTCAACAACTATCGGTTAGTATTGGTTGATCCTAAGTTTTTGCTTCTTCACGTGATGTTTGCTATTCTTAGAATGTCATTTTTTTGTTTTGCTTGTTGTTTGAATAAAATATCAAGATCTGAAATTATTAAATGGGAGAGTCTTCACATAGCTAAATAATTATTCAACTACCCATTGATCTTCACTTATATCTTTTTGGAGTAGTTTGTCATTTACTCGTGTGCTTCACTTATATCCTATGAGTAAATAGTTGAATGATTTGAATATCATAAATCTGAAATTATATATGTTTCATATGCTTATCCCATGGGGAGTAATGACTTCACATATAAGAAGTAGAGGTGGTAAATTTATTGAAGGTTAGCAAACATTGTATTGGTCACTTGAACAATTTATAAAAGAATATTGAAGGAAGAGAGATTTCACATATAAATATACTATCTTGGAAATCTTCTATGATTGTGAGCCCCATTAATTATTTTCAAACCTGAGCAAATTAGTTGAAGTTGGACAAGGAAGACAACATAATGAGTTATGCTTGGGTATATTTGTATAGAAGTTATATTGTTATGGATCCTCTAACATGTGGTGCTTGCTATTTAGAATCCTTTGCTAGCCAAAATATTTGTACTAAGCGGGAATACTGCTTGTGCATCCAAATTCCTTGAACCAAGTTTCTTCCATGAGTGTCCACCATATCTACCTATATGCGGTATTTACCTGCCGTTCCAAGTAAATTTGCATGTGCCAAACTCTAAACCTTCAAATAATAATCTGTTTTGTATGTCCGAATCGCTCATGTAGCAACTAGGGGCTGTCAGTATCTTCCATGCTAGGTGGGTTATTCTCACGATGAGTGGACTCCGCTCATCATTCACGAGAAAATGGCTGGTAACTGGGATGCCCAGTCCTATGATCAAAAGATAAAAAACAAAATCACAGATAATTTAAACAAAACTCCCCCAGGATTGTTGAAAGTTGGACGGCACCCATTGTTTCGGACAACCGTGGAGCGTGATTGTTTGTGGAGGGGGAGTAAAATCTTTACCTTTCTGTTTGGAACCGCCTATAATGTATGTAGTATGGAAGATATTGGGAACTCTTGGTTGTTATGTTGACAATAAAAGCATACCTCTCAAAATTATTTTCATCACTGTTTTAGCTTTGAGCTCTGGCACCTCTGCAAATCCCTGCTTCCCTCTGCGAAGGGCCTATCTTTTACTTTTATGCAAGAGTCAGTAGTATTCCTTCTCATTCCAACCTACCTTTTAGTTTGCAAGCATCATGTGGTGGAGAAAGGCCTAAGAATATATGGCCATTCAAATATATTTGATCATGAATTATTATTGTTGACAATTATCTATATGATAAATAAGTTGGGAGGCGAAACATTAAGCCCCTATCTTTCTTTGTGTTCGATGGATGCTATTTGTTCTAAAAATATGCTTTGAGTGGTAGCAATCATGGAAGACTATATGATAGTTGAGTATGTGGGATTTGCTAAATCAAAGCTCATACATAGACCCTTCCTGAAAATAAGATGAATTGCAATTGTTTGATGACTAAGAACTGTTTGTTAGTTTTCAAGAAAGTTTATGATCTATACTTTAACATGTGAATAGCTTGTTACTTGATCATGAAAAGTTCTATGAGTTGAGCTACTGTTATGACATGTAATGATGCTAGAAAAGGTGATTGAAATTATCATTGATCAAACTTGTGCACCTGCTAGCATTCACACTTCATAAATTATTTCTTTTATCATTTACCTACTCGAGGACGAGCAGGAATTAAGCTTGGGGATGCTGATACGTCTCCAACGTATCTATAATTTATGAAGTATTTATGCTATTATATTATCTATTTTGGATGTTTATGGGCTTTACTAAACACTTTTATATTATTTTTGGGACTAACCTATTAACCGGAGGCCCAACCCAAATTGCTGTTTTCTTGCCTATTTCAATGTTTCGAAGAAAAGGAATATCAAACGGAGTCCAAACGGAATGAAACCTTCGGGAGAGTTATTTTTGGAACGGAAGCAATCCAGGAGACTTAGAGTGCATGTCAGGGAAGCTTCGAGGAAGCCACGAGGCAGGAAGGCGCGCACTACCCCCCTAGGCGCCCCCCACCCTCGTGGGCCCCTCGTGGCTCCCCTGACCGACTTCTTTCGCCTATATATGTCCATATACCCTAAAAATATCGGGGAGCAGAATAGATCGGGAGTTCCGCCGCCGCAAGCCTCTGTAGCCACCAAAAACCAATCGGGACCCTGTTCTAGCACCCTGCCGGAGGGGGATCCCTCACCGGTGGCCATCTCCATCATCCCGGCGCTCTCCATGACGAGGAGGGAGTAGTTCACCCTCGGGGCTGAGGGTATGTACCAGTAGCTATGTGTTTGATCTCTCTCTCTCTCTCTCTCTCTCTCTCTCTCTCTCGTGTTCTTGAGGTGGTACGATCTTGATGTATCGCGAGCTTTGCTATTATAGTTGGATCTTATGATGTTTCTCCCCCTCTACTCTCTTGTAATGGATTGAGTTTTCCCTTTGAAGTTATCTTATCGGATTGAGTCTTTAAGGATTTGAGAACACTTGATGTATGTCTTGCATGTGCTTATCTGTGGTGACAATGGGATATTCATGTGATCTACTTGATGTATGTTTTGGTGATCAACTTGCGGGTTCCGTAACTTCGTGAACTTATGCATAGGGGTTGGCACACGTTTTCGTCTTGACTCCCCGGTAGAAACTTTGGGGCACTCTTTGAAGTATTTTGTGTTGGTTGAATAGATGAATCTGAGATTGTGTGATGCATATCGTATAATCATACCCACGGATACTTGTGGTGACATTGGAGTATCTAGGTGACATTAGGGTTTTGGTTAATTTGTGTCTTAATATGTTATTCTAGTACAAACTCTATGATAGATTGAACGGAAAGAATAGCTTCGTGTTATTTTACTACGGACTCTTGAATAGATCGATCCGAAAGAATAACTTTGAGGTGGTTTCGTACACTACAATAATCTCTTCGTTTGTTCTCCGCTATTAGTGACTTTGGAGTGACTCTTTGTTGCATGTTGAGAGATAGTTATATGATCCAATTATGTTATTATTGTTGAGAGAACTTGCACTAGTGAAAGTATGAACCCTAGGCCTTGTTTCCTAGCATTGCAATACCGTTTACGCTCACTTTTGCTACTAGTTACCTTGTTGTTTTTATATTTTCAGATTGCAAAAACCTATATCTACCATCCATATTGCACTTGTATCACCATCTCTTCGCCGAACTAGTGCACCTATACAGTTTACCATTGTATTGGGTGTGTTGGGGACACAAGGGACTCTTTGTTATTTGGTTGCAGGGTTGTTTGAGAGAGACCATCTTCATCCTACGCCTCCCACGGATTGATAAACCTTAGGCCATCCACTTGAGGGAAATTTGCTACTGTCCTACAAACCTCTGCGCCTGGAGGCCCAACAACGTCTACAAGAAGAAGGTTATGTAGTAGACATCACTCGACAGTAATTCGTTCACCCACCGTAATACTTATGCTCTTGAGAGAAGCCACTAGTGAAACCTATGGCCCCCGGGTCCTTTCAAGATCATTGGGAAAAGAGGCGATCTCGCCTATCAACTTGAGCTTCCATCCAACTTTGCAAACGTGCACGATGTGTTTCACGTGTCACAGCTTCGCAAGTGCTTCAAGACTCTGAACGCACTATCAACTTCAAGAGATTGACCTTCAAGAAGATCTCTTATCGTGAGCACCCGTTGCTATTCTTGAAGAAACCGAGCGCAAGACTCGCAACAAGTCAATCAAATTTCTGAAAGTGAAGTGGTTACACCATTCCGACCGAGAAGCTACCGGGGCGCGAGGATCACCTCCGTTCGAGTATCCGGAGTTCTTTCAGTCCTAGATCTCGGGACGAGATCCTCTTGTAGTGGTGGAGTGTTGTAACACCCCGGAAGTAACTTTCCATATTTGTAACTCCAACTCTTGCCATTTTCGGCATTGATATATGATATTCCCTCCGTGGTTGGGTTTTCTTCTTTTGCATTTTGTCCGTGTCATGCATTTTATATTATGTCATCATGTGCATCGCATTTGCATACGTGTTCGTCTCATGATTCCGAGCATTTTTCCCGTTGTCCGTTTTGCAATCCGGCACTCCTATCTCCCCCGGCGGTCCCTTTTACGTTTTTCCGTGTGCGGGTATTAAACCTTCTCGAAATGGACCGAGGTTTGTCTAGTGGCCTTGGTATACCACCCGTAGACCACCGGTCAAGTTTCGGGTCATTTGGAGCTCGTTTGGTACTCCAACGGTTAACCGCTCTCTCGCAAAGGCCTCTTTTAAGTTGCAGCCCAACACCCCTTCAAAACAGTCCAATAATCCATCTAAGTCACTTCCATGCTCTCCGTCGTTCGATCACGATCGTGTGGGCGAAAACTACACCTCATTTGGACTCTCCTAGCTCCTCTATGCCTATTTAAGCAAACCTCCCAAATCCGGATCATCCCCGAAACCCTAGCTATTTCGCCCTTCCGCGCCGCCGGACACGTCCGGGCGAGCCGGACACGTCCGACCGCCGCCGCCGGCCAATCGCGGGCACCACGTCAGCCCCGCGCCACACTTCCGCCTCCTCTCTCCAACCCGCCGCCCGCCCCTTCGGCCAGTCCGGCCCGGCCAGTCGCCCGCCGCCGCCGCCGGGACGCGCCCGCTCCGCCCGCCGGCCGCTCCCGAAAGAAGCGCGACCCGACGGCGCCTCCCGCACAGCCCAGCGCGCCGCTCCGCCGCCTCCGCCGCCATCCACATCACACACGGCCAGCAGCCACGCCGCCGCCCGACCGCCGCCGCCCGGCGGCTCTGCCCGTCTCGGCCCCCTCGCCGGCCGCCTTCCCGGCGAGCTCGCGGGCAGCCCGCGCCGGCGCCCCGATCCGCTCGATCGGATCCGGCCTCGAATTCCGCGCCGTTGACTTCTCCCCCTCCTAATTTCTCCAAGTATTTTGCATCTAATGTTATTTTGTGCATTTTTCAACGTGCTATATCTTCGCATCCGTAGGTCCATTTTGCGCGTATAATATGTCAAAATGTTCGTCTCGAAGAGTAGATCATTTTATTCCATTGCATCTTTTTCATTTGAGCTCATCTTGATGCCCGAAATGCTGTTAGAAGAGTGCTATGTGCTGATAGTTTCTGTTTCGTAACAGAACTTGCACTTTTGTTATTTTTGCCATGATTAATGTGTGCACCCTATGAATTTGAGTCCTACATGTGTTTTGTAAAATGCCATGTCATCTTTCCAGGGGTGTATGACATGTATTTTTGTGATCTATGTGGTGACTAGCACAAGCATGCAAAGTAGGTGTCCTAATGTTACTGATTTCAGCCCAGTTTTAGCTGATTTTGATGCCATGTTAACGTGATGATACCAAGAGATCTATGCATATTTTGAGGTACTTCAGTAAGGGTGTTTTGTAAAGCATGCCTTGCTCTATCCATTCATGCCTTTGTTTGCAATTATGGGATGCCATAGCTTGAGTCAATCGAGCTCTACTTTTGCTATCAAATGTTTCCTGGCAGATTGTATACATGTTATTCAATTTTGCCTAGCTTGTTGTGGTTGACTCATGTAGGCTATGTTTTTGTTCTTGCCATGTATGTCTTCTATGTCAGGTCTTCTTGATGTATGTATGCTTAGTTTATCATTTAAGGCTCTGTAGTGAGTGCTTTAAGCTTGTAACATGCCCTCTCGTTATCAGTTTTTGACATGCCATGTTGCTGAATCTGTTAACGAGACTTTCAATATTGACATGGGTGTTACTATATTTTCTAGTCCTTTTTGGCTTATGGTCAGTAAGGGACTTTTGTTCTAGGCTTTGAGTAGATTCATGCCATGCCTTGTTTTGCTATTTTAAGGTCCTGTAGCATGTAGTTTTCTTGCTCTGAACATTGCAACCTGATGCTGTTTTTGCCATGTCCAGCCTGATTATTAATGCACTTTTGCCATGCTTGTTTGAACAGGTTATGATGTGAACTAGCCGTAGCTCAGTGCTCATCTTTTGTCGAGCATCATGTGTAGATCACTGCCATGTGCTTTGTTGTTACGTTTGGGTGCAGTAGCTTAATTAATTGTTGCTTGCTAAGTGGCATCATGCTGTTAATGGCAGATTTGCGCCATTCTTGTTTTGCTTGTCATTTGCAAACCGTGCATCCGATTCCGGTGATCTTTATATCGATTTCAACCGAAATCATCTCATCTTTCCAGTGGCATACTTGGTTTGTCAAGTTGATGCCTGGTTCATCATTTACCTTCCGGAGCGCACATAAGCATTGCATATCTCATCATGCATATCATGTCATGTTTTGCGTCATGTTGATTGTGCATTGCACCGTGATTTATTGTGGTTCCTTTGTTTGTGTTGTTGTTTTGGGTAGAGTCGGGAGACGAGTACGTGAACGAGGAGCCTGTTGAGAACGTTTTCGAGGATCAAGCTTTCGACAACTCTGAGAACATTGCAGGCAAGATGACCATACCCTCGAAATCACTTCTATCTTTGCTATGCTAGTTGCTCGCTCTTTTGCTATGCCTATGCTGCGATGCCTACCACTTGCTATATCATGCCACCCATATTGCCATGTCAGCCCCTAACCATCCTTTCCTAGCAAACCGTTGATTGGCTATGTTACCGCTTTGCTCAGCCCTCTTATAGCGTTGCTAGTTGCAGGTGAAGCTGAAGTTTGTTCCTTGTTGGAACATGGAGCTGTTGTTCCTATTTGGAACATGTTTACTTGTTGGGGATATCACAATATATATCTGCTATAATTAATACATCTATATACTTGGTGAAGGGTGGAAGGCTCGGCCTTATGCCTGGTGTTTTGTTCCACTTTGCCACCCTAGTTTCCGTCATACCGTGTTATGTTCCTTGATTTTGCGCTCCTTACACGGTTGGGTGATTTATGGGACCCCTTGACAGTTCGCTTTGAATAAGACTCGCCCAGCAAGGCCCAACTTTGGTTTTACCATTTGCCACCTAAGCCTTTTTCCCCGGGTTTTCGCGAGCCCGAGGGTCATCTTTATTTTAACCCCGGCCAGTTCTCCTTCGATTGCTGGTCCAACTTGAGCGATGTCCGGCGCCTTTGGGCAACCAGGGTTTATGCCAACCCGACGTCTGGCTCATCCGGTGTGCCTCGAGAACGAGATATGTGCAGCTCCTATCGGGATTTGTCGGCACATTCGGGCGGCTTTGCTGGTCTTGTTTTATTGCTGTCGAAATGTCTTGTAGTCCGGGATTCGAGATCGATCGGGTCTTCCCAGAGAAGGAATATCCTTCGTTGACCGTGAGAGCTTATAATGGGCTGTTGGGACACCCTGCAGGTAATATCTTTCGAAAGCCGTGCCCGCGGTTATGAGGCAGATGGGAATTTGTTAATGTCCGGTTGTAGAAAACCCAAAGTTGACCTCAAATAAAATACACATCAACCGCATGTGTAACCGTGATGGTCTCTTCTCGGCGGAGTCCGGGAAGTGAACACGGTGTTGGAGTTATGTCTGACGTAAGTAGTTCAGGATCACTTCTTGATCACTACTAGCTTCACGACCGTGCTTTGCTCCTCTTCTCGCTCTCTTTTGCGATGTAGCCACCATATATGCTAGTCGCTTGCTGCAGCTCCACTTTACTACTCAGTCCTTCCTATAAGCTTAAATAGTCTTGATCTCGCGGTGTGAGATTGCTGAGTCCCGTGACTCACAGATACTTCCAAAACAGTTGCAGGTTCCGACGAGGCCAGTGCAGGTGACTCAACCGAGCTCAAGTGGGAGTTCGACGAGGAACGTGGTCGTTACTATGTGTCTTTTCCTGATGATCAGTAGTGGTGCCCAGTTGGGACGATTCGGGGATCTGTGTAGCATTTGGGGTATCTTCTTTTATTTTTGGTTCCGTAGTCGGACCTTGAGTGTACTCTGGATGATGGATGTTTATTTATGTACTGTGTGAAGTGGCGACTGTAAGCCAACTATGTATCTCTTTCCCTTATTTATTACATGGGTTGTGTGAAGATTACCTCACTTGCGACATTGCTTTCAATGCGGTTATGCCTCTAAGTCGTGCCTCGACACGTGGGAGATATAGCCGCATCGGGGGCGTTACACGGTGCTCCTCCACCCCGCGACCCGGTGATTCCCCCCGCTCCTGGCGCGGGATCCCCTTCCCCATGCCTGGTGACCCCTCTCCCACCCCGACCCCCACCCCACACTTCCAATCTCCGGTCGCTCTTCCTTGGGCACCAGCTGACCTCTGACACTTGCTGCAGCCAGGTCCGGGCGTCTGCCTATCCCAGTGGCTTGGTCCAGCCATGCCTCTCTCAAGCTGGCTGGTGGTGGCGGTTCTGGGCTGTTGGTGGTTGCTCGTGTGTGTGCAACGGGTTTGGGGTTGGTGGTGGGCTGGTGCCCGTTGTCTTCTCGTTCGACGATGGGCGAAACGTGCCTTCCTGCGGTAGCGATTCCAGCAAGCGTTTTGGTTCCCACATCTCTGAATCCTCTGGTGGCATTGTGATTGTTCGGTCATAGGCCGGGGCGAAATCCCTGCACTTTTGCTGGCAGCGGCGACACATGCGGGTGCCGTCTCCCTGAAGGTGCTGCCATGACCTTCTCCGTGCCCCTCTTCGAGCACCGGGGGAAACCCTTAGATCCGGTTCTCTGGATCGGACATCAGCGGCTTCATGTCGTCTTCCCCTTCATTAAGGTGTTGTCTTGGCTGCTCGCAGCGTCCCTGGTATTGGGTTTCGAGTTGTCGGTGACCGTGCTTGGTGTGGATGCTCCTCAGGGCGTGGGCATCCGGGGCGCAAGGCACAATGTATGACATCGTCGGCTCTTCCACCATGGCTCCTTCCTCAGGCCCGACCGTGTCCCGCAACCCACTTGTGGACTCTTCTAGGCGCTTATGGTGGGTGGTACGTTGATTTGGTCGGTTTTTCAGTCATTGCCATGTGTCGTAGGTGCCTCGTGTTAGTCATGACGCGGCCTTGGTGCCCAGTGTGTCGTCTCCTCACCTCTCTTGGTTGGAGTTCGAGCTAGGCTAGTTGAGGGTTGTGTAGCTTCGTCCCACATTTTGGTGTGGTGTCCTCCCTCCTTCTCTTTGTAATGTTCTCCCTTTGTAATGTTTTCTCCTACCTATCAATGAAATGATACGTAATCTTTGCGTATTCGTGAAAAAAGAGTGTACAATCCCTAAATATTTCAAATCAATATTCGAAATACACATTGAGAAACAGAAAAAGACAAATCCATCATGAATAGTGTCAAAAAAGACAAAAGTCAAAATGCCTCTATTCACATCCAGATTTGTCATTTTTGTTTCTCCGTTTGTGTTCCGAATTTTGATTTGAAATTTTTAGGGATTGTACACTTATGTGATGTCAACACCCACAAATATTCTTGGATTTTTTTGAAACATTTAAATGTGGTTTTTTAAAAATTGGAGCATGGGAGCATCTAAAGGATCAGAGCAGTAGATATCTACCCATGATATGACAAACGTAAATCGTGCCGGCCTTCTTCAGCTTTTCCGCATCTTGCAGCGTGTCCTAATTGCCAACAATGACAATGAAATGTAGACTAACTGTCGATTATACACTCATTCTTTGATAAATGACCCATTTGTTATCTCAAAATATAGCATCAAACCGATACAAAGCATAATGAGTAACACTCAGCATCTACATAAGTAGGAAGCACACAACCAATCAAAGAGTCCGGCGAAAATCCCGACATACTGGCAACAATGGAGTCTTATAAAATCGACAGTACGCCTATGTCGATGGACGTGGTGAACCGATCCAGAGATTATGTTGCCATGTTGGCTAAAAATCCTCTTAGCCACCTACTCCAATCGCGTACATACTCCAACTGTTGTTCCGACCACGTACACACTGCCTTGAACAATGGTTGATACTTTGCTTGTTATAGCGTATACCATGTATGAAGCGAGTGCGTACATCGAAAATTAACATGTAGAGTAGAAGATTTTGTCATTAAAAACCAAATAATTTTTACGTAGCCAAAGTGTCGGATTTCGGGTTCCGGCAAACCCTTGTGAGATTCGAACTCTGGGGTGCACACGAAGAACTCTCTCTCCCTAGTTCGCTTGCTCACGATCCACGGCCTAGCTCGACGAACTCGAAGAACAAGGGACACGAGGGTTTATACCGGTTAGGGGCATCGTTGTGGTGTAATACCTTACTCCAGTGTGGTGGTGGATTGCCTCGCAGGCTGAGGATGAACAAGTACAAGACACGAACAAGCTCCTTAGGAGAGGTGTTCTTGAGCTTCGTGAGTGGGTGGGTGTGTGGGTGGTCTGAATGATCCGTCCTCTACTACGGTGGTGGCTAGCCCTATTTATAGAGGCCCTGATCCTCTTCCCAAATATTAGGCGGGAGGGTTCTCACAACGACCAAGTTTGAAGGGGGACAACTAGTACAAGCTATCCTGACAAAAGTAGTCTTCGCCTTCCAAAGGCTCTGGTGGTGACGCCGCCCTGGGCTCCGCGATGACCTCTGTCCTGCCGTTCTGCTCGTCTTGGTCTTGTTGCACCGATATGAAAACCTTTGCCTGATTTCTCGGGACTCCGCGCCTGTGCTTGCCCCCTTGGCACCAAAGGGGAAACTGGTACACTGCGCCCGCTGGCGCCCGCCTGGCCTTGGTCGTCATGGCTCACGTCACGGGCACCTCGCGAGGTGCCCCTTGCATAGATATCTCCGCTCCTCGGGAGCCAGCCTAGTGAGGCTGCCCCTGAGGAGGTCTTGGCGTCGTACGCCTCGCGAGGCTTGGCCCCTCGCGAGGGTCTTGAGCGGTTGTTGCTGAAGATGGGCCGTACCAGGCCATTGGTGGAGCCATGCCATGGGCCGCAGGCAGGCAGGTCTGGTACCCTGCTCCTGTGGCGCCGACAGAGCCCCTGTGCCCAAGGCGCTTGGACTTGGCTTCGAGGCGAAGCCAAAGGGCAAGTGCGGAGCGCCGCGGGCCCCAACCGCCTGTGGCCCTAATTGCCGCGTGGCGACTGACGGGACTTGGGAGTCTTCGCTTCCTCACGCTGCCTCGGCAACTGTTCGACTTGACGAGACCCTGCTGCATGCAGAAGAAAATCATCATTACCTTAGATCATGGAGGCCGGCGGTTGGCCTCCTTCCGGCTATAAATGAGGAGAGGGGCGGAGCCCCCGTCGCTCATCTCTTTCTTCGCTTCGCCTGCTTCTTCTTCCTCCTTGCTCCGCCGTCTTGCTGCGACACACATGGCACCGACGAGGAGGTTCTTAGCCGCGGAGAAGGGGAAAGCGCGCCAGGAGGCACCCGGCTCACCACCGCCCAAGGGGGGCGCAACCGTCCCCACAAGCACGCCGCGACCCCTGCCGTGGCTCCTCGGGGGCGTGGGTACTCCTTCGGGGACCGGTGTCGGCCTTGGTGGTCGCAGCGATGCATCCTCTCGCGGCGGGGGCCACCCAAGGCGGGGCAGCCCATGCGCCGTGGGGAGGCGCGCCGTGGCCGCCCGGCCTCGTCGGCCGCGCTTCCATTCGGCTGAGGTGCTCCCGGAGTTCATAGTGTGGTCGGAGAGGCCGACCGACACCAGGCTCCAGCTCCTGCGCTCCTTTGCCGGCGAGCTGCCGGCCACGGGCCTTGGCGGCTTCTAGCTGCAAGCCGACGGCTGCAGCAGCAAGGCCTCGTGGGCCGCGGTGGAGGTTTTCGCCGCGGGCAACGCGGTCCTGGCCCGCGGCTGGCAGATGTTCGCCCGCGCGCGCGGCCTGAGCGGGAGGTGTACCCTCCACTTCAAATACGATGGCGTCGTGACCCTCTACGTGAGGGTGTTTGGGGAAGATGGTCGCCGCACAGGGTGCTGCCCAGAGGACAGCGACGACGACGGTGGGCTCGGCCTTGACGACGGCCGCCACAGCGCGGAAGGTGAGCTTGCCCTTGGCGACGGCCACGGCTCGTCCAGCGGTGGCGGTTGAAGGAAATATGCCCTAGAGGCAATAATAAAGTTATTATTTATTTCCTTATTTCATGACAAATGTTTATTATTCATGCTAGAATTGTATTAACCGGAAACATGATACATGTGTGAATACATAGACAAACATATAGTCACTAGTATGCCTCTACTTGACTAGCTCATTAATCAAAGATGGTTATGTTTCCTAACCATAGACATGTGTTGTCATTTGATTAATGGGATCACATCATTAGGAGAATGATGTGATTGACATGACCCATTCCGTTAGCCTAGCACTTGATCGCTTAGTATATTGCTATTGCTTTCTTCATAACCTATACATGTTCCTGTAACTATGAGATTATGCAACTCCGCTTACGGAGGAACACTTTGGTGCTACCAAACGTCACAACGTAATCGGGTGATTATAAAGGAGTACTACAGGTGTCTCCAAAAGTACATGTTGGGTTGGCGTATTTCGAGATTAGGTTTTGTCACTCCGATTATCGGAGAGGTATCTCTGGGCCCTCTCGGTAATGCACATCACTATAAGCCTTGCAAGCAATGTAACTAATGAGTTAGTTACGGAATGATGCATTACGTAACGAGTAAAGAGACTTGCCGTAACGAGATGAACTAGGTATTGATACCGACGATCGAATCTCCGCAAGTAACATACCGACGACAAAGGGAACAACGATGTTGTTATGCGGTTTGACCGATAAAGATCTTCGTAGAATATGTAGGAGCCAATATGGGCATCCAGGTTCTGCTATTGGTTATTGACCGAGAATAGTTCTAGGTCATGTCTACATAGTTCTCGAACCCGTAGGGTCCGCACGCTAAGGTTTCGATGATGCTTATATTATGAGTTTATGAGTTTTGATGTACCAAGGAGTTCGAGTCCCGGATGAGATCGGGGACATGACGAGGAGTCTCGAAATGGTCGAGACGTAAAGATCGATATATTGGACGACTATATTCGAGTTCGGAAAGGTTCCGAGTGATTCGGTATTTTTCGGAGTACCGAGAGTTACGGGAATTCGCCGGGAGTATATGGGCCTTATTGGGCCATACGGGAATAGAGGAGATAGGCTAAAGGAAGGAGGCCTGCGCCCCCTCTGGTCCGACTGGACAAGGGGCGAGCCCCCTTCCTTCTTCCTCTCCCGCCTTTCCCTTCTCCTACTCCAACAAGGGAGGTGGAATCCTACTAGGACTAGGGAGTCCTAGTAGGACTCCACACTTGGCGCGCCTCCTAGGGCCGGCCTCCTTCCCCTTGCTCCTTTATATACGGGGCAGGGGCACCCCATGACACACAAGTTGATCTACGGATCGCCTCCTTAGCCGTGTGCGGTGCCCCCTCCACCATATTCCACCTCGGTCATATCGTCATGGAGTTTAGGCGAAGCCCTGCGTCGGTAGAGCATCATCATCGCTACCACGCCGTCGTCTCGACGGAACTCATCCCGACACTTTGCTGGATCGGAGTCCGGGATCGCCATCGAGCTGAACGTGTGCTGAACTCGGAGGTGCCGTGACGCTCGGTACTTGGATCGGTCGGATCGTGAAGACGTCGACTACATCAACCGCGTTGTCATAACGCTTCCGCTTACGGCCTCACGAGGGTACGTGGACAATATTCTCCCTCTCGTTGCTACGCCATCACCATGATCTTGCGTGTGCGTAGGAATTTTTTGAAATTACTACGCTCCCCAACAGTGGCATCCGAGCCTGGTTTTATGCGTTGATGTTATATGCACGAGTAGAACACAAGTGAGTTGTGGGCGATACAAGTCATACTGCTTACCAGCATGTCATACTTTGGTTCGGCGGTATTGTGAGATGAAGCGCCCGGACCGACATTACGCCAGACGCTTACGCGAGACTGGTTTCACCGCTATGCAGCACTCGTGCTTAAAGATGACTGGCGGGTGTCTGTCTCTCTCACTTTAGTTGAACTGAGTGTGGCTACGCCCGGTCCTTGCGAAGGTTAAAACAGCACCAACTTGACAAACTATCGCTGTGGTTTTGATGCGTAGGTAAGAACGGTTCTTGCTCAGCCCGTAGCAGCCACGTAAAATTTGCAACAACAAAGTAGAGGACGCCTAACTTGTTTTTGCAGGGCATGTTGTGATGTGATATGGTCAAGACGTGATGCTATATTTTATTGTATGAGATGATCATGTTTTGTAACCAAAGTTATCGGCAATGGCAGGAGCCATATGGTTGTCGCTTATTGTATGAAATGCAACGCCTCAGTAATTGCTTTACTTTATCACTAAACGGTAGCGATAGTCGTAGAAGCAATAGTTGGCGAGACGACAACGATGCTACGATGGAGATCAAGGTGTCGCGCCGGTGACGATGGTGATCACGATGGTGCTTCGGAGATGGAGATCACAAGCACAAGATGACGATGGCCATATCATATCACTTATATTGATTGCATGTGATGTTTATCCTTTATGCATCTTATCTTGCTTTGATTGACGGTAGCATTTTAAGATGATCTCTCACTAAAAATATCAAGAAGTGTTCTCCCTGAGTATGCACCATTGCGAAAGTTCTTCGTCTTTGAGACACCACGTGATGATCGGGTGTGATAGGCTCTACGTTCAAATACAACGGGTGCAAAACAGTTGCACACGCGGAATAATCAGGTTAAACTTGGCGAGCCTAGCATATACAGATATGGCCTCGGAACACGGAGACCGAAAGGTCGAGCGTGAATCATATAGTAGATATGATCAACATAGTGATGTTCACCATTGAAACTACTCCATCTCACGTGATGATCGGACATGGTTTAGTTGATATGGATCACGTAATCATTTAGAAGATTAGAGGGATATCTATCTAAGTGGGAGTTCTTAAGTAATATGATTAATTGAACTTTAATTTATCATGAACTTAGTCCTGGTAGTATTTTGCAAATTATGTTGTAGATCAATATCTCGCGTTGTTGCTTCCCTATGTTTGTTGCTTTCATACGTTTATTTTAATATCTTCCTAGAGAAAACTGTGTTGAAAGATGTTAGTAGCAATGATGCGGATTGGATCCGTGATCTGAGGTTTATCCTCATTGCTGCACAGAAGAATTATTCCTTTATGCACCGCTAGGTGACATACCTATTGCAGGAGCAGATGCAGACGTTATGAACGTTTGGCTAGCTCAATATGATGACTACTTGATAGTTTAGTGCACTATGCTTAACGGCTTAGAATCGGGACTTCAAAGACGTTTTGAACGTCACAGACCATATGAGATGTTCCAGGAATTAAAGTTAATATTTTCAGAAAATACCCGAGTTGAGAGATATGAAGTCTCCAACAAGTTCTATAGCTAAAAGATGGAGGAGAATCGCTCAACTAGTGAGCATGTGCTCAGATTGTTTGGGTACTTCAACCGCTTGAATCAAGTGGGAGTTAATCTTCCAGATAAGATAGTGATTGACAGAATTCTCTAGTCACCATCACCAAGTTAGTAGAACTTCGTGATGAACTATAATATGCAAGGGATGACAAAAGTAATTCCCAAGCTCTTCGTGATGCTGAAATCGACGAAGGTAGAAATCAAGAAAAGAGCATCAAGTGTTGATGATTGACAAGACCACTAGTTTCAAGAAAAGGGCAAAGGGAAAGAAAGGGAACTTCAAGTAGAATGACAAGCAAGTTGTCGCTCCCGCGAAGAAGACCTGAGCTGGACCAAAGCCTGAAACTGAGTGATTATACTGCAAAGGAAATGGTCACTAGAACCGGAAATGCCCTGAATATTTGGTGGATAAGAAGGATGGCAAAGTGAACAAGGGTATATTTTATATACGGATTATTGATGTGTGCCTTACTAGTGTTTATAGTAGCCCCTGAGTATTTGATACTTGTTCGGTTGCTAAGATTAGTAACTCGAAACCGGAGTTACATAATAAACAGAGACTAGTTTAGGGGAAGTGACGATGAGTGTTGGAAATAGTTCCAAGATTGATATGATCATCATCACACACTCCCTATATTTTCGAGATTGGTGTTAAACCTAAATAAATGTTATTTAACGTTTGCTTTGAGCATGAATATGATTTGATCATGTTTATTGCGATACGGTTATTCATCTGAAGTTAGAGAATAATTGTTATTCTGTTTACATGAATAAGACCTTTGATGGTTATACACCCAATGAAAATAGTTTGTTGGATCTCGATCGTAGTGATACACATATTCATAATATTGATGCCAAAAGATGCAAAGTTAATAATGATAGTGCAATATATTTGTGGCACTGCCGTTTGGGTCATATCGGTGTAAAGCGCATGAAGAAACTCCATAAAGATGGATTTTCGGAATCACTTGGTTATGAATCATTTGATGCTTGCGAACCGTGCTGTTTGGGCAAGATGACTAAAACTCCGTTCTTCGGAACAATGGAACAAGCTACTGACTTATTGGAAATAATACATACCGATGTATGCGATCCAATGAGTGTTGATGCTCGTGGCAAGTATCGTTATTTTCTGACCTTCACAAGATGATTTGAGCAGATATGGGTATATCCACTTGATGAAACATAAAGTCTGAAATAGTTGAAAGGTTCAAAGAATTTCAGAGTGAAGTGGAAAAATCATCGTAACAAGAAAATAAAGTTTCCGCGATCTGACCGCGGAGACGAATAATTGAGTTACGAGTTTGGTCTTCAATTAAAATAATGTGGAATAGTTTCACAGCTCACGCCACCTGGAACACCACAATGTTATGGTGTGTCCGAACGTCGTAACCGCACTTTATTGGATATGGTGCGATCTATGATGTCTCTTATCGGTTTACCACTATCGTTTTGGGTTATGCATTAGAGACAGCTGCATTCACGTTTAATAGGGCACCATCTAAATCCGTTGAGATGACACCATATGAATATGGTTTAACAGTAAACCTAAGCTGTCGTTTCTTAAAAGTTTGGAGTTGTGATGCTTATGTGAAAAAGTTTTCACCTGATAAGATCGAACCCAAATCGGAGAAGTGCGTCTTCATAGAATACCCAAAGGTAACTATCGGGTACACCTTCTATCACAGATCCAAAGGCAAGATATTCGTTGCTAAAAATGGATCCTTTCTAGAGAAGGAGTTTCTCTCGAAAGAAGTGAGTGGGAGGAAAGTAGAGCTTGATAAGGTAATTGTACCTTCTCCCGAATTGGATAGTAGTTCATCACAGAAATCAGTTCTTGTGATTCCTACACCAATCAGTGAGGAAGCTAATGATGATGATCATGAAGCTTCAGATCAAGTTACTACCGAACCTCGTAGGTCTTCCAAAATAAGATCCGCACCAAAGTGGTAAGGTAATCCTATTCTATAGGTCATGTTACTAGACCATGATGAACCTACGAACTATGAGGAAGCGATGATGAGCCCAGATTCCGCGAAATGGCTTGAGGCCATAAAATCTGAGATAGGATCCATATATAAGAACAAAGTGTGGACTTTGGTTGACCTGCTCGATGATCAGCAAGTCAAGTTAAATAAATGGATCTTCAAGAGGAAGACGGACACTGATAGTAGTGTTACTATCTACAAAGCTCGACTTGTTGCAAAAGGTTTTCGACAAGTTCAAGGTGTTGAATACGATTTTCTCACTCGTAGCGATGCTTAAGTTTGTCCGAATCATGTTAGCAATTGCCACTTTTTATGAAATCTGGCAAATGGATGTCAAAAACTGCATTCCTTAATGGATTTATTAAAGAAGAGTTGCATATGATGCAACCAGAAGGTTTTGTCAATCCTAAAGATGCTAACAAAATGTGCAAGCTCCAGCGATCCATCTATGGACTGGTGCAAGCATCTCAGAGTTGGAATACACGCTTTGATAAGTTGATCAAAGCATATAGTTTTATACAGACTTGCGGTGAAGCCTGTATTTACAATAAAGTGAGTGGGAGCACTACCGCCTTTCTGATAAAGATATGTGAGTAACATATTGTTAATCAGAAATGATGTAGAATTTTTCTGGAAAGCATAAAGGAATATTTAAAAGGAGTTCTTTAAAAGAAAGACCTCAGTAAAGCTACTTACATATTGAGCATCAAGATCTATTGAGATAGATCAAGACGCTTGATAAAGTTTTTTCAATAAGTATTTACCTTGTCAAGATTTTTGAAGTAGTTCAAAATGGAACAGTCAAAGAAAAGTTCTTGCCAGTGTTGCAAAGGTGTGAAATTGAGTAAGACTCAAATCCCGACCACGGCAGAAAACAGAAAAGAGAATGAAAGTCATTCCCTATGCCTCGGTCATAGGTTCTATAAAGTATGCTATGCTATGTACCAGACCTATTGTATACCTTGCTCTGAATTTGGCAAGGGAGTACAATAGTGATCTAGGAGTAGATCACTGGACATTGGTCAAGAATATCCTTAGTGAGGACTAAAGAAATATTTCTCAATTATGGAGGTGATAAAAGAGCCCGTCGTAAAGAGTTACATCGGTGCAAGCTTTTACACCGATCCAGATGACTCTAAGTCTCAATCTAGATACATATTGAAAGTGGGAGCAATTAGCTAGAGTAGCTCCGCAAGCGAGCATTGTAGACATAGAATATTTGCAAAATACATACGGCTCTGAATGTGATGCACCCTGCTGACTAAGCTTCTTTCATGAGCAAAACATGATCATACCTTAGTACTCTTTGGGTGTTAATCACATAGCGATGTGAACTAGATTATTGACTCTAGTAAACCCTTTTGGGTGTTGGTCACATGACGATGTGAACTATGGGTGTTAATCACATACAGATGTGAATATTAGTGTTGAATCACATGATGATGTGAACTAGATTATTGACTCTAGTGCAAGTGGGAGACTCAAGGAAACATGCCCTAGAGGCAATAATAAAGTTATTATTTATTTCCTTATTTCATGATAAATGTTTATTATTCATGCTAGAATTGTATTAACCGGAAACATGATACATGTGTGAATACATAGACAAACATATAGTCACTAGTATGCCTCTACTTGACTAGCTCATTAATCAAAGATGGTTATGTTTCCTAACCATAGACATGTGTTGTCATTTGATTAATGGGATCACATCATTAGGAGAATGATGTGATTGACATGACCCATTCCGTTAGCCTAGCACTTGATCGCTTAGTATATTGCTATTGCTTTCTTCATAACCTATACATGTTCCTGTAACTATGAGATTATGCAACTCCGTTTACGGAGGAACACTTTGGTGCTACCAAACGTCACAACGTAACGGGTGATTATAAAGGAGTACTACAGGTGTCTCCAAAAGTACATGTTGGGTTGGCGATTTGAGATTAGGTTTTGTCACTCCGATTATTGGAGAGGTATCTCCGGCCCTCTCGGTAATGCACATCACTATAAGCCTTGCAAGCAATGTAACTAATGAGTTAGTTACGGAATGATGCATTACGTAACGAGTAAAGAGACTTGCCGTAACGAGACTGAACTAGGTATTGGATACCGACGATCGAATCTCGGCAAGTAACATACCGATGACAAAGGGAACAACGATGTTGTTATGCGGTTTGACCGATAAAGATCTTCGAGAATATGTAGGAGCCAATATGGGCATCCAAGTTCTGCTATTGGTTATTGACCGAGAATAGTTCTAGGTCATGTCTACATAGTTCTCGAACCCGTAGGGTCCGCACGCTAAGGTTTCGATGATGCTTATATTATGAGTTTATGAGTTTTGATGTACCGAAGGAGTTCGAGTCCCGGATGAGATCGGGACATGACGAGGAGTCTCGAAATGGTCGAGACGTAAAGATCGATATATTGGACGACTATATTCGAGTTCGGAAAGGTTCCGAGTGATTCGGTATTTTTCGAGTACCGAGAGTTACGGAATTCGCCGGGAGTATATGGGCCTTATTGGGCCATACGGGAATAGAGGAGATAGGCTAAAGGAAGGAGGCCTCGCCCCCTCTGGTCCGACTGGACAAGGGGCGAGCCCCCTTTCCTTCTTCCTCTCCCGCTTTCCCCTTCTCCTACTCCAACAAGGGAGGTGGAATCCTACTAGGACTAGGGAGTCCTAGTAGGACTCCACACTTGGCGCGCCCTCCTAGGGCCGGCCTCCTCCCCTTGCTCCTTTATATCACGGGGCAGGGGGCACCCCATGACACACAAGTTGATCTACGGATCGCTCCTTAGCCGTGTGCGGTGCCCCCTCCACCATATTCCACCTCGGTCATATCGTCGCGGAGTTTAGGCGAAGCCCGCGCCGGTAGAGCATCATCATTGTCACCACGCCGTCGGTCTTGACGGAACTCATCCCGACACTTTGCTGGATCGAGTCCGGGATCGCCATCGAGCTGAACGTGTGCTGAACTCGGAGGTGCCGTGACGCTCGGTACTTGGATCGGTCGGATCGTGAAGACGTCGACTACATCAACCGCGTTGTCATAACGCTTCGCTTACGGTCTCACGAGGGCGTGGACAATACTCTCCCTCTCGTTGCTATGCCATCACCATGATCTTGCGTGTGCGTAGGAATTTTTTTGAAATTACTACGTTCCCCAACAGCGGCTCCTTCTCCAGCGAGAGCATCACCAGCGGCGGCTACGACCAGCCGCCACGCCGCCGGGCTCGCTTCGAGGACAGCGGCGGGTCATCCCGCCGGGCTCCAGTGAAGCGCGAGGAAGGCTCCGACAGGGTCGGGGGGGGCCCTTGGAGCCAACCCTCGCGAGCTGCTGCGGTTGTTCGTGCCGCTTTTGTTTATCCTTTTCTTTCTTCATGCAATTAAGAACAAGCATGGGGCCCTGTGGGGTCGTGTAGTGAACTATGGCATTTATGCTGCTATGTTATGCTTATTACTCCAATGTTATGTCGCGGTGCTCAGTCTCCAAATAGGTACAGTAGGGTACTTAGCTTGATGTGCTTGCGGTAGTTCCCCTCCTCGCGAGGGCGCGTGTTCCACTACCTGGTGAGGCCCTTCTTGCTGTCGGCTCGGGCGTCGCTGACCTCGGGAGGCACCGTGAAGCTGCAAAAATTCGTTAGAGAATCCGTTGGGTGCCTTATCCTTCCTGGCGCGAGGCCTCAGGCGTGGGTTGATCGTGGCCTAGCGCACCACGTCGCGGTACCCGTGGGGCACAGACTTAGAAGGGTGTACCAATCACAAGCTCAATCGAGGGCACCTCATGAAGATCAGGGGAGCCGAAGCTCTGGAGCAACAGGGCTCCGGCGAGGTGTGCCCGTGGCCGGGCTAGCCCAGCGCACGCGCGCACCTGCCCAGCCCCCGCGCGAGGTGCACGAGGGGGAGCGTCGGGCAACTGTTGTCCTCCCTGGCGCAAAACAAAGAACCGAGCGAAAAAGTAGAGAGAAGAAAGGACTCAATCAAAGCAATCAAGAAACGCCAGAACTTCAAACTCCATTAAAAATGTTGCAAACCAACTACAAAAAGCAAATGAACAGCCGCGTCCGGCACCTAGTCTAGTCTTCTCACCAGCGCGGAGCTAAGTGCTGCCACTAGGACATGGGAGGGAGCCCCCGAGGCCCGAGGGAGGCACTCCAGAGACTCCGGGGTGTGTACAGCCCCACTCATTATTACGTGAGAGTGTCACGAGCAGAGACCTTCACAGGCACGGGGCCTTGCTTCATGGGTAGAACTTCCGGAGGTGTTGGATGTTCCAGGCATTCTGGATGGGGATCCCGTCATGCGTCTCCAGGCGCACGGCGCCAGGCCTGGAGACACGGGCAATCCTAAACGGCCCCTCCCACATGGGTGAGAGCTTATGCAGCCCTTCCCTGGAGAGCACCCGCCACAGGACGAGATCGCCCACCTCGAGCGTCCTGGAGCAGACGCTACGGTAGTGGTACCGCCGTAGCGCCTGCTGGTACCTTGCCGCCCGGAGCGAGGCTTGACGGCGACGTTCCTCTCCCAGCACGAGGTCCATCCCCCGCACGGCGTCCTGACGTTCCTCGTCAAACGCCAGGACCCGAGCGGAGCGATGCCTGACCTCGTGAGGGAGGACCGCTTCGGCTTTGTAGACGAGGAAGAATTGGGTCTCGCCTGTTGGCTTGGTGGTGGTGGTGCGGATGGACCACAACACGGATAGGAGCTCGTCGTGCCAGCCCCTGCCGCAGGCCTCGAGCTTCTTCTTGAAGGTCCTGGTTTTGAGGCCTCTCAAGACCTCCGCGTTGGCGCGCTCGGCTTGGCCGTTGCTCCTGGGGTGTGCCACTGAGGCATAGCATATATGCGTTCCAAAGAGATTGCTAGTGAACCGCGAGCCGTTGTCGGTGATGATGCGATTAGGAACCCCGAAATGGCTCACTAGGCCCTTGATGAACTTGACTGTGGAGCCGGCTGGGATAGTGCGGACTGCTTCCACCTTCGCCCACTTGGTGAACTTGTCGATGGCGACGTAGAGGTAGCGGTAGCCCTCGGGCGCTCGAGGAAACGGACCCAGGATATCCAGCCCCCAGACCGCGAACGGCCACGAGAGTGGGATAGTCTGGAAGCCCTGAGCAGGCGGTTGGACTTGCTTGGCATGGAACTGGCAGGCCTCGTAGGATCTCACCAGCTCGGTTGCGTCATTGAGTGCCGTGGGCCAGTAGAAACCGCTGCGGAATGCCTTGCCCACCAGGGTGCGCGACGACGAATGATGCCCGCAGTCCCCACCGTACATGTCAGCTAACAGCTCGCACCCTTGCTCCCTGGAGACACATCGCAAAGAAACATCATTCGACCGTTTTCGATACAGCTCACCATCCTGAATGCAGTACGCTGTAGCCAGCCGGGCCACGCGCTCAGCGTCCTCCTCCTTCTCCGGCAGTATTCCTTGCGCCAGGTATGCCCTGAACTCCTCGGTCCAGCACCCCTCCTGGGGCTCGAGCGCCAGGAGCAAGCGTGCTCCTGAGGTCGGACCACAAGCGGGGGCTCCCGAGGCTGGTGGTGGGGGAAGCCCCTCCTGAGGCGGCGCAGGACCTGCAGCCGGAGGGGCCGCTGAGGGCTTGAAGAGCCACTCCTCGAAAACACCTGGCTCCTGGGGCTGGCGCCTTGATGCCCTTTTGGCGATTTCGTCGGCTTCCTTGTTCGTGCCGTGGGGCACGTGCTGCAGCTCCAGGCCCAAGAATTGCTTCTCCATCTTGCGTACCTCTGCAAGGTATGCATCCTTTGGCTCGTACACCTTGTTAGAAAAGTTGACGAGGAGCTGAGAGTCACCCTTGATGGTGAGGCGGTTCACTCACAAGGCCGCCGCAACCTTGAGGCCGGCGATTAATCCTTCGTACTCCGCGATGTTGTTGGAGACCTTCTCGCCCCGCTGGAAGCAAAGCTGCACAGTGTAGTAGAGCTTGCCTTGGGTAGGCGAGATGAGCACGACGCCAGCCCCCGCGCCCTGGCGCGCGAAAGCGCCAAAGTACATGACCCAGCCGTCTGGTGCTTCGCTTCCTGGCGAGAGAGACCGGTCCTCACCTGCTTCGGGCCCTAGCCCGTCAGTCCATTCCGCCACGAAGTCGGCGAGCGCGGCCCCTTTGACGACCCTGGTGGTGCTGAACTCTAGCTGGAATGCCTGTAGCTCAATGTTCCATTCGGTGACCCTCCCCGCAGCATTGGGGCTCCGGAGTACCCTCTCAAGCGGGTAAGCCGAGACGAGCTTGATGGGGTTGCCTTGAAAGTAGTGGTATAACTTGCGGGAGGCTACGAGGAGCGCGAGCAGAAGCTTCTGCGGCATGGGGTAGCGCGCCTGTGCGTCTCGTAGTACTGTGCGGACGAAGTATACTGGGTGCTCGACGAGGACAGGAGTGTTAGTAGGGTCCGAGATTTGCTGAGGCTGGGATGCCTCCTGTGGCCTCGGAACTTCAGGAGCATGGTTGCCCATTGGGGCTATCGCAATCTCAGGAGCGCTGTCTTGTGGAGCCTGGTCATCTGCTGGTGCCGTCGTGACCTCAGGGGCGCCACCTTGCTGCTGCACCACTCCAGCTGAAGGTGTGGCATTGTGAGGCAGACCCTTGACCTGGCACTCCTCCTGGACGGCCACCAGCGCTGCGCTGGCGGAGTGAGTTGTGGCGGCTAGGTAAAGCAACAAGGGCTTGAGGGGACGAGGCGCTACCATCACCGGTGTGCTGGTCAGGTATCTCTTGAGGTCTTGAAATGCCAGGTCGGCCTCCGGGGTCCATTCGAACGGGCCTTTCTTCTTCATTAGCTTGAAGAACGGTAGGGCGCGCTCCCCCAGCTTGGAGATAAAGCACCCTAGCGAGGTCACACAACCCGCGAGCTTTTGCATTCCTTGAGGGTCTGAGGGGGCTCATCCTTTCTATCGCTCTGACTTTCTCCGGGTTTGCCTCGACCCCCCTGTGTGACACCAGAAAGCCCAACAGCTTGCCGGAGGGAATGCCAAACACGCATTTCTCTGGGTTGAGCCGCAAGTCCACCTTGCGCAGGCTGACAAACGTCTCTTCCAGGTCCTCGATGAGGGTCCTCGCCTCCCGAGACTTCACCACTATGTCATCGACGTAGGCCACAACGATCCTCCCGAGCTGCTGGCCCAGAGCGATGTGCATGAGCCATTGGAACGTCGCTCCAGCGTTGCGCAGCCCAAAGGTCATGCAGGTGTAGCAGTACACCCCACACGGGGTCAGGAAGGCCGTCTTCTCGATATCCTACACTGCCATCTTGAGTTGGTGATACCGCGAGAACACGTCCAGGAAGCAGAGCAGGTCGCAGTCGGCGGTGGAGTCGATGATCTGGTCGATGCGCAGTAGCAGAAAGGGATCTTGAGGGCACGCCTTGTTGAGGTTGGTGAAATCGACGCACATGCACTCCTTCCCCCTTTCTTGGGCACGACGACCGGGTTCGCCAGCCACTCCGGGTACCGCACCTCGCGGATGACACCAGCTTCCTGCAGCTTGCGGGTTTCTTGGACGATGAAGGACTGCTTCTCCTCGGACTGCCGCCGCGCCTTCTGCTTGACTGGGCGTACATTGAGGCATACGTTCAGGTGATGCTCGATCACCCCCTTGGGACTCTTCTTCGCAACAAGCTCTCTGGACCTTACAGCTATCTCGAAACTCACACGGGCATCGAGGGCAACATATTTTATCCGCTCGTACGTCAAGGGATAATTCTCCCATCCAGACGACCTTAGTGCCAGCGTCTCGTCACCCTTCTGAAGATTTGCTACGTCAAATAGGGATGGTGTAGGTTTATCACAATCTTCTACATGAATTTTTATTTTGGTTTGTACGTCAGCAATGCTTTTCAAATCAAGGTTGTACGGCTCCAACTTCTGTTTGTCCCCTGTGATGGCCGCCCCACAGAAGTATATGTCCTCCCGAGACAAGAAATCATGAAGCTCACTTGGTATGGAGGGCGCGTGTATGATGTGGTACACCAAAACATCATCTTCGAGGCACAGCTGAAGGACGGCGGCACGTTGGGTCTTCCCAGTGGCACGCTCCGTGTACTCTTCGTCGAGACCGATGACCTTCATCTCTACCTTTTGGAGGGAGTTGGATACATTGTTGATCCACTTCCGAACAACCCTTGGGTGGTCGGTGACTGTGGCAACTATGCTCAACGAGCCTTCGACGAGGACATGTTGGACGCTAAAAACCTGCATCTCGATCTCTTTCGCCATTTGGAACCGCTGGACCGGAGGGCTATGGTTTGGAGAATTAAGATTAGATGGCTAGTCTAACTGAAGAAGATGATTACTCCAGGAGGATGTGAAGAGGTTAAAACAATGTGAATGTAGTGTGGTTTGGATGCAAATGAAGATCAAGGAGTAGTGAAGAAGCCGAGGAAAATCGGTTCCCGATGGAGAAGTAAATGGGAGAAGTGGCCTGCAGGTAGTTGATTAGACGGGTAGGTAGACTAAACGAAAAGGCTACGCGGGTAGACTGAGGAGTGGGGCCTATCCGTGTACGTGCCCATCCTTCTAGCGCTACATGTGCCACTGGCTAGTTGAGTCACTCTTTCGAATCACCGTGGCAAGACATTTTATGATTCCTTTTAATTTCTGCACCCTTCCTGACAGGTGGGACCTATGCAAACGGGTAAAAAATGTGTCGTAGCTGGTTCAGATGGATATTGGCGCGTGCGTGGGAGACATAACATTCTCTAGTTAAGGAATATGCGGTTATCCTCAAAAAAGAAAAGTCCTTCTTCGCGCTTCCGCATGCATGAGAGTTTTGTTCTGCTCGCAATATGGATGATACCTGGAGGATGAAGTGAACCCAGAGGCATGCTAGCACGGGAGTACTACTCATGTTCCTACTACTCCTACTAGTAGTAGTAGTACAACTGTGGTACACTTGATGGTCAAAATACTATTATTCATCCGGTCCTCATAGACCCTGCGCCCGAGGTGACACCAGTCCAGGCGGCGTGTCCGGGTTACCAAAGTCAGCCTCACCTTGTGCACTATGTAGTCACTGTCACCGCCGCTGTATAGCATGCCTCGCCTCGTCTCCCTCTCCCCTAGCACCACTCCATCTCCATCTCCGTCTCGCCGGAGATCCTGAGGTCACTCTTCATCATCTCACTGCGCCCCTGCGTACCCTCGCCTCGCTCGCCTCCCCCAATACCACTATTCCCTCGCTAGCTGCTCCAGCACCGAGAGCCTTCTCCCCCATAAATCAAGCCCCCCAAAACCCCACCTTCCAAACTCCACCATGGCCGAACGCGAACCGCGCAGCATCCATATGAGCCGCGATTAGAGCAATCTCCCCAGTGACGTCCTCGACCTCTGTTGTTCGTGTATGGATATGTTGAGCGCCCTGCGGCTGGCTGCATGCTCGAGGGGCATGCACACGGCCATCGTCAAAGCGAGGCCTAAGCTTTTCAAGACACCCTGCTTGCTGCTATCTGGTCTTGCGAGATTTGCTCACCATGATACAGAGGTGTACATGATGCCCCTCGACTTCAATCCGACCTCCATTAGCCGAAACTTCTTTGCAGGTATGTAGTGGGTCGCCGTACATCATTTCCCTCGACTTCGATCCGATCACCATCGCCCGAAACTTCTTGCAGGTATGTAATGGGTCGGCATGAACTCCCACTGGATGGATGCCGTCAGAGAATACGGGAAAAAGTTGGTGCTCGTGAACTTCCAAACCTCCCATGAGATTATTATTCCTCCGTTGGATGATATAGAGTTTTACCTTTGCGGTCCAAGTCATCTAGATTACGTCGTCAGTTGGACGCACCTTGTTTTGCAGAAGATTGTAATCTGCCAAGTGCCCACACGACATGCGGATTACGCAGACTTAAAGCTAATTGCTTATTCGACAAGGGACTCGCCTATCTTTCCGCCGGTGCCTTCTTTAGTTGGAGACATCTCAGCTCGCAGTGGATTGTTGTCAAAGCTGATGCACACTTCTATGATGCTATTGAACACAATGGCATCATCTACACGATCGACAAGGAAGATGGCACCACGTATTGCTGGGACGGCGCGTGTAAGTTGTTTCCATCTAATGTTAAGGATGACGCCATGACACTGTTTGAACTTTTTGTGATGATTGACATATCCCTGTTTGAGAAAAATTTGAGTAGAACTATGGCAATGTATTAGAGACGCTGTAAATAAGCTATATTTGGAATGAGTTAATTCATGCGATTGTGACCATGTCATTACAACCAATTTGTACCCCTGAATAGTCAAACTGTTAGGAAGATATTGATATTCTCCTTATTTTATAGTAATCTATATACTACTAAATATGAGTGTGTATCAATGGCCATGTTAGTTTCCTCATTTTCATGATGTAGAAACATGCATCACACTGTTGATTTCATCTAACCATACATTAAGGAAGTAAATGCGCATATGGAGAACTCTATATTTGGAAGTAGTGAAATCATGTAATGCTTACCATGTGTACATACCTATGTTCGCCTTCAAAGAATCAATGGCTAGAATAATATCTTGACAAAATTTTGCCCACGTAACATGAGTATATAACAATGCATGGTCTGTTAGTTTCCTTGAAGAATTTGTTTGTGAGGATGAACATGATTACATAACATGCATGACATGGTAGTTTCTGTGAAGAATCGATTGAGATAACATGAGTATAACCATGCATGGCACTTCTATATTTTCGAACCCAGTATACATTTCCTGTCTTTCCTCCCGCCCAACAGGACATATCAATGTTGTTTCTTGTATTATCCTACTCATACTCTGAACAATGCTGATCTTACATTAACAATGCCTTTCCTTTTTGATATGATGCAGTGTCCCTACGGTTACTGCCCTTTGTAATCACACCACCTTTGCTAAAAACAGGGAAGCACAACTGGTTCCTCGCTCGAGCAGAGGACGACAAAAGACTGATGATCATTCGGACACATGAGCCGGAAAAGTTATATTGCAAAAATCCACTGTATGCAAGCACCATGAAATACGTGAGTATCCGGACAGTGGCTGTTATGTCTATGAGCAGGATACCAGCTTGTTGGGGCCTTTAGGATTTTTGAGTTGGAGGCGGGTAAACAGCCTTGGTTCACACTCTCTGTTTCTCAGACTCAATTATCTGATTAAGCAGGAGATCACCGTTGGCAAGGACCTTGATGGCAGAGAGGCTCTGTTTGCTATGGAAAATTGTGTCTACACGGCAAGCCCTAGGAGTTCGGGAGCAAACTCCCCTGATTGTCAACGATACAGCCTGCAGCCAAAAGAAGGTGAGAATGACAAAGGCATTTGGATTAACTTTGATCCTTGGATGTGTCGAGTCTGACAGGCAGTGATGTGGTTCAAGCCTTCAGGTTGATAGGTAATTGGGTTGTTGCGTCAAAAGGGTGGAGTACTGGTGTCTCCGGATCACTGGTGGCTGAACCGGGGCTACAAATTATGATGGTGTTGGATCCTCCCTCTTCGAATGACTTGTCGTCTTTGCTGCTTGTTCTGGATGGGTAGTTCTCTCTTTCATTATGCATATTCCTTGTCATTTGGTCATCCTCGTCTATGTCACTCTTACAATGTAATAGTTGACTGTATTTAGAATGTCATTCTCGTCTGGATCACGAGAGTTTGAGCGCTGCAGATGGGTGCGTTTTGGTGGTGTAGCAAGACCTCTTGCTGTTTATGTCAGTAGTAGTCACTAGTCAGTGTTTGAATGTTGTATATATCGTTGTTTCGAACTGTTTATTGTCTCGAACTGCTGGTGGACTAAATGAGGGCATCACCATTCTCCAGTGTTCAGAGTATATCTCCTTTTTTCATGTTATAATTTGAGCTCATTGTCTTTTCGATGATGTACACTTGTTTGGGCCAGTGAGGTATCGTTGAATATGGGTCGAGTAGTAACGCAATGCCAAATAGGTCAATTATGACTCTCAGGCCGGGCTCTCAAAATATCCTAGAAAAAAGGGTCGGGCTCTAAAAAAAAGAAAGAATAGGGACTCTTAGGCTGACATGTGGGCCCCACCGGTGTTTTCGTGCGCTTGCGCGCGTGAGAGCATATTGGCGCGCGTTCGAAATTCATGCTACCTTTTCATCCCCAATCTCCTGCCCCTCCCCCACCTCTGGAATCTCGATTCCTACTCCAGTTCCCCCAAATCCCCCTCCTGTACTCAAGCGCACTACCATGTCACTGGTCAACGCGGATCTCCGAGCCGGAGATCCTGAGGTCTGTCCTGCCTTCGGGCGCTGCGTGTTGTCGCTCAACAGTGGCACGGCGGCGCTTGACGACCAGTTTGCTGGCAAAGTGCTGATGGTAACCATCAACGACGACCGGCCTCCCGTCTCACCGGACGACCTTGTCAAAGCTCTTGGCATTGCGCACGACATCCAAATAAGTGACTTGCTCATCGAAGTCTGTCTGCCACCGGCTGATTTCTTCGTCAGGTTCTGGACAACTTTCGACTGCAGTTGTGTGTTCGAATCTTCCCGGCGTTTGTTCTGCGATGCTGCGCTGGTGAGCTTTGATCGGTGGCACCCAGGATGGGGCTTGCTACCTCTTGAGCATGCGTTGGTTTTCCCTTGAAGAGGAAAGGGCGATGCAGCAAAGTAGCGTAAGTATTTTCCTCAGTTTTTGAGAACCAAGGTATCAATCCAGTTGGAGACTACATGCAAATTCCTCGTACCTGCACAAACAAATAAGAACCTTTCAACCAACACGATAAAGGGGTTGTCAATCCCTTCACGACCACTTGCAAAAGTGAGATCTGATAAAGATAATAAGATAAATATTTTTGGTATTTTTGTTGTATAGATTGAAAAGTAAAGATTGCAAAAATAAACGGCGACAGAAATAGCTAGTTGTTGGAAGATTAATATGATGGAAGATAGACCCGGGGGCCATAGGTTTCACTAGTGGCTTCTCTCAAGATAGCATATATTACGGTGGGTGAACAAATTATTGTCGAGCAATTGATAGAAAAGCGCATAGTTATGAGAATATCTAGGCATGATCATGTATATAGGCATCACGTCCGCGACAAGTAGACCGAAACGATTCTGCATCTACTACTATTACTCCACACATCGGACGCTATCCAGCATGCATCTAGAGTATTAAGTTCATAATAACGGAGTAACGCATTAGGCAAGATGACATGATGTAGAGGGATAAACTCAAGAAATATGATATAAACCCCATCTTTTTATCCTCGATGGCAACAATACAATACGTGCCTTGCTGCCCCTGTTGTCACTGGGAAAGGACACCACAAGATTGAACCCAAAGCTAAGCACTTCTCCCATTGCAAGAAAGATCAATCTAGTAGGCCAAACCAAACTGATAATTCAAAGATACTTGCAAAGATATCAAATCATACATAAAAGAATTCAGAGAAGATTCAAATATTGTTCATAGATAATCTTGATCATAAACCCACAATTCATCGGGTCTCGACAAACACACCGCAAAAAGAATTACATCGAATAGATCTCTAAGAAGATCAAGGAGAACTTTGTATTGAGATCGAAAGAGAGAGAAGAAGCCATCTAGCTAATAACTATGGACCCGAAGGTCTGTGGTAAACTACTCACACATCATCAGAGAGGATATGGTGTTGATGTAGACGCCCTCCGTGATCTATCCTCCCTCCAGCGGAGCGTCGGAAAAGGCCCCAAGATGGGATCTCACGGGTACAAAAGGTTGCGACGGTGGAAATAGGGTTTTGTGGTGCTCTCGGATGTTTTCGGGGTATATGAGTATATATAGGCGAAAGAAGTAGGTCGGTGGAGCCACGAGGGACCCACGAGGGTGGGGGCGTGCCTACCCCCTGGGCGCGCCTCGCTGCCTCATGGCTGCCTCGTTGCTTCCTTGATGTCCACTCCAAGTCTCCTGGATTGCGTTTGTTCCAAAAATAACTCACCCGAAGGTTTCATTCCGTTTGGATTCCGTTTGATATTCCTTTTCTACGAAACACTGAAATAGGCAAAGAACAACAATTTGCACCGGGCCTCCGGTTAGTAGGTTAGTCCCAAAAATTATATTAAAGTGAATAATAAAGCCAATTAAACATCCAAAATAGATAATATAATAGCATGGAACAATAAAAAATTATAGATACGTTGGAGACGTATCAAGCATCCCCAAGCTTACTTCCTGCTCGTCCTCGAGTAGGTAAATGATAAAAAATAGAATTTTTGATGTGGAATGCTACCTAACATAATATTCAATGTAATTTTCTTTATTGTGGCATGAATATTCAGATCCGAAAGATTCAAGATAAAAGTTTAATATTGACATAAAAATAATAATACTTCAAGCATACTAACTAAGCAATTATGTCTTCTCAAAATAACATGGCCAAAGAAAGTTCATCCCTACAAAATCATATAGTTTGGCTATGTTCCATCTTCGTCACACAAAATATTCAAATCATGCACAACCCCGGTTTCAGCCAAGCAATTGTTTCATACTTTAGAATTTTCAAACCTTTTCAACTTTCACACAATACATGAGCGTGAGCCATGGACATAGCACTATGGGTGGAATAGAATATGATGATGGGGGTTGTGTGAAGAAGACAAAAAAGGAGAAAGTCTCACATTGATGCGGCTAATCAATGGGCTAGGGAGATGCCCATCAATTGATGTCAATGCAAGGAGTAGGGATTGCCATGCAACAGATGCACTAGAGCTATAAATGTATAAAAGCTCAACAAAAGAAACTAAGTGGGTGTGCATCCAACTTGCTTGCTCACGAAGACCTAGGGCATTGGAGGAAGCCCATTGTTGGAATATACAATCCAAGTTCTATAATGTAAAATTCCCACTAGTATATGAAAGTGACAAAATAAGAGACATCTCTATCATAAAGATCATGGTGCTACTTCGAAGCACAAGTGTGGAAAAAAGATAGTAGCATTGTCCCTTTATTTTTTTTTATTTGGCCTTTCTTTTTTTGGCTTTTTTCAAGGGACAATGCTCTAATAATGATGATCGTCACACTTCTATTTATTTACAACTCATGGATTACAACTCGATACTAGAACAAAATATGACTCTAAATGAATGCCTCCGGCGGTGTACCTGGATGAGCAATGAATCAAGAGTGACATGTATGATAAATTATGCATGGTGGCCTTGCCACAAATACGATGTCAACTACATGATCATGCAAGGCAATATGACAATGATGAAGTGTGTCATAATAAATGAAACGGTGGAAAGTGGCATGGCAATATATCTCAGAATGGCTATGGAAATGCCATGATAGGTAGGTATGGTGGCTGTTTTGAGGAAGATATAAGGAGGTTTATGTGTGATAGAGCGTATCATATCATGGGGTTTGGATGCACCGGCGAAGTTTGCACCAACTCTCGAGGTGAGAAAGGGCAATGCACGGTACCGAAGAGGCTAGCAATGATGGAAGGGTGAGAGTGCGTATAATCCATGGACTCAACATTAGTCATAAAGAACTCATATACTTATTGAAAAAATCTACAAGTCATCAAAACCAAGCACTACACGCATGCTCCTAGGGGAAGGGTTGGTAGGAGTTAACCATCGCGCGATCCCGACCTCCACACAGAGGATGACAATCAAAGAACACCTCATGTTTCAAATTTGTAACACAACGGTTACCATATGTGCATGCTACGGGATTTGCAAACTCTAACACAAGTATTTCTCAAATTCACAATTACTCAACTAGCACAACTCTAATATCACCACCTTCATATCTCAAAACAATCATCAAGTATCAAACTTCTCATAGTATTCAATGACTCTTTATGAAAGTTTTTATTATATCCATCTTGGATGCCTATCATATTAGGACTAGTTTTATAGCCAAAGCAAATTACCATGCTGTTCTAAAGGACTCACAAAATAATATAAGTGAAGCATGAGAGATCAATAATTTCTATAAAACAAAACCACCACCGTGCTCTAAAAAGATATAAGCGAAGCACTAGAGCAAAATTATCTAGCTCAAAAGATATAAGTGAAGCACATAGAGTATTCTAATAAATTCCGATTCAGGCGTGTATCTCCCAAACGGTGGGTACATTAAGGATGATTGTGGTAAACTAAAAAGAAAAGACTCAAATCATACAAGATGCTCCAAGCAAAACACATATCATGTGGTGAATAAAAATGTAGCCTCAAGTAAAGTTACCGATAGACGAAGACGAAAGAGGGGATGCCTTCCGGGGCATCCCCAAGCTTAGGCTTTTGGTTGTCCTTGAATTTTACCTTGGGGTGCCTTGGGCATCCCCAAGCTTAGGCTCTTGACACTCCTTATTCCATAATCCATCAAATCTTTACCAAAAACTTGAAAACTTCACAACACAATACTCAACAGAAAATCTCATGAGCTCCGTTAGTATAAGAAAACAAACCACCACTTTAAGGTACTGTAATGAACTCATTCTTTATTTATATTGGTGTTAAACCTACTGTATTCCAACTTATCTATGGTTCATACCCCCCGATACTAGGCATAGATTCATCAAAATAAGCAAATAACACACGAAAAACAGAATCCGTCAAAAACAGAACAGTCTGTAGTAATCTGTATCAAACGTATACTTATGTAACTCCAAAAATTCTGAAATAAATTGGTGGACGTGAGGAATTTGTCTATTAATCATCTGAAAAAATAGTAAACCTAAAAGCACTCTCCAGTAAAAAATGTCAGCTAATCTCGTGAGCGCTAAAGTTTCTGTTTTTTACAGCAAGATCGCATAGACTTCACCCAAGTCTTCCCAAAGGTTCTACTTGGCACAAACACTAATTAAAACATAAAACCACATATAACCAGAGTCTAGATGAATTATTTATTACTAAACAGGAACAAAAAGCAAGGAACAAAAATAAAATTGGATTGCATCCCAACAAGCGCTATCGTTTAACGCCCCTAGCTAGGCATTGACAAATTTAATGATGCTCACATGAAAGACAAGAATTGAAGTGCAAAGAGAGCATCATAAAACACGTCACAAACACATCTAAGTCTAACATACTTCCTATACATAGGCATTTTGTAAGCAAACAAATTTTCAAGGCAAGCAAAAACCAGCATATGCAAGGAAGAAGAAAGAGACGATAGTATTCTCAACATGAAGAGAGGTAATTTATTAACATGAAAATTTCTACAACCATATTTTCCTCTCTCATAACAATTACATGTAGGATCATAATCAAATTAAACAACATAGCTATCACATACAATATTCTCTTTATGAACCACATGCATGCAAGGTTGACACTCTTCCAAAATAGTGGGATTAACATTAACTAAAGTCATGACCTCTCCAAACCCACTTTTATAAAAAAAAATCATAAGATTGAAAATCCTCCAAATATGTGGGATCTAAAGTTGACACTCTTCCAAACCCACTTTCAATATTATTGCAAACACTATCATCAATCTCATATTCATCATGGGGTAAGAAGAATCACCCCAATCATGATCATTGCAACAAGTAGTAGACATAGCAAAATTAGCATCCCCAAGATTAGGGTTTTGCATATTATTAGCACAATTGACTTTAATAGAATTTATAGTAGAATCATTGCAATCATGCTTTTTATTCAAGGAGCTATTGTGAATCACTTCATAAAGTACTTCACCACAATTTTCAGATTTCACGAATTTCAAGCAAAACTTCATAAAGATAATCTAGTGCACAAAATCACTAGCAATTGGTTCATCATAATTGGATCTTTTAAAAAGATTGGCAAGCGGACGAGCATTCATAGACTAATAGCAAGCGAAGATGCAAGCAAAAAGAAGGCACATGGTAACACAAGATCGAACGGAAGGAGGGCGAAGAAAAGGCAAAGGTTTTCAAAAATCGTTTTAGAAGTGGGGTAGAGGAAAACGAGAGGCAAATGGCAAAAAATGTAATGCGAGGGATAAGAGTTTGTGATGGGTACTTGGTATGTCTTGACTTGTGCGTAGATCTCCCCGGCAACAGCGCCAGTAATGGCTCGTTGATGGGAGATCAAATCTTGACTTGACTTGGTGCAAATCTCCCCGGCAACGGTGCCAGAAATCCTTCTTGGTACCTCTTAAGCATGCGTTGGTTTTCCCTTTAAGAGGAAAGGGTGATGCAGCAAAGTAGCGTAAGTATTTCCCTCAGTTTTTGAGAACCAAGGTATCAATCTAGTAGGAGACTACACGCAAATCCCTCGTACCTGCACAAACAAATAAGAACCTTGCAACCAACGCGATAAAGGGGTTGTCAATCCCTTCACGGCCACTTGCAAAAGTGAGATATGATAGAGATAATAAGATATATATTTTTGGTATTTTAGTTGTATAGATTGAAAAGTAAAGATTGCAAAAATAAATGGCGACAGAAATAGCTAGTTGTTGGAAGATTAATATGATGGAAAATAGACCCGGGTGTCGGTGTCAAAACCGGCGGATCTCGGGTAGGGGGTCCCGAACTGTGCGTCTAGGATCGATGGTAACAGGAGACGGGGGACACGATGCTTACCCAGGTTCGGGCCCTCTCTATGGAGGTAATACCCTACTTCCTGCTTGATTGATCTTGATGAATATGAGTATTACAAGAGTTGATCTACCACGAGATCGTAATGGCTAAACCTTAGAAGTCTAGCCTATCACTATGGTAATGAGTATATCCTTTCCGGACTAACCCCTCCGGTTTATATAGACACCGGGGGGATCTAGGGTTTACATGGAGTCGGTTACATAAGAAGGAATCTTCATAGTTGGTCGCCAAGCTTGCCTTCCACGCCAAGTAGAGTCCAATCCGTACACGGTGCAGTCTTCGGCCTTCATGTCTTCATAGCCCATCAGTCCGGCCCATGGATAATAGGCCAGACGCCCGAGGACCCCTTAGTCCAGGACTCCCTCACCGGGGGCCATAGGTTTCACTTCTCTCAAGATAGCATATATTACGATGGGTGAACAAATTACTGTCGAGCAATTGATAGAAAAGCGCATAGTTATGAGAATATCTAGGCATGATCATGTATATAGGCATCACGTCCGCGACAAGTAGGTCAAACGATTCGCATCTACTACTATTACTCCACACATCGACCGCTATCCAAAGATGCATCTAGAGTATTAAGTTCATAAGAACGGAGTAACGCATTAGGCAAGATGACATGATGTAGAGGGATAAACTCAAGCAATATGATATAAACCCCATCTTTTTATCCTCGATGGCAACAATACAATACGTGCCTTGCTGCCCCTGCTGTCACTAGGAATGGACACCGCAAGATTGAACCCAAAGCTGAGAACTTCTCCCATTGCAAGAAAGATCAATCTAGTAGGCCAAACCAAACTGATAATTCGAAGAGACTTGCAAAGATATCAAATCATGCATAAAAGAATTCAGAGAAGATTCAAATATTGTTCATACATAATCTTGATCATAAACCCACAATTCATTGGATCTCGACAAACACACTGCATAAGAATTACATCGAATAGATCTCCAAGAGGATCGAGGAGAACTTTGTATTGAGATCCAAAGAGAGAGAAGAAGGCATCTAGCTAATAACTATGGACCCGAAGGTCTGTGGTAAACTACTCACACATCATCGGAGAGGCTATGGTGTTGATGTAGAAGCCCTCCATGATCGATTCCCCCTCCGACGAAGCGCCGGAAAAGGCCCCAAGATGGGATCTCATGGGTAAAGAAGGTTGCGGCGGTGGAAATAGGGTTTCATGGTGCTCTCGGATGTTTTCGGGGTATATTAGTATATATAGGCGAAACAAGTAGGTCGGTGGAGCCACGAGGGGCCCACGAGGGTGGGGGGCGCGCCTACCCCCCTGGGCGTGCCTCCCTGCCTCGTGGCCGCCTCGTTGCTTCCTTGACGTCCACTCCAAGTCTCCTGGATTATGTTTGTTCCAAAAATAACTCACCCGAAGGTTTAATTCCGTTTGATATTCCTTTTCTACGAAACATTGAAATAGGCAAAAAAGAATAATTTGCACTGGGCCTCCGGTTAGTAGGTTAGTCCCAAAAATAATATAAACATGAATAATAAAGCCCATTAAACATCCAAAACAGATAATATAATAGCATGGAACAATAAAAAATTATAGATACGTTGGAGACGTATCAGGGATCGGTGCCCTCTGAGCTTGAGTTTTTAACAAAGCTTACCTTCCATGGCATGCTTCGACGTGCTTGGAACAGCGAGTCCGTGAATAAGCTTATCAACGACCTTGGAGGTGAGCTCGTAAGTATGTTTGTTCCTCCAGACAGCTGGGCTCTGACGGTTATGGCATGGATGAAGAAGCCGTCCTCCATACCGAAGGTGATTGGTGTTGAGATACCGGTGCAGGAACCGGGGTTGTACTATTCGTCACCACCAAGGCCGCCACGGACCACGTTAGGGATGTACCTGTACTGAGTGTTCGTGCATGTCGAAGAAGTGGTCAATCCATCAATCGAAGTCCTGCCGCCGCCGCTGGTGCCCGGGTCCGTCGACGACGTCCATTACAGGAGTCAACGTCCGACTTTCCCCATGTTGCTCGGAACGATGGATGGCACATGGCCTAATCCATTGCACGGCGGAGGACACAACTTCTTTGGGAGAAGAGGCAGGGCTGGCTGCCTGGATGTGCTCTAATTTCAGGTAACAACTAAATCTTGTTAGATGACCTGTTCTATTTTTTACCTGAACTTTTTTTAGAAAGGGCTGTACGTCAACTTAATGTTCTAGCAGAACTTATATATTGTGTTGTCTTTCTGTTTTCTTTGCACATCATTCAAGATATTTCTCCATCATTGATAAAGACGATGAACCGTTATGTACGAGTTCGTTGGTTTCAACATAGCCCTACCCGTAGCGATCCACTGCTTCCACCATGATTGTGCCGCCTGCGTGAAATTTGTGTATGCAAGTTCAGTGTGCTATGATGTTCTATATGATTGTATCAACGATATAAGTTTTTACTGAGCATCATCAATGCATATGGCTGAAAGATGTATTTACGAGCATCGACCGAAGGGTCTCTCTCTCTCTCTCTCTCTCTCTCTCACACACACACACACACACACACACACACACACACACACACACACACACACACACACACACACACACGCACAAGTGGGACCCGTTGAATTATTTCTTTGCTCGTGACAGCTTTTAATTAGGTTCCACTATACTCTAACTTTTTTCTTAAGTTATTAATTGAGCTCAGTGACTTCAAAATGTTGTATAGAAGCCTTGTTTGGGCCTTTCCGGCATCGCTGAATGTGGGCTGAGTAGCCATGTAAGGTTGTACTGTACTACACATGCCTTTTTTAACATCAGCAATGCAACTGGGACGGCAGTTGTACACAATCCGGGTCAACTTGTTATTCTCCGCCCCGCTGGGCTGCAAATCTTTCCTAGGAGGGATGCATTAGGCTTAACAAGAAAATGGGCTTTAAGAAATAATAAATGAGATGTAATTATAAAAACTGGGGAGTAACTATAAAAAATGCACCAAATACGTAATTAGTTTATAAAATATTACTTTTGGATTTTGAAAATTTTAATTTCATTAATTGTTGCGCACGCAATGTTTCGTTGGATTTTTACGTAATACAAATTTACATTGAAATTGTATTAATCTAACTAGAAATTTTGGGACAAAAATATTTCAGATCCTATCAAAATGTGGGAAATTTTTATTGAATTCTGTTTTGAACGGTTGGTTGAAATTATTAATCGTTGTCCTAGCTAGAAAATGGGCTGTAGTTTTAACAAACTGTAAATGGGTTGTAGTAAATTCCATTAGAATTCAAAAATGGGCTGTAAATTCTTACAAATCGCAAATGGGCTATAAGTTCTCTGGCACACACTTGTAGGCCTACTAAGTTGACGCGTATGCCAGGCTTTGTCAACTTATAGTCAACACACGGTTCTAGCAGCAGTGTCCGTTGGATGTCCATCCAAGGATGTCATGCTTCTTCTTCAATCTCAGATATTCTAGCTTCACCGCCAAAAATGATTCCTCCTCCCGACATCCGGGCGCACTGCTTGGGAGGCTGACACAGGGCCTACTAAGTTGACGCGTACCAAGGGCTTTGTCAACTTAGTCAATATAAACGATTCTAGCTGCAAAGACCGTCGATGTCCATCCAACGGCCGTCGTGATTCTTCAACCTCTGGTCTTCTTGCTCCACCGCCCAAAGCAGCGCGCGCGGTCGTGCCGCTTTGCTCCTGCCTCTGTGGCGGATGTCTTTGCATGAGGCCTCACCGCCCCAACCACTCCCACCGCTGGCCAGGCCCTGCGATGCCGGCATCCTCACACCGCAGCCGAACCAGTGAACCCTCGTACTTCTCTCCGCGTGGGCATCCACTACCGAGTCTTCCCCGGCTCCGCGTCGTCCCCTTCCTAGGCCTCGCCGTCATCCACCGCCTTGGTGCCGTTGGCGCGGTGTGGTCAATGTGGTCACGACCGACTTCCATCGGAAGAGTACTGTATGTGGAGAGGCTGACAGCTGGGTCCACGGCCGCAGCAAGGAAGTTCCTCCTTATTACGCGGGAAATAATTATTCATCCACCTGACAGCAGGGACCCACCGTACGGGCCACCGTATTTCGTGAAAAAAAGTTTCCCCCCTGACTGCTGGGACCCACGAGCTACATATTCACACACAAGGAAGTGCGTCCATATGATAGGCAAAAAAATGATTCGCCCCCTGACTGCTGGGACCCACCAGCTACATCTTCACACGCAAGGAAGTTCCTGACAGTCGGGACCCACCTGGTCGAAGCGTATGTAGCGTTGTCATTCTGGTCGCGAACGTGTATGTACATACTGGTCGATGTAGAGGCGCGCACGTGTCGTAGTAGAGGCGTGCACATGTTGTAGTAGAGGCGCGCACGTAGCATGTACACGTACGAATAGCGGCCAGGGTGCAAGAAAGAAAATACGGCCACGTACGTACATACGGGCGGGGTCCCGAGCTCCTACTCATGCATACGTACAGCCAGGGCTCATGTACGTGGCTGGGTCGGCATGGAGAAGCTGTGCCGTCGTCGTGTTCATGGGGAGGCATTTGAATGCGTCGTGTTCATGGGGAGGCAACGAAATACGTCGTGTTCATCGGGAGCCAACCGGCTTGGACGGAACAGCCGATGGAAACGAGGCCTGGCGTACCGCAGAATGGAGGAAACGGCCTTGTGTTCAACCAGCCACGGTCGAAACGGGATCCTTTTCATCGGGAGGGGTCTGACGTACTGCAAAACGGAGGAAACGGACTTCTATTGGACCTCCTACGGTCGAAACAGGGTCCTGTTGATTGGGAGGGGTGTGGCGTACCGCAAAACGGAGGAAACGGACTTGTGTTGGAGCGCTACGGTCAAAACGGCGGGTCCTGTTCATCGGGAGGGGTGTGGCGTACCGCAAAAAGGGACTCCACGGGATATTGTTCATCTCCACCGTTGACCTCCTCTAGCCTCCACGGGCTACTGTTCATCCACCGTCGACCTCCTCCAGCCTCCGCCTACGACTGTTCATCCACGGGCTCCTGTTCATCCAGCCTCCACCGCTCCTCCACCGGCTACTGTTCAACCAGCCTTCTCCACGGGGTCCTGTTCAACCACCCCTCCACAGGCTACTATGCATCTAGCCCTCCACCGGCTACTGTTCAACCAGCCCTCCACGGGGTCGTCCTGTTCATCCAGCACTCCACGGGGTCATGTTCATCCACCCCTCCACCGGCTCGATTGATTCGGGTCCTGTTCATCCAGCGGCAACGGCCTCTACTACCACGGGGTCCTGTTCATCCACCCACCCACCGGGAACTGTTCATCCAAACCCTACAACAACACTCAGTGTTCATCCAGAGGCAGCATCGATCGGCTTCAGTTAGCAGCAGTAGCGAAGGAATCACTCTGGTTCAGTTAACAGCAAGGGATCGATCGATCGCTCGGGTTCAGTAACGCGTAGCCTGTAGTGCAATCGCTCGGGTTTAGTTAGAGCCCAACGTCTCTCTCGGGTTCAGTTAGAGCGCAAGGCCTCGCACACACGCACGCACGTACAAGAGAAACGCGCATCGCTCGGCCCCCGACCACCCACCGTAACCGGGAACTCCCCGATATTTTCCCCGCCCTCGCTTCTAACACGGTTTTTTCCATCATGGATGGCCCAGAGAATGTCATGCAGCTGCGTCTCCGGCCCGCCCAGGACGAAAAACCCATTTTCTATCATGATTTTTTGTCATAGAAGTAGGAGCCCACCACATCTATGATGATACCGAGTTTTGTCACAATTACGTCATAGAAGTGTCATAAGTATGACAATTTTTTTTGTTCGGCCCTAAATGTCACGGATGTGTCTTTTTTTTGTAGTGATATATACTATCCATACTACACTTGTGTCACCATCTCTTCGCCGAACTAGTGCACCTATACAATTTGCCATTGTATTGGGTGTGTTGGGGCACAAGAGACTCTTTGTTATTTGGTTGCAGGTTTTTTTGAGAGAGACCATCTTCATCCTACGCCTCCCACGGATTGATAAACCTTAGTTCATCCACTTGAGGGAAATTTTGTACTGTCCTACAAAACTTTGCACTTGGAGGCCCAACAACGTCTACAAGAAGAAAGGTTGCGTAGTAAACATCAACAGTGGCAATGGCAACATCCTCATATTTCATCGGCACGTGTTCACTGACGTGATATCGACATTGTTGAGGGCGACCATCAACTGCCACTTCCACGTACCTTCCGGAAAGGAACTGCTCCGCATCAACAGGGAAGTTGGCCATGGTGGGATCTGGCCAGGGGTCCGGCTGGTTGCCGTCAGGCAGTGGAGCACACAGGGGCTGAGCGATGAGCAGAGTACTAGGGGACGAGAAGGGGATTTGATCGAGGGACTCCTCGTCATTCCTTATGGTCGGTATAGCCAGCAATTTACTGCCGTTGCTTGCCATCAAATCATCCCTTTCCAGTTCCATGCGATCCTTACCCTTTGCCTTGAGTAAAGAATTAGGCAGGGCATCTCTTACCCCAAATCCTTCCAAAATATTGAGTTCCATACCATCTGGTGGTTGGTTGAGATCAACACCCTTGAAAGGCCGAAGGGCAGCACTGTTGGTAGGACCCAGTGATAAAATCAGAGATAACTCCCTTGCCGTCGTACTGGGCAAGATCACAGAATCACTTGTATCTTTGCATACCTTACCAGACAAGATTGCTTCTTTGGGAGGATTTTCCTTCAGAACGTCCCTCTTTGGGAGGATTGCTTCTTTGGGAGGATTTTGCATCTTAGGAACCCAAATGCTGCACACATAATTTGATTTGTTAAAAAGATCGCAATCCCTGCCGATATGTCCCAATAATTTGCAAGTGTGACATATGATTCTGTTGGTGCAGTTTATGCGGCAGTGGCCAGGCTCCAAGCAGTGTGGACAAAATTCCGGCTCAACAGTGGTATTATGAACCCTGGGTAATCGCTAGTGTCATTGGGCCAATCTAGGCTATCAAAGACTGAGACCCTTTTCTGCTCGGCCCAATTAGAGTGGGCTGATTCAATTCTGTCAACCACCGATGCCCTCTACGCTGGGAGACAGCTCGGCTGTTATGCAGTAGCCATTTCTGAAGAGGCCACTGGCTGCGGGACAATATTTGGATCTAATTTGGCCACCTCATTCAAGCGAGGGGAAGTAACAACGGGTAGGGAAGAAGGAATACGGTGAAATACATATGTGACCAGTACTGACCTTGGAAGATTGTGGACAAAGATTGCTTCGATCTGAGCATAGGAAGGCCGAGACTCAATTAGTGCGGTTAGCTCTGCGATATCATCATTACTGAGGCATTCCAGGGATGATCTAGCATAGTTGCTTCTGAAGAAATGCATGATCGAATTCGGGTCATTCTTAGCATACAGAAGCCCTTTCAAGTCAGTGATATCTTTGTGTGTGAGCTTGGATAGAAACACCGGTGTACACGCAGGTGTATCCCTCTCCGCCGAACCCGTCACCAATTTGTTCTTCAGAAGATCCGCTGGCAGCAGAGAACTAAATTGTATCGATTGGTGAGATTCAGGATGTCCAAGGCGAATGGCGTTAGCTCCAGATAAGAGTGGAGGTCTGATATGTCCATTTTGCATCATGTTTTGTTACTGTTATTTATGATGTTTTTATGCATAATAATGCTTTTTGGAGTAATTCTAATGCCTTTTCTCTCACAATATGCAAGGTACACACAAAGAGGGAGAATTACGGCAGCTGGAAATCTTGACCGGAAAAAGCTACGTCAGTCCACCTATTCTGCACAACTCCAAATGAGCTGAAACTTTACAGAGAATTTTTACGGAATATTAGAGGAACATTGGAGCCAATAAGTACCAGAGGGGCCCCACCAGGTGGGCACAACCCACGTGGGCGCGCCAGGAGTCCAGGCGCGCCCTGGTGGGTTGTGCTCCCCTCGGCCCACCTCCAGTGCCCATATTCTGGTATATAAGTCATTTTGACCTAGAAAAAATAAGGAGAGGACTTTCAGGATGGAGCGCCGCCGTCTCGAGGCGGAACTTGGGCAGGAGCACTTTTGCCCTTCGGAGGTGCGATTCCGCCCGGGGAACTTCCCTCCCGGAGGGGGAAATCATCGTCATCATCATCACCAACAACTCTCCCATCTTGGGGAGGGAAATCTCCATCAACATCTTCAACAGCACCATCTCCTCTCAAACCCTAGTTCATCCCTTGTGTTCAATCTTTGTACCAGAACTATAGATTGGTGCTTTTGGGTGACTAGTAGTGTTGATTACATCTTGTAGTTGATTACTATATAGTTTATTTGGTGGAAGAATATATGTTTAGATACAATATGCTATTTAATACCCCTCTGATCTTGAGCATGATTATCATTTGTGAGTAGTTACTTTTCTTCTTGAGGCCACGGGAGAAATCATGTTGCAAGTAATCATGTGAACTTGATATGTGTTCTATATTTTGATAGTATGTATGTTGTGATTCCCTTAGTGGTGTCATGTGAACGTCGACTACATGACACTTCACCATATTTGGGCCTAAGGGAATGCATTGTGGATTAGTTATTATATGATGGGTTGCGAGAGTGAAAGAAGCTTAAACCCTAGTTTATGCGCTATTCCGTAAGGGGCCGATTGGATCCAAAAGTTTAATGCTATGGTTAGAATTTATTCTTAATACTTTTATCGTAGTTGCGGATGCTTGCGAGGGGGTTAATCATAAGTAGGAGGTTTGTTAAAGTAGGAACAACACCTAAGCACCGGTCCACCCACATATCAAATTATCAAAGTAGCGAGCACGAATCGAATCAACATGATGCCAGTGACTAGATGAAATTCCCGTATACCCTCAAGAACGCTTTGCTTATTATAGGAAACCGTTTTGGCCTGTCCTTTGCCTAAAAAGGATTGGACTACCTTTCTGCACTTTTGTTACTACTATCATTACTTGCTCGTTACAAATTATCTTGCTCTCAAACTACTCTGTTATTTACAATTTCAGCACTTGCAGACATTACCTTACTGAAAACCACTTGTCATTTCCTTCTGCTCCTCATTGGGTTCGACACTTTATATCGAAAAGAGCTACAAGTGATCCCATATACTTGTGGGTCATCAAGGCTATTTTCTGGCCCCGTTGCCGGGGAGTGAAGCGCCTTTGTTAAGTGGAATTTGGTAAGGAAACATTTATATAGTGTGCTGAAATTTACCGTCACTTGTTACTATGGAAACCAATCCTTTGAGGGGTTTGTTCGGGGTATCTTCACCTCGACCAGAAGCACAATTAGCTACCCCTCAACCTACTACACCTACTGAAAATATTGAATATGAAATTTCTTCGGGTATGATAGAACAACTGCTAGCTAATCCTTATGCAGGAGATGGAACCGAACATCCTGATATGCACTTAATATGTGTGGAACAAATTTGTGGATTATTTAAGCTTGCAGGTTTACCCGGAGATGAAGTCAAGAATAAGATTTTCCCTTTATCTTTGAATGGAAAAGATAGTAGCCTCCTTTTGTGAATCATTTGCTACTCATGTTGATCTCCCTAAGGAGAAGTGGTTTAAATATCACCCACCTATTAAAGAAGAAATTAAAGAACTGGTACTAACTAAAGAGAAAACTATTATTTATAATGTTGATCCAGTTGTTCCTGTTGCTTATATTTAGAAACCACCTTTCCATGTTAGTATAAAGGAACATGCTAAAGTTTCAACTGTGGTTAACAAAAGTTATATTAGAACACCTAAACCTGATGAACAAATCAAAGTAGAACCTAGTGTTGCTATGGTTAAGGATCTCCTGGAAGAAAATATAGATGGGCATGTTATTTACTTCTGTAATGAAGCTACTAGAATTGCCAAACCTAATAAAGATGAAAAACATAGACCCGTTGTTGGCATGCATGTTATGTCAGTTAAAATAGAAGATCATTGTTATCATGGTTTATGTGACATAGGTGCTAGCGTGAGTGCTATTCCCTTTACCTTATATCAAGAAATTATGAATGACATAGCACCCGCCGAAATATAAGAAATAGATGCTACTATTAAACTTGCTAATAGAGATACCATCACACCACTTGGGATTGTAAGAGATGTTGAAGTCTTGTGTTGGAAAATAAAATACCCTACAGATTTTCTTGTTCTGGGTTCCCCACAAGATGACTTTTGTCCCATTATATTTGGTAGACCTTTCTTGAACACCGTTAATGCTAAAATAGATTCTGAGAAACAAACTGTCGGTGTTAGCTTTGTTGATGAGTCTCATGAGTTTAATTTTTCCAAGTTTAGTAGAAAGCTTCATTAAAAAGAAGGTGCCTAGTAAGGATTAAATAATTGGTCTTGTTTCTATTGATGTGCCTCCTACCGATCCTTTAGAACAATATTTGCTAGACCATGAAAATGATTTACATATGCATGAAAGAAATGAAATAGATAAGATTTTCTTTGAACAACGACCTCCGCTTAAACACAATTTGCCTATTGAAACTCTAGGAGGTCCCCCTCCAACTAAACGTGATCCTATGTTTGAATTAAAACAATTGCCGGACACTTTGAAATATGCTTATCTTGATGAAAAGAAGATATATCCTGTTATTATTAGTGCTAACCTTTCAGAACATGAAGAAGAAAGATTATTGAAAGTTCTAAGGAAGCACTGAGCTACTATTGGGTATACTCTTGATGATTTAAAAGGCATTAGTCCCACTCTATGTCAGCACAAGATTAATATGGAACCTGATGCTAAACCCATTGTTGACCACCAACGTCGGTTAAATCTGAAGATGAAGGAAGTGGTAAGAACGGAAATATATAACTTCTGGAAGCAGGTATGATCTATCCTATAGCTGATAGTAGATGGGTAAGTCCTGTTCATTGTGTCCCTAAGAAAGGAGGTATTATTGTTGTTCCTAATGATAAGAATGCACTTATTCCACAAAGAATTGTTACAGGCTATAGATTGGTAATTGATTTTAGAAAATTAAACAAAGCAACTAGAAAAGATCATTACCCTTTGCCTTTTATCGATCAAATGCTAGAAAGATTATCTAAGCACACACATTTTTGCTTCCTTGATGGATTTTCTGGTTTTTCACAAATACCTGTTTCTCAACCTGATCAAGAAAAGACCACTTTCACTTGTCCCTTCGGAACTTATGCTTATAGATGTATGCCTTTTGGTTTATGCAATGCAGCTGCTACCTTTCAAAGATGTATGACTGCTATATTCTCTGACTTTTGTGAAAAGATCGTTTAAGTTTCATGGATGACTTCTCTGTTTAATGGGAAGTCTTTTAATGATTGTTTAAGCAATCTTGATCGAGTTTTGCAGAGATGCGAGCAAACGAATCTTGTCTTGAATTGGGAGAAGTGTCACTTTATGGTTAATGAAGGTATTGTCTTGGGTCATAAAATTTCTGAAAGAGGTATTGAGGTGGACAAAGCTGAGGTTGATGCAATTGAGAAAATTCCATGTCCTAAAGATATCAAAGGTATTCGTAGTTTCCTAGGTCATGCTGGTTTCTATAGGATATTTATCAAAGACTTCTCTACAATTTCTAGGCCTCTTACAAATCTTTTGCAAAAGGATGTTCCTTTTGTTTTTGATGATGATTGTTTAGAAGCCTTCGGAACACTCAAGAAAGCCTTAATTTCTGCACCTATTGTTCAACCACCTGATTGGAACTTGCCTTTTGAAATTATGTGTGATGCTAGTGATTATGTTGTTGGTGTTGTTCTAGGACAAAGAGTTGGTAAGAAATTAAATGTTATTCATTATGCTAGCTAAACTCTAGACAGTGCTCAAATAAATTATGCTACTACTGAAAAAGAATTACTAGCGGTGGTGTTTGCTTGTGATAAATTTAGATCTTACATTGTTGATTCAAAAGTAATTGTTCACACTGATCATGCTGCTATTAAATATCTTATGGAAAACAAAGATGCTAAACCTAGACTTACTCGTTGGGTTCTCTTGCTACAAGAATTTGATTTGCATATCACTGAGAGAAAAGGAGATGAGAACCCCGTAGCTGATAACTTGTCTAGGCTTGAAAATGTGCTTGATGACCCACCACCTATTGATGATAGTTTTCCTGATGAGCAGTTAGCTTCAATAAATGTTTCTCATAACACTCCTTGGTATGATGACTATGCTAATTACATTGTTGCTAAATATATACCACCTAGCTTTACATACCAACAAAAGAAAAAAATCTTCTATGATTTAAGACACTACTTTTGGGATGACCCACATCTTTGTAAAGAAGGGGTAGATGGTATTATTAGATGTTGTGTGCCTGAGCATGAACAGGGACAAATCCTAAGGAAATGTCACTCCGAAGGTTATGGAGGACATCATGCGGGAGACAAAACTGCTCACAAGGTATTGCAATCTGGATTTTATTGGCCTACTCTTTTCAAGGATGCTCGTAAGTTCGTCTTATCTTGTGATGAATGTCAAAGAATAGGTAATATCGATAAGCATCAAGAAATGCCTATGAATTATTCACTTGTTGTTGAACCATTTGATGTTTGGGATTTGATTACATGGGACCTTTTCCTTCCTCTAATGGGTATAGAAATATTCTGGTTGTTGTTGATTATGTCACTAGGTGGGTAGAAGCTATTCCAACCAGCAGTGCTGATCACAACACATCTATTAAAATGCTTAAGGAAGTTATATTCCCAAGGTTTGGAGTCCCTAGATATTTAATGACTGATGGTGGTTCACAATTTATTCATGGTGCTTTCCGTAAAATGCTTGCCAAGTATGATGTTAACCATAGAATTGCATCACCTTATCATCCTCAGTCTAGTGGTCAAGTTGAAATTAGAAATAGAGAAATAAAATTAATTTTACAAAAGACTATCAATAGGTCCCAGAAGAATTGGTCTAAGAAATTAGATGATGCACTTTGGGCTTATAGAACAACATATAAAAATCCTATGGGTATGTATCCCTACAAAATGGTTTATGGAAAAGCTTGTCATTTGCCTCTTGAGTTAGAACATAAAGCATATTGGGCAATCAAAGAACTCAATTATGATTTCAAACTTGCTGGTGAAAAGAGGTTATTTGATATTAGCTCATTAGATGAATGGAGAACCCAAGCTTATGATAATGCCAAGTTATTTAAATAAAAAGTTAAAAGATGGCATGGTAAAAGAATCCAAAAGCGTGAGTTCAAAGTTGGAGAATATGTTCTTTTGTACAACTCTCGTTTCAGCTTCTGTGCAGGAAAACTCCTCTCCAAGTGGGAGGACCCTATGTTATCTAGGAGGTTTATCGGTCTGGAGCTATCAAGATAAATAATGCCGAAGGTACTAACCCGAAGGTTGTTAATGGGCAACGAATAAAACATTATATCTCAGGTACGCCATTAATGTTGAAAGTAAAATTATCCAAACTATGACACCGGAAGAACACATAAAAGAGTCCTTCCGGAACACTCCAGAATCGTGAAAAAGGGGAGGTACGTGATACTGTAAGTAAACGGACTCCTAATAATCCGCAAAAATATTTTTTTTGCCAGTTTTGGAATATAACAAAAATTAGGAAAATAAGAAACTACCGGGAAGCGCACCCTTGTGGGCACAAGACACCAGCCAGGCGCGCCCAGGTGGGTTGTGCCCACATCGGGTACCTTCCGGACTCCATTTTTCTATAGTTTGCTTGTTTCCCAAGATAAAAAAAATCTTTATATACCCCTCGAACCTATTGACCGCCGTTCCGCGGAGAAATCTTCTGTTTTCTTTTTCTTGCTGTTTTCCTGATAGATCTGAAAATATGTCATCACTAGATTCTGAGGGTGAAAGCTATGTTGCTGATTTTGTCACAAACCCCAAGTCCTATGGGGATGTGGAGCATTATGGCTGGACTTCGGAGGAAGAGGAAGACTATTATCCTAGGGAGAAGTAGGAGACGAGCTCAGAAGAGGACGAAGTCCCCTTGCCTCAACCTGGGGACATGCATGTGGAATTCAAGAAGTCAAGCCTCCCAAATAAAGCAAAGATGCCTAAGGTTCAGTTTATACCCTTCCGCCTTTTGTAGGAAAATAAGCAAGATTTATGCAAAAAGGTACTGGATCTTGAACAGGAGATCGGTGAATTTAAGGAGGAAAATTCCGTCCTCAAGCGTAAGATGAGGAAGAAGGACAAACCCTCTACTTCACCACCACCTTCTTCATCACCAAAAGAAATTTGAGAATCGGGTATGGGCACTCCCCTTGGCTTCCGCCAAGCTTGGGGGAGGTGCCCCGGTATCGTATCACCCCCACTATCCTTTGCCTTTACTTATCTTAGTTCGATCCAAAGTTATCTTTTGCTTTAGATGAACAGAAGTTTAGTTCGATCCTTTCTTTTCGAAAGCTTGCTTAGTGATCTATCCTTGTAATCGTGTGCGAGATATACAATAAAGTTTAGTTTGAGTTTTTGCTTTCTTTACTTTCATGTGGCAATAAAAAGAAAGGAAATAAATTAAAAAGATCATATGCTAATCTTATGGTAGGTGATGACACCACATAAGGAAAAGTATAAGTAGAAAATTTTGTTAGAGATTGACAAACATAGCATTGGTCAATGATGCAACTCATGAAAGAATTAATAAGGGAAGAGAAGATTCACATATAAATACACTACCCTGGAAATCTTTTGTGATTGTGAGCCCATTAAAATATTATATGCCAAAATTGTTGACATTGGACAAGGAAGACAACGTAATGATTTATGTTTGTTCATATTCACATAGAAGTTATATTGTCATAGATCCTTCAACATGTGGTGCTTGCCCCCCATCTTTACTAGCCAAAATTCTGCACTAAGTAGAGATACTACTTATGCATCCAAAAACTCTTAATCCCAAATCTTATTTTCAAAAGTCCACCATACCTACCTAGGGATTGAGGAAGATCCCTCAAGTAAGTTGTCATCGGTGCAATAAGGCAATAAAAATTGCTTCTAAAAGTGTGAGATCATTTAGTGTAAGAGAAAATTGAGTGTTGTACGAACTTGTGATGGTGAAGAATAAAAGCGATAGACTGCATAATAAAGGTTGCCATCACAAGGGGCAATACAACATGATGTTCTTTTGCACTAAGGGGTTGAGCATACAAACAAATAAGCACATGGCAACCTCTGCTTCCCTCTGCGAAGGACCAATCTTTTACTTTTATATATTTACTTTTATGCAAGAGTCAAAGTTTTTCTCTCTATTCCTTTTTATTTTTCTCCTTTGGCAAGCATCATGTGGTGAGGAAAGATCTAGGCACATATGTCCAGTTGAATATGGGTAGCATGAGTTATTATTGTTGACATCACCCTTGAGGTGAATACGTTGGGAGGCGAAACCATAAGCCCCTAACTTTCTATGTGTCCGGTTGAAACGTTTTGCTCATGTGTATGCGGTGAGTGTTAGCAATCATAGAAGACTATATGATGGTTGAGTATGTGGACTTTCCTAAAGGCTCCAATACGTGACCCTTCCTGGAAAGATGATGAATTGTAGTTGCAAAGTTGACTGAGAACATAGTTTGTTGGTTTCTAATAGACTTTATTCTTTATACTTCGATAGTGTGATGAATTGTTACCTATTCATAAGAAGTCTATGATAAAAGTTCTATGTTAAAGTTTGTTGCTATTATAATAATCTACATGATGCTTCTATGTCCGTATTTTGTTTTATCGACACCTCTCTCTCTCTCTCTAAGCATGTGGACATGTTTTTCGATTTCAGTTTTCACTTGAGGACAAGCGAGGTCTAAGCTTGGGGGAGTTGATACGTCCATTTTGCATCATGTTTTCCTACTGTTATTTATGATGTTTTTATGCATAATAATGCTTTTTGGAGTAATTCTAATGCCTTTTATCTCATGATATGCAAGGTACACAGAAAGAGGGAGAATTCCGGCAGCTAGAAATCAGGCCCTGGAAAAGCTACGCCAGGCCACCTATTCTGCACAACTCCAAATGAGCTGGAAGTTTACGGAGATTTTTTATGGAATATTTGAGGTATATTGGAGCCAATAAGTACCAGAGGGGGCCCACCAGGTGGGCACAACCCACCTGGGCGCGCCAGGGAGCCCAGGCATGCCCTGGTGGGTTGTGCTCCCCTCGGCCCACCTTTGGTGCCCATCTTCTAGTATATAAGTCATTTTGACCTAGAAAAATAAGGAGAGGACTTTCGGGATGGAGCGCCGCCGTCTCGAGGCAGAAATTGGGCAGGAGCACTTTTGCCCTCCGATGGAGCTATTCCGCCGGGGGAACTTCCCTCTCGGAGGGGAAATCGTCGTCATCATCATCACCAACAACTCTCCCATCTTGGGTAGGGAAATCTCCATCAACATCTTCAAGAACACCATTCCTATCAAACCCTAGTTCATCCCTTGTGTTCAATCTTTGTATCAAAACTATACATTGGTGCTTGTGGGTGATTAGTAGTGTTGATTACATCTTGTAGTTGATTACTATATGGTTTATTTGGTGGAAGATTATATGTTCAGATCCAATATGCTATTTAATACCCCTATGATCTTCAGCATGATTATCACTTGTGAGTAGTTACTTTTGTTCTTGAGGTCACGGGAGAAATCATGTTGCAAGTAATCATGTGAACTTGATATGTGTTCGATATTTTGATCGTATGTATGTTGTGATTCCCTTAGTGGTGTCATGTGAACGTCGACTACATGACACTTCACCATATTTGGGCCTAAGGGAATGCATTGTGGAGTAGTTATTAGATGATGGGTTGTGAGCGTGACAGAAGCTTAAACCCTAGTTTATGCACTATTCCATAAGGGACCGATTGGATCCAAAAGTTTAATGCTATGGTTAGAATTTATTCTTAATACTTTTCTCGTAGTTGCGGATGCTTCCGAGGGGGTTAATCTTAAGTAGGAGGTTTGTTCAGGTAAGAACAACACCTAAGCACCGGTCCACCAACATGTCAAATTATCAAAGTAGCAAACAAGAATCGAATCAACATGATGAAAGCGACTAGATGAAATTCTCGTGTACCCTCAAGAACGCTTTGCTTATTATAAGAAACCGTTTTGGCCTGTCCTTTGCCTCAAAAGTATTGGGCTACCTTGCTGCACTTTTGTTACTACTATCATTACTTGCTCGTTACAAGTTATTTTGCTATCAAACTGCTCTATTACTTACAATTCCAGCACTTGCAGACATTACCTTACTGAAAACCACTTGTCATTTCCTTCTGCTCCTCGTTGGGTTCGACACTCTTACTTATCAAAAAGAGCTACAATTGATCCCATATACTTGTGGATCACCAAGGTCCTTTGGAGATAGGAGCCCTCTTCCTTGAGACCACTATCCAAGAGTTTGATTCTTCCTTTTCCCAGGCTCTGAATTCTTTCACAAAATCTGGTCCGCCATTGCCCCAGAGATAGAAGAAAACCATAAAGTCCGAGCAACTGAAACATTTGAGCGAATAAACGAAGAAACCCACTTGTCTTGAGCAAACTGAAAATTTGTAGGTGTTATCACGTAAGAACTGAACATTGAAATATGAAGCAATTCCACCCAAACAGGCATTCAGATAAGCACTGACTGAAGAACAATGCAGATGCAACTTGAAGCGTTTGAAAGAGGCCACCAAAAAGAATTCACGGGCACGACGTCCCGGCGAGAAGGCAACTGGGCAGTGGAATTTTTGCCATACCACTCTCTGAAAGTCCATTCCTGGGCATAGATCGAGACCCAAAGAGGAGTCCGATACAGCAAGCTTATCAGTGGTAGTGTGATTCAGGACATCTTATGGGAGACCAGAAGCTTAGGCGATAGGCGCTGGATCTGCAGGAGGAACAGAAGCGATCCAGTCTTCATTTTGCTGCCTAGCAAAGCCTTTTAGTAAGGAAAGGAGATCACATCCCCGGTGGAAGTGGACTCGCCGTCGTGGAGGAAACGAGCATCCATGATAACCTTGTCTGCATCCAGAAGAGCCAAACGACCATTCGAGGATAGGGAGACTTCCCCCTCGTGGTAGGAGAGATTCACCGATCTCATATCCGCATGAAACCTAGCCGCCCATGTCGCCGAAATGTGTCCCGCGGCACGGTCCGCCCGGGCAAGCGCCCGATCTGCCCGCGACATGGGGCGAAGAGAGGAGTGAAAGGAGAGACTTACCAGGTGAGAGCGGCCGTCACCGCCGGAGGGGTGCGGCCGGCCGGATGCCGGAGGCGATGATCAAATCATCTCGATCGCCGATCCGCAATTTTCGCTAAGTCTGAACCCTACGCTTACTTGAGGCCATTCCGTTCAAAACATAATTTTTGATGTGGAATGGTACCTAACATATTTATCCATTTAATTTTCCTTATTGTGGCATGAATGTTCATATTCATAAGATTCAAAACGAAAGTTTAATATTGACATAAAAACGAGAATACTTCAGACATACTAATAAAGCAATCATGTCTTCTCAAAATAACATGGCCAAAGAAAGCTATCCCTACAAAATCATATAGTCTGGCTATGCTCCATCTTCATCACACAAAATATTCAAATCTTGCACAACCCCAATGACAAGCCAAGCAATTGTTTTATTCTTTTGACATTCTCAAACCTTTTCAACTTTCACGCAATACATGAGCGTGAGCCATGGGTATAACACTATAGGTGGAATAGAATATGGTGGTTGCAGAGAAGACAAAAAGAAGGAGATAGTCTCACATCAACTAGGCGTATCAACGGGCTATGGAGATGCCCATCAATAGATATCAATGTGAGTTAGTAGGGATTGCCATGCAACGGATGCACTAGAGCTATAAGTTTATGAAAGCTCAACAAGAAACTAAGTGGGTGTGCATCCAACTTGCTCACGAAGACCTAGGGAAAGATGAAGCCCATCATTGGAATATACAAGCCAAGTTCTATAATGAAAAAATCCCACTAGTATATGAAAGTGACAACATAGGAGACTCTCTATCATGAAGATCATGGTGCTACTATGTAGCACAAGTGTGGAAAAAGGATAGTAACATTGCCCCTTCTCTCTTTTCTCTCATTTTTTGTTGTTGGCTTCTTTGGCCTCTTTTATTTTTCCTCACATGGGGCAATGCTCTAATAATGAAGATCATCACACTCTTATTTACTTAAAACTCAAGAATTACAACTCGATTGATACAAACATGAAATCACGACGCATGTTTTCAGATGATAGTGCTATGTCAGAGGAATCTGTTAAGCAGATTAGACGGCTACAACGACTACACAGAGATAGAGATGGAATAATACATGAGTTATGTGGGCCTGGAATTAGTATCACGCCAAAATATTCAATGTCTCTTACAAAACATATATCTGAAGTTACACGACAACACAAAGCTATTTGACGTGTCAAAAGATGTACTGGTGTAGCACGTCCTGATTGTTTGGAGTCAAGAATCCATGGAAGGTTCGGATCCAGTACGAAGGAACAATATCTTCTTGATTTATTTAAAAGGAAACAACCTTGCCAAGTATTGCATGTACGCTTTGGTAAGACAAAGGAGATCAAGAAAGATTATGCACCTGTCAAAGTGGAGCCAAAGTTCAGAACGCCACCTCGACAGATACGCACTGGAGATATACCACCAAATATTTGATTTAGTTTGCTAGTCACGAGTCAGTTTAGATTCCCTATTATTAGGTGGTCTGGTTTAACTTTTTGTTAATCCCAAGTTGTACTCACGTGAACTATCAACGTGAGAAACAAGTTGTACTAGTATAGGTGTTGTGGGCCTTAGGCCAAGCGCGTGCGTGAGTCTGGCTATATAACAGCCAAGGGATTTGTACGTGATAGATCAGTTTGGAGTTTATTGATGAGTTATGAATAACACAGTAAAACGTCCAGGTTTTGGACGACCATATCTTGTGTACCATCTGTGATTTTCCCATCGTGGAAATTTACTAGCGACGGAGGGTTGATCATCACATCGACGCCTACGTGCTGATCCAAGGGGGTCATTATTTTTATTCACGTATTTTTGTACGTGGGTGAAAATTATCCTGGAGGTTGCGAGGAGGAACAGGGGGACAAACTATTGATCAAGCATCGTCGTGAAAGATCGGGCCATCTACACGCGCGAATTAGCGTCTCGCTAGTTCGTGCTTCATCAAGTGGTATTCAGAGCAAAGGTTAGTCACGACGATTCAGTTTGTAATATCATCTGCGGAGTCAAGCATCAACATGTTGAGCGGGAACATATTGATGGAGGAGGAAGGCATTGGCGAGGTCACTCTTTTTCACACTTGTTGCGTCGTGAACGAATGATGTGTCAATCTGACAATCGATGAGAGTACCGCAGTCAATATGGTGAGCATCGAGGTGGTGGAAAAATTGGGGCTGAATATGGCGCCTCTTGAAAGAACGTACACGCTGAAGTGGTTCAAAGGTGAAATCAAAATTACGCATCAGATTTTGCTAATTTTTGATCTGGGAAAATATTGTTGTGCGGAATTTTTTCATGTTAGTCCTGTGTCCATGGTGTCGTGCCATCTACTACTTGGGCACCCATGGTGCAAGCGTGTTGGGGCTGTTCGGGATGTCAAGAAAAATAGTTATTCTTTATCACGGAAGGGCAAACAAATTTTGTTTTATTCCCATGCCAACAGATGTTTTCGCTGCTGATTGGTAAGATCATTTGTGAAAAAGAAGAGAAAAGGTAGAAGAAATGAAAGAAGAAGTTGATGCACCGATGAAGGGTCTAAATCTTTTGGTGGAGAAGGTGAAAGATGATTGTGGTGCAAAGGGACAGCGGTGGAGTGTTTTTAAAACACAGTGCTAGATCAAGGACCGTGCATGCAAGATGATAATTGATGGTGGAAGTTTTACCAATGCCATTAGCAAAGATCTTGTGAAAGAATTAGGTTTGTCTATGTGGAAGCACCCTCAACCGCACCACGTGGAGTGGCTATACAACTCCGGTAAATTAAAGATTATGCACAAGGTACGTGTAACTTTTGCGGTTGGAGATTATATTGGCAAGGTAGACTTTGATGTCATGCCAATGGATGCTTGTTAGTTGTTATTGGGAAGACCGTGGCAGTTCGATCATGATGCAGTGCATGCCGGAAGATCTAACACCTACACATTCATGCATATTGGGAGGAAGCATGTGCTAAAGCCCATGGCGGATAGTGCAATCACTAGAAAACAACAAGTTTTGGAGAAGAAGGTCGTGTTAAAAATAGACTTGAAACCGAGAGCGGTTTCGCTTCAAGGAAGGGAGGATCATACGGACATGAAATCACGATGCATGTTTTTCAGATGATAGTGCTACGTCAGAGGAATCTGTTAAGCAGATTAGACGGCCACAACGACTACACAGAGATAGAGATGGAATAATACATGATTTATGTGGGCCTGGAATTAGTATCACGCCAAAATATTCAATATCTCTTACAAAACATATATCTGAAGTTACACGACAACACAAAGCTATTTGACGTGTCAAAAGATGTACTGGTGTAGCACGTCCTGATTGTTTGGAATCAAGAATCGATGGAAGGTTCGGATCCAGTACGAGGGAACAATATCTTCTTGATTTATTTAAAAGGAAACAACCTTGGTAAGTATTGCATGTACACTTTGGTAAGACAAAGGAGATCAAGAAAGATTATGCACCTGTCAAAGTGGAGCCAAAGTTCAGAACGCCACTTCAATAGATACGCACTGGAGATATACCACCAAATATTTGATTTAGTTTGCTAGTCACGACTCAGTTTAGATTCCCTATTATTAGGTGGTCTGGTTTAACTTTTTGTTAATCCCAAGTTGTACTCACGTGAACTATCAACGTGAGAAACAAGTTGTACTAGTATAGGTGTTGTGGGCCTTAGGCCAAGCGCATGCGTGAGTCTGGCTATATAACAGCCAAGGGATTTGTACGTGATAGATCAGTTTGGAGTTTATTGATGAGTTATGAATAACACAGTAAAACGTCCAGGTTTTGGACGGCCATATCTTGTGTACCATCTGTGATTTTCCCATCGTGGAAATTTATTAGCGACGGAGGGTTGATCATCACATCAACTCCTACGTGCTGATCCAAGGGGGTCATTATTTTTATTCGCGTATTTTTGTACGTGGGTGAAAATTATCCTGGAGGTTGCGAGGAGGAACAGGGGGACGAACTATTGATCAAGCATCATCGTGAAAGATTGGGACATCTACACGCGCGAATTAGCATCTCGCTAGTCCGTGCTTCATCAAGTGGTATTCAGAGCAAAGGTTAGTCACGGCGATTCAGTTTGTAATATCATCTGTGGAGTCAAGCATCAACATGTTGAGCAGGAACATATTGATGGAGGAGGAAGGCATTGGCGAGGTCACTCTTTTTCACACTCGTTGCGTCGTGAACGAACAATGTGTCAATCTGACAATTGATGAGAGTACCGCAGTCAATATGGTGAGCATCGAGGTGGTGAAAAAATTGGGGCTGAAGATGGCGCCTCTTGAAAGACCGTACACGCTGAAGTGGTTCAAAGGTGAAATCAAAATTACGCATCAGATTTTGCTAATTTTTTATCTGGGAAAATATTGTTGTGCGGAATTTTTTCATGTTTGTCCTGTGTCCATGGTGTTGTGCCATCTACTACTTGGGCACCCGTGGTGCAAGCGTGTTGGGGCTGTTCGGGATGTCAAGAAAAATAGTTATTCTTTATCACGGAAGGGCAAACAATTTTGTTTGATTCCCATGCCAACGGATGTGTACGCTGCTGATTGGTAAGATCGTTTGCGAAAAAGAAGAGAAGAGGTAGAAGAAATAAAAGAAGAAGTTGATGCACCGATGAAGGGTCTAAATCTTTTGGTGGACAAGGTGAAAGATGATTGTGGTGCAAAGGGACAGCGGTGGAGTGTTTTTAAAACACAGTGCAAGATTAAGGACCGTGCATGCAAGATGATAATTGATGGTGGAAGTTTTACCAATGCCATTAGCAAAGAACTTGTGAAAGAATTAGGTTTGTCTATGTGGAAGCACCCTCAACCGCACCACGTGGAGTGGCTATACAACTCCGCTAAACTAAAGATTACGCACAAGGTACGTGTAATTTTTGCGGTTGGAGATTATATTGGCAAGGTAGACTGTGATGTCATGCCAATGGATGCTTGTCAGTTGTTATTGGGAAGACCAGGGCAGTTTGATCATGATGCAGTGCATGCCGGAAGATCTAACACCTACACATTTATGCATATTGGGAGGAAGCATGTGCTAAAGCCCCTGGAGGATAGTGCAATCACTAGAAAACAACAAGTTCTGGAGAAGAAGGTCGTGTTAAAAATAGACTTGAAACCGAGGACGGTTTCACTTCAAGGAAGGGAGGATGATACGGACATGAAATCACGACGCATGTTTTCAGATGATAGTGCTACGTCAGAGGAATCTGTTATGCAGATTAGACGGCCACAACGACTACACAGAGATAGAGATGGAATAATACATGAGTTATGTGGGCCTGGAATTAGTATCGCGCCAAAATATTCAATGTCTCTTACAAAACATATATCTGAAGTTACACGACAACACAAAGCTATTTGACGTGTCAAAAGATGTACTGGTGTAGCACGTCTTGATTGTTTGGAATCAAGAATCCATGGAAGGTTCGGATCCGGTACGAAAGAACAATATCTTCTTGATTTATTTAAAAGGAAACAACCTTGCCAAGTATTGCATGTACGCTTTGGTAAGACAAAGGAGATCAAGAAAGATTATGCACTTGTCAAAGTGGAGCCAAAGTTCAGAACGCCACCTCGACAGATACACACTGGAGATATACCACCAAATATTTGATTTAGTTTGCTAGTCACGAGTCAGTTTATATTCCCTATTATTAGGTGGTCTGGTTTAACTTTTTGTTAATCTCAAGTTGTACTCACATGAACTATCAACGTGAGAAACAAGTTGTACTAGTATAGGTGTTGTGGGCCTTAGGCCAAGCGCGTGCGTGAGTCTGGCTATATAACAGCCAAGGGATTTGTACGTGATAGATCAGTTTGGAGTTTATTGATGAGTTATGAATAACACAGTAAAACGTCCAGGTTTTGGACGGCCATATCTTGTGTACCATCTGTGATTTTCCCATCGTGGAAATTTACTAGCGACGGAGGGTTGATCATCACATCGACGCCTACGTGCTGATCCAAGGGGGTCATTATTTTTATTCGCGTATTTTTGTACGTGGGTGAAAATTATCCTGGAGGTTGCGAGGAGGAACAGGGGGACGAACTATTGATCAAGCATCGTCATGAAAGATCGGGCCATCTACACGCGCGAATTAGCGTCTCGCTAGTCCGTGCTTCATCATCGATACTTAGAACAAAATATGACTCTATATGAAAGCCTCCCGCAGTGTACCGGGATGTGGAATGACTCAAGAGTGACATGTATAAAAAAATATGAATGGTGGCTTTTCCACAAATACGATGTCAACTACATGATCATGCAAAGCAATATGACAATCATGGAGCGTGTTATAATAAAACGAAATGGTTGAAGTTGCATGAAAATATATCTCGGAATGACTATGGAAATGCCATAATAGGTAGGTATGGTGGCTGTTTTGAGGAAGGTAAATGGTGGGTGTATGGTATCGGCGAAAGTTGCACGGTACTAGCGAGGCTAGCAATGGTGGAAGGGTGAGAGTGCGTATAATCCATGGACTCAAAATTAGTCATAAAGAACTCACATACTTATTGCAAAAATCTATTAGTCATCGAAACAAAGTACTATGCGCATGCTCGTAGGGGGATAGATTGGTAGGAGAAGACCATCGCTCGTTCCCAACCTCCACACATAAGGAAGACAATCAATAAATAAATCATGCTCCAACTTCGTTAAATAACGGTTCACCATACGTGCATGCTACGGGAATCACAAACTTTAACACAAGTATTTCTACAATTCACAGTTACTCACTAGCATGACTCTAATATCACCATCTTTATATCTCAAAACAATCATAAGGAATCAAACTTCTCATAGTATTCAATGCACTTTATATGAAAGTTTTTATTATATCCCTCTTGGATGCCCATCATATTAGGACTAAATTCATAACCAAAGCAAATTACCATGCTGTTTAGAAATACTCTCAAAATAATATAAGTGAAGCATGAGAGTTCAATAATTTCTACAAAATAAAGCCACCGCCGTGCTCTAAAAAGATATAAGTGAAGCACTAGAGCAAAATTGCCTAGCTCAAAAGATATAAGTGAAGCTCATAGAGTATTATAATAAATCACGATTCATGCGTGTCCCTCTCAAAAGGTGTGTATAGAAAGGATGATTGTGGAAAACTAAAAAGCAAAGACTCATATCATACAAGAAGCTCCAAGCAAAAAACATATCATGTGTGGAATAAAAGTATAGCCTCAAGTAAATTTACCGATAGTCGAAGACGAAAGAGGGGATGCCTTCCAGGGCATCCCCAAGATTAGGCTCCTGGTTGTCCTTGAATATTACCTTGGGGTGCCTTGGGCATCCCCAAGCTTAGGTGCTTGCCAATCCTTATTCCATAGTCCATCAAATCTTTACCCAAAACTTGAAAACTTCACAACACAAAACTCAACAGAAACCCTCATGAGATCCGTTAGTATAATAAAATAAATCACCACTTTTGTTACTGTTGTGAACTCATTCTCTATTTATATTGGTGTAATATATAATGTATTCCAACTTCTCCATGGTTCATACCCCCCGATACTACCCATAGATTCATCAAAATAAGCAAACAACACATAGAAAACATAATCTATCAAAAATAGAACAATCTGTAGTAATCTGTAACTCTTGAATAGTTATGTAACTCTTGAATAGTTATGTAACTCTTCTGAAAATTTAGGAAAACCTGGGAAATTTGTATATTAATCTTCTGCAAAAAGAAACATTATTTTATCACACTTCTGTTAAAAATGAGAATAATTGTCCTGGGCGCAAATGTTACTGTTTTTCAGCAAGATCAAATCAACTATCACCGTAAGCCATCCCAAAGGTCTTAGTTGGCACAAACACTAATTAAAACACCAAAACACATCTAACAAGAGGCTAGATGAATTATTTATTGAAAAACAGAACCAAAAAGCAAGAGCAAAAATAAAATTGGGTTGTCTCCCAACAAGCGCTATTGTTTAACGCCCCTAGATAGGCATATTGCAATAGATCTAGGTATTGTCATATTTGGTATGCAATCCCTTCCTCATTAAATCTTCCAAAACTCGTCTTAACAAATCTATCCTTTCCTTTATTTCCTTTCTTGTAGACGAACTTAAATCATGAAAAGTACTTTGATTAGTGATTTTGACATTCATAAACCCGTAATCAGGATCATCTCCATAAATTTCATCATATAAAATACGTATTTCGTTTCTAACAGGTTCCTTCATCATCTTATTCAACCAGTCCGTATTAAATCCTACATAAATTCCCCTTGTAATCCAATCAAATTCCTCGCAGGCCTCTAAATAGGGAACTCTCCTCCTAATATTTTCTCTGTAAGATTGATAATCCCTAGATTCCAAACACCGCATAGTTTCTTTATCATGGAGGATATCTTCAATCGGAGGGTGTTCAACATTTTTATTATAGAAAGCAAAAATCTCCCTAGCCTGTTGTATTATAAAATCAAATTCTCGCATAAGGATGATAGTGGTAATCTTTTTAGCTTTAGGACGATTTATATTGGGGAGTTCGTAAAACACCTTTTGCAAAGAAGGATGGATGTGCACAAATTTTCTTTCTAGTTTTTCACCAAGCATCACAATGGCATCAGCATAACGGTTTGTATAGGGAAGGATAGATCTTTTATTAATGGGCATAGATCCCGTACAATCAAAGAATTCTTGAATAACACTTTTCCCAATAATATTACCATCTCCCACATGAAAAGTTTTTGCTTTGTAATTTGGGGGAGCTTCAGTTTCATGATCCAAAGAACAAGATCCAAGTTATTCGTCAAGATTTATACTAGCAAGACCCTCAAAATTTTCAACGGTAACCTCCCCAAATTCAGACATGATGGCAACAAACAAATCTAGCAAACGAGCAAGCAAGAGGCAAACGATAAGACGAACAGAAGAAGGGTGAAGAAAAGGGCAAATCTTTTTGAAAATCATTTTAGAAGTGTGGGGGAGGAAAACGAGAGGCGAATGGCGAATAATGTAATGTAAGAGATCAGAGTTTATGATGGGTACTTGGTAGGCTCGATGTAGATATCCCCGGCAACGGCGCCAGAAATTCTTCCTCCTACTTTTGGAGCTTGCGTTGTTTTTTCCCTTGAAGAGGAAAGGGTGATGCATCATAGTAGAGATAAGTATTTCCCTCAGTTAAGAACCAAGGTATCAATCTAGTAGGAGAAACGCGCAAGTCTCCAATAGATGCACCTACACAAAAAATCAAACACTTGCACCCAACGCGATAAAGGGGTTGTCAATCCCTTCACAGTCACTTGCAAAGGTGAGATCTGTTAGAGATAAATAGAACTAAACAAAAGATAAAATATTTTTGGGTTTTTGGTTTATAGATCTGAAAATAAAAGATAACATAGTAGACCGGAAACTAATATGATGGAAAATAGACTTCTCTTATGAAGGCAAATAATACGGTGGGTGAACAAATTATTGTCGGGCAATTGATAGAAAAGTGCAAGTTATGACGATATCCAAGGCAATGATTATGCAATATAGGCATCACGTCCGTGTCAAGTAGACCGAGTCCTGCCTGCATCTACTACTGTTACTCCACACATCGACCGCTATCCAGCATGCATCTAGAGTATTAAGTTCATAAAGAACGGAGTAATGCCTTAAGTAAGATTACATGATGTAGAGGAATAAACTGAAGCAATATGATGAAAACCCCTTCTTTTTATCCTCGATGGCAACAATTCAATACGTGTCTCGCTACCCCTACTTTGTCACTGAGTGACACTACAAAAAAAATACACTTCCGTGATGATACGTGTTTGTCATAGTAGGTCACGTTTTTTGTCATGCATGCATCCATGACGATTTTATGACAGAATCAAGATACGTGTGCTATCTTAGAAGTGTTCCATGACAATACCAAAATTATCACCACGGAAGTGTCCACTTCCATGACGATAAATGGCATGTCATGGAAGTGCTTTCGTCAAGGGTAACCGACACGTGGCATCCAACATAATGGGTCGTTGTTAAGCTATCGGGTTCCGGTTTGGATCCGATAACCCATTAACAGCCTAGACCAATGGGGATTTTCCACGTGTAAAATCATCATTGGCTGGAGGAAACACGTGTCGGCTCCTCGGTGGGCCAGATGTCTTCCGTCCAATGGAGGAGACATGCATATGATACGTCGACACGTGGCAGGGCATAACAGAGGCCCATATAGGTTAAAAAGGCCGGCCGAGTCAAAGGCCCGTAGTATTTACTCAGGTACTAGTGGGCCAGCCCAATAACGGCCTATTTAAACATGGCCCATTTACGGCTCGAAACCAGATCTGGCCCGTTAAATGTTCGCCGAATATTTGGGCCCAATTACGGCCCAGTGACATTTCGGCCTGTTAGAGGCCCGATGTAGACATGGGCCCATTTCAGCCCGGTGTGTCTTTCGGCCTGGAAATAGACCGTGCTGCCCATGGGCCATATATGGTCTGACGCGACATCCAGCCCTCTAACGGCCCGTGATAAAGGTGGCAATAGTTCAGCCCAACGTGACTTTGGCCCTGTTAGAGGCCTGTCATATAATTCGGCCCGTTGATGCCTCTACTAAGATTTCGGCCTCTTAAAGGCTCATGATATCAGTGGGCCAACTAAGGCCTGAGATATGTTTTGGCCTGGTAATGGCCCATCATATAATTGGGCCAATAATGGCCTGGTCTACATTTCAGCTTGCTGAAGGCCCATCGACGACTAGTGAAAATTGAGGCCCAACATGCATTCCGGCCTGCTAAAGGCCCATGGTTTCTTCTGGACTGTAATAGGACAGCAGAATATTCAGCCTGTTAATGGCCCAAAGCTACATGGGCCCAACTAAGTGCTGAGTCCACTAACAGCCCAACTAATCTTTGGGCCGAATATAGGCCCGTGTAAGTTGTGGGCCTGGCGCAAAGTGTGAAGGCCCCGATGGCCTTTCAGGCCCAAGAAAGTTGCATGCCGGCCCAATTGTGGCCCGTAAAATGCAGGCCCGTTAGAGGCGAATGTTTCGGCCCGGTCGACTACATCAGATTTTCTCCATTTTTTCAGATAGCGAATCACTACAGGAACATGCACTTTGTGTCTGCCATGGCTGACGGCAAAGGCATGCCTGGCGGACGGCAAAGGCCATTGCTGCCAGCCAGCAGATGGCACCATGTCCGGCTGAACGAACTACGGTAAAGGGCACTTTGCCGTCTACTTGCAGACGGCAAAGATGCAAAGGTCTTTGCCGTCCACCAGCAAACGGCAAGGGACATGGACGGCATAGGTTAGGGTTAGGTCCGTTAAGGGGTTAACGGCGTGCTTTGCCATCTGCTGGCAAACGGCAAAGATATTTGCATCTTTGCCATCTACCAGCAGATGGCAAAGCAACCAAATAGGCCAACCCAGGTGCTCCCCCCAGGTAGCTGCCACGTGGCGTGCTTTGCCGTCTGCTAGCAGACGACAAAGACATTTGCATCTTTGTCGTCTGCCATCAAACGGCAAAGCAACCAAATAGGCCAGCCCAGTACCCCTAGGTTGCACAGGTGGCTGCCACGTGGCAGCTTTGCGGTCTGCTGGCAGATGGCAAAACTCTTTGCCGTCTGCCAGCAGACGTCAAAGTGCCTATATTGCCCCTGTTTTTTCTGTTTTTCTTGAATTCAATCAATTTCACGGATATATATATATATATATATATATATATATATATATATATATATATATATATATATATATATATATAGACACACACACACATTTGAAAATACTTTCAACAAGCATACATATCCTCGCCATATCGATATGATCATCCAACACATATACATACCAACTCAAAAGTCCCTATCCAACATATATCGAACAACAAGCATACAATTAATGGTTTCATCCATACATACATATATAGGTAGCAAGTTTCACATTGTTCATCCTACAAAATCAAAACAAAAAGGAATGACAAGGAGAAGAGTAGACTCCATCAACGGAAGCTTCCGTGATCTAAAGCAAATCTGCAAATTGGGAAAGAAGAAAGTTAGAAGAAGAAGAAGAAGAAGAAGAAGAAGAAGAAGAAGAAGAAGAAGAAGAAGAAGAAGAAGAAGAAGAAGAAGAAGAAGAAGAAGAAGAAGAAGAGACTAGAAGAAGAAGAAGAATTTTTGTTCTCTTTCTTTTTCTCCTCTTCTTTATCTCCTTCTTCTTCTAACTAGGTAACCTAGGTAATTATGCCATTTTTTAGCTACCTATAAGCATATTAAGTCATTTTGGAGGGAAAAATGCTAAGTGTAGGTCATTTTAGAGCTAAGCTAGGTAAATAGGTCATTTTGGAGCTAAGTAAGGTTATTATGTCATTTCGGAGGAAAATAAGCGAAGTATATGTCATTTTGGAGGTAACCAAGATTATTATGCCATTTTTGACCTAAGTATGCTAAGTATGTCATAAATGAACTAAAGAAGCTAAGTATAGGTCATTTTTGAGCTAACCTAGGTAGTTATGCCATTTTTGAGCTAACTAAGCATATTCATTCATTTTGGAGGACAAAATGGTAAGTGTAGGTCATTTAAGAGCTATCCTAGTTAAAATCGGTCATTTTGGAGCTAGGTAAGGTTATTTTGTCATTTTGGAGCTAAACCAAGGTTATTATGCCATTTTTTTACCTAAGTATGCTAAGTATGTCATAAATGAACTAAAGAAGCTAAGTATTGGTCATTTTTTAGCTAACCTAGGTAGTTATGCCATTCTTGAGCTAACTAAGCATATTTATTCATTTTGGAGGACAAAATGGTAAGTGTAGGTCATTTTAGAGCTATCCTAGTTAAAATCGGTCATTTTGGAGCTAGCTAAGGTTATTTTGTCATTTTGGAGGAAAATAAACTAATTATATGATAGTTTGGAGCTAAACAAAGGTTATTATTGTTGGGGAATGTAGTAATTTCAAAAAATTATCCTACGCACACGCAAGATCATGGTGATGCATAGCAACGAGAGGGGAGAGTGTAGTCCACGTACCCTCGTAGACCGTAAGCGGAAGCGTTATGACAACGCGGTTGATGTAGTCGTACGTCTTCACGATCCGACCGATCCTAGTACCGAAAGTATGGCACCTCCGCGATCTGCACACGTTCAGCTCGGTGACGTCCCACGAACTCACGATCCAGCAGAATGTCGAGGGAGAGCTTCGTCAGCACGACGGCGTGATGATGGTGATGATGAAGCTACCGGCGCAGGGCTTTGCCTAAGCACTGCAACGATATGACCGTGGTGGATTATGGTGGAGGGGGGCACTGCACACGGCTAAGAGATCAATGATCAACTTGTGTGTCCTAGGGTGCCCCCTACCCCCGTATATAAAGGAGCAAGGGGGGAGGCCGGCTGGCCCTTGGGGCGCGCCAAGGAGGGGAGGAGTCCTCCTCCTAGTAGGAGTAGGACTCCCCCTTTCCTAGTCCAACTAGGAGTAGGAAGGGGGAAGGAAGGAGAGGGAGAGAGGGAGGGAAAGAGGGGGCGCCGCCCCCCTTCCTTGTCCAATTCGCGCTCCCAAGGGGGGGCGCGGCCAGCCCTATGGCCTCTCCTCTCTCTCTCTCTCACAAGGCCCATGTTGGCCCATTAGTTCCCCCGGGGGTTCTGATAACCCCCCGGCACTCTGATAATTATCCGGTAAACCCCGGAACTCATCCGTTGTCCGAATATAGTCATCCAATATATCAATCTTTATGTCTCGACCATTTCGAGACTCCTCGCCATGTACGTGATCACATTCGGGACTCCGAACTATCTTCGGTACATCAAAACACATAAAATCATAATACCGATCGTCACCGAACGTTAAGCGTGCGAACCCTACGGGTTCGAGAACTATGTAGACATGACCAAGACACGTATCCGGTCAATAACCAATAGTGGAACCTGGATGTTCATATTGGCTCCCACATATTGTACGAATATATTTATCGGTCAAACGGCATAACAGCATACGTTGTTCCTTTTGTCATCAGTATGTTACTTGCCCGAGATTCGATCGTCGGTATCTCAATACCTAGTTTAATCTCGTTACTGGCAAGTCTCTTTACTCGTTCCGCAATGCATCATCCCGCAACTAACTCATTAGTCACATTGCTTGCAAGGCTTATAGTGATGTGCATTACCGAGAGGGCCTAGAGATACCTCTCTAGACAAATCCTAATCTTGATCTATGCCAACTCAACAAGTACCATCGGAGACACCTGTAGAGCACCTTTATAATCACCCAGTTACGTTGTGACATTTGGTAGCACACAAAGTGTTCCTCCGGTATTCGGGAGTTGCATAATCTCATAGTCATAGGAACATGTATAAGTCATGAAGAAAGCAATAACAATATACTAAACGATCAAGTGCTAAGCTAATGGAATGGGTCAAGTCAATCACATCATTCTCTAATGATGTGATCCTGTTAATCAAATGACAACTCATGTCTATGGCTAGGAAACTTAACCATCTTTGATTCAACGAGCTAGTCAAGTAGAGGCATACTAGTGACACTCTGTTTGTCTATGTATTCACACATGTACTAAGTTTCCGGTTAATACAATTCTAGCATGAACAATAAACATTTATCATGATATAAGGAAATATAAATAACAACTTTATTATTGCCTCTAGGGCATATTTCCTTCAATTATGCCATTTTTTCACCTAAGTAAGCTAATTATGTCATAAATGAACTAGCTAAGCTAAGTATAGATCATTATTGAGCTATCCTAGGTAGTTATGCCATTTTTTAGCTAACTAAGCATATTAAGTCATTTTGGAGGGAAAAAATGCTAAGTATAGGTCATTTTATAGCTATCCTAGTTAAAATATATCATTTTGGAGCTAATTAAGGTTATTATGTCATTTTCGAGGAAAATAAACTAAGTAAAGGCGTTGTATGTCTTGAACCCATTATCCTAAGCTTCTTGCAATTCGTCCTTAAGCGGCTGCATGTACACATTCATATTCTTCCCCGGATAGTTGGGCCCTAGTATTATCGATGTCAATAAAATGTTCTTTCTTTGCATAATCTGTCCGGGGGGTAGATTGAGTGGAATGACAAATACGGGCCAACAACTGTATTGGGCTGCCGTCAGACCAAACACACTGAACCCATCCATGCTGATGGCGACTCGCGGATGCCTTGGTTCTGCCGCTTTTGCCGCATGTAATGCATGGAAGCTCTTCCACGCTTCACCATCTAATGTGTGCACCATCATCAACTTCCCATCTACATCTAGTTGGGTGCTTTTGCTCGTTTTGTGCCATGTCATTTGTCTGGCCGTATCTTCGACCATGAAAATACGTTGAAGTCTTGGTACGATCGGCATATACCGAAGAACATTAACGGGGATTTTGGTCTGCGTCTTTTCACCCATATCGTTGTCTACCACAACATACCTGGATGACTTGCAAATGGGACAATAGTTCAAGTCCGCATATGGAAGCCTAAATAAGGCACATCCTTTCTCACAGGCATGTATCTTCTCATAGGGCATCTTAAGAGCACGGAGGATTTTGTCTGACTGGTATAGGTTTGCAGGTAGTACATGGCCTTTGTGTAGAAAATGTCCAAATACTGTCATCATCGTGTCGTAGCATTCTCTGCCCAAGTTGAATTGAGCCTTCAGAGCCATTATTTGTGAGATGGCATCCAGTTGACATAGCTCAGTGTGCTCGTGGAGAGGACGTTTTGAAGACTCCAACATTTCATTGAAGGCCTTTGTAGATTCCTCCATCTCATCGTCCGAGTCCCGAGCATCATCAAAGTTTTGCACCATGTCTTCCATCCCGGTACCATGCTCGTCGGTGCGACGACGAACCACCTCGGCTCTGGCACGTTGGGCAGACTCACCATGAAATGTCCAGACCGTATAACCAGGCGTAAACCCAAACTTCTGCAGGTGTTTACTCATTTCAAGCTCATTCCTCCTATGATAGTTGTCGCACCGGACACAGGGGCACCATCTTTTCTCTGGCCATTTGCAAATGCGGCTCTCACAAACCCCTTGGTTTTTGTTAACCATTCATCGGTCATGTCTTGCTGACTAGTGTGACCGGTGTACATTCACACACGATCACTCATATTGCGTAGCTACTGGACACACAAGAAATATATATACATAATTCAGCAAACCATATCCATCAGTTAATGGAGTTTGTCAGTTTTACTACGTCCATGCAACCTACACACTAATAGGTAAAGATAGGTCCTAATCCCACCCGAGTATGTGTAGATTCAGTTCGTTTTCCCATGCTCTGCTCCGGGTCCGACGCAAAATTTTGGCAGCACCTCCCGCTGTTCTCCTGATACACGTCTCGACAATAAGCACAGAGGATGTGTACCCGGAGAACAACAGGAGGCACTGACGAAATTCTGCATCGGATCTGGAGCAAAGCATATGGGAAAATGAACCCAATCTACACATACTCGGGTTGTCCATGGATAACATTGGACAATTCAAAAGGGTCACGGTTATAAATATGCAAATGCATGCATATTTATAGATGTAACCCTTTCGAACAGGAGATGCATAGTGGTCACGCATACTGATGATTGAATACACATATAGCTAGCAAGTTTCATCGGCACAAAGACCAGAACATAGCAAATGAAGGGGGGAGGATGAGATGTCATTTGTGCACACCCACGAACGCAGGGGCGGAGCTCGTCGTACACATGGGGAGGTCGTCGAACACCAGACCCTCGCAACGACGAAACAACTGCACATTTAAAACCACCTGATCAACACAAAATATGATGTTTTTATAAAAAAATCAAAAAAATATATGACCTAACTCATAATTCAAAAATATATTACCCCGTCGGCCTCTAGAAGGCCGAAGAGCACCTTTTCGGAAGGTTTCGGGGGTCGGGGTGTCGGGGGTGTCGTGTCGGGGACCGGGAGCTATGTCGGGGTCGGGGGTGCCATGTCGGGTCGGGGGTGCCCTGTCAGGGTCGGGGTGCTGTGTCGGGGTCGGGTGTATGGGTGTCGTGTCGGGGTCGGGGTGTAGGGGTGTCATGTCGGGGTTGGGGTGTCGGGGTCAGGGAGTCGGGATGGCAAATCCTCGACCCCTCGGCGACCCTCGATCCTCGACCCCTTTACCCCTTGACCCTCGACACCTGATACGTCTCCAACGTATCTATAATTTTTGATTGCTCCATGCTATATTATCTATTGTTTTGGACTATATTGGGCTTTATTTTCCACTTTTATATTACTTTTGGGACTAACCTATTAACCGGAGGCCCAACCCAGAAATGCTGTTTTTTGTTGCCTATTTCAGTGTTTAGAAGAAACGGAATATCAAACGGAGTCCAAACGGAATGAAACCTTTGGGATTGTGATTTTCTCATTAGATAAGATCCAGGAGAGTTGGAACCTCTGTCAAGAAAGCCACGAGGCGGTCACGAGGGTGGAGGGTGCGCCCCCCCTAGGGCGCGCTCCCTGCCTCTGGGCCCCCCGAGGCTCCACCGACGTACTTCTTCCTCCTATATATACTTACGTACCCCCAACAGATTAGATACGGAGCCAAAAACCTAATTCCACAGCCGCAACTTTCTGTATCCACGAGATCCCATCTTGGGGCCTGTTCCGGAGCTCCGCCGGAAGGGGATTCCACCATGGAGGGCTTCTACATCATCACCATAGCCTCTGCGATGAAGTGTGAGCATTTTACTTCAGACCTTCGGGTCCATAGTTAGTAGCTAGATGGCTTCTTCTCTCTTTTTTGGATCTCAATACAATGTTCTCCCCCTCTCTCGTGGAGATCTATTCGATGTAATCTTCTTTTTGCGGTGTGTTTGTTGAGACCGATGAATTGTGGGTTTATGATCAAGATTATCTATGAGCAATATTTGATTCTTCTCTGAATTCTTTTATGTATGATTGAGTTATCTTTTCAAGTCTCTTCGAATTATCCGTTTGGTTTGGCCAACTAGATTGGTAGTTCTTGCAATGGGTGAAGTGCTTAGTTTTGGGTTCAATCTTGCGGTGTCCTTACCCAGTGACAGAAAGGGTTGCAAGGCACGTATTGTATTGTTGTCATCGAGGATAACAAGATGGGGTATTTATCATATTGCATGAATTTATTCCTCTACATCATGTCATCTTGCTTAAGGTGTTACTCTGTTTTAATTAACTTAATACTCTAGATGCATGCTGGATAGCGGCGAGTGGAGTAATAGTAGTAGATGCAGGCAGGAGTCGGTCTACTTGTCTCGGACGTGATGCCTATATACATGATCATACCTAGATACTCTCATAACTATGCTCAATTCTGTCAATTTCTCAAAAGTAATTCATTCACCACCGTAAAATACCTATGCTCTTAAGAGAAGCCACTAGTGAAATCTATGGCCCCCGGGTCTATTTTCATCATATTAATCTTCCTACGCTTTATTATTGCTTTGCTTTTTTAGTTTGCCTTTTTATTTTACTTTGCATCTTTATACCAAAAATACCAAAAATATTATCTATCATCTCTATCAGATCTCACTCTCGTAAGTGACCGCGAAGGGATTGACAACCCCTATTCGCGTTGGTTGCGAGGAGTTATTTGCTTTGTGTAGGTACGAGGGACTTGCGCGTGGCCTCCTACTGGATTGATACCTTGGTTCTCAAAAACTGAGGGAAATACTTACGCTACTCTGTTGCATCATCCTCTCCTCTTCGGGGAAAACCAACGCAAGCTCGAGACGTAGCAAGAAGGATTTCTGGCGCCGTTGCTGGGGAGTCTACGCAAAAGCCAACATACCAAGTACCCATCACAATCCCTTATCTCTCGCATTACATTATTTGCCATTTGCCTCTCGTTTTCCACTCCCCCACTTCACCCTTGCTGTTTTGCCCTCTCTTTTCGTTTGCCTTGATGTCTTACTTGGCTCGTTTGCTCGTTTGGTTGAAATAGTTGAGTATTTATTCCTAAACAGAGAAGCTAAGATCTATGGATCCTCATCCACTTGCCAATCTTTTTAAGAGATTCAATTATGATGAACCAATTCCTAGTGTTTTGGATGCACTAATTAATTTATAAGGTTTTGACTGAAATCCGTGAAGTGACTCACGATAGATCTTTGGATAAAAAGCATGATTGCAATGATTCTATTATAAATTATTTTGATGTCAATTGTGCTAATAAGATGCAAAACCCTAAGCTTGGGGATGCTAGTTTTGCTATGTCTACTACTTGTTGCAATGATCATGATTGGGGTGATTCTTCTTATGATCTTGAAAATTTGTTTAAGCCCCATGATGAATATGAGATTGATAATATTGTTTGCAATAATATTGAAAGTGGGTTCGGAAGAGTGTCAACTTTATATCCCACCTATTTGGAGAATGTTCAATCTTATGAAGTTTTTGATAAAAGTGGGTTTGGAGAGGTCATGACTTTAGTTAATGATAATCCCACTATTTCGGAAGAGTGCCAACTTTGCATGCATGTGGATCGTGTTGAGAATATACTTTGTGATAGCTATTTTGTTGAATTTGCCTATGATCCTACATGTAATTATTATGAGAGAGGAAAATATGGTTATAGAAATTTTCATGTTACTAAATTACCTCTCGTTATGTTGAGATTGCTATTGTTCTTTTCCGCTTCCTTGCATATGCTAGTTTTTGCTTGCTATGATAATTTGTTTTTCTATAATATGCCTATGCATAGGAAGTATGTTAGACTTAGATGTGTTTTTCACGTGTTTTATGATGCTCTCTTTGTGCTTCAATTCTTGTCTTTCATGTGAGCATCATTAAAATTATCAATGCATAGCTAAAAGGCTTTAAAGAAAAGCGCTTGTTGGGAGACAACCCAATATTTTTCCTTGCTGTTATTAAATAAACAATCCATCTTCCTTCTGTTTAGATGTGGTTTTATTTTTTAATTATTTTTTGTACCAAGTTAAACCTATAGGATCTTCTTGGATAATAGTTATTTGATCTTGCTGTAATTTCCAGAAACTTTTGGTTCACGAAAACAATTAATAAAAATCATCAGAACGTGATAAAATAGTGATTCCAATTGCTGCTGATAAATAAACAAATTGCCTAGGTGTTCCTATTTTTTATGAATTTTTGGAGTTCTAGAAGTTTGCGTTAGTTACAGATTACTACAGACTGTTCTGTTTTTGACAGATTCTGTTTTTCGTGTGTTGTTTGCTTATTTTGATGAATCTATTGCTAGTAAAATAGTTTATGATCCATAGAGAAGTTGGAATACAGTAGGTTTAACACCAATATAAATAAATAATGAGTTCATTACAGTATCTTAAAGTGGTCTTTTGTTTTCTTTCGCTAGCGGAGCTCACGAGATTTCTGTTGAGTTTTGTGTTGTGAAGTTTTCAAGTTTTGGGTGAAATCTTTTGATGGATTATGGAACAAGGAGTTGAAATAGCCTAAGCTTGGGGATGCCCATGGCACCCCCAAGATAATCCAAGGACACCAAAGAGTTAAAGCTTGGGGATGCCCCGGAAGGCATCCCCTCTTTTGTCCACTTCCATTGGTAACTTTACTTGGAGCTATATTTTTATTCACCACATGATATGTGTTTTGCTTGGAGCGTATTGTATTATTTGCGTCTTTGCTTGTTAGTTTATCACAATCATCCTTGATGTACACACCTTTTGAGAGAGCCATACATGAATTGGAATTTGTTAGAATACTCTATGTGCTTCACTTATATCTTGAGCTTGATAGTTTTGCTCTATGTGCTTCACTTATATCTTTTGAGATTGATAGTTTTGCTCTAGTACTTAACTTATATCTTTTAGAGCACGGTGGTGGATTTGTTAAAGAAACTATTGATCTCTCATGCTTCACTTAGATTATTTTGAGAGTCTTAAATAGCATGGTAATTTGCTTAATAATAATATGCTTGGTATTCAAGATTTGTAGAACTTTCTTTTGAGTGCGTTGAATACTAAAAAAAGTTTGATGCTTGATAATTGTTTTGAGATATGAAGGTAATAATATTAGGGTCATGCTAGTTGAGTAATTGTGAATTTGAGGAATACTTGTGTTAAAGTTTGTGATTCCCGTAGCATGCACGTATGGTGAACCGTTATGTGATGAAGTCGCAGTATGATTTATTTATTGATTGTCTTCCTTATGAGTGGCGGTCGGGGACGAGCGATGGTCTTTTCCTACCAATCTATCCCCCTAGGAGCATGCGCGTAATACTTTGCTTTGATAACTTGCAGATTTTTGCAATAAGTATACGAGTTATTTATGACTAATGTTGAGTCCATGGATTATACGCATTTTTCTTACCGTTCCACCATTGCTAGCCTTTCTAATACCGCACACTTTTCGCCGGTATCATACACCCACCATATACCTTCCTCAAAACAGCCACCATACCTACCTATTATGGCATTTCCATAGCCATTCCGAGATATATTGCCATGCAACTTTCCACCGTTTCGTTTATTATGACACACTCCATCATTGTCATATTGCTTAGCATGATCATGTAGTTGACATCGTATTTGTGGCAAAGCCACCGTTCATAATTCTTTCATACATGTCACTTATGAATCATTGCATATCCCGGTACACTGCCGGAGGCATACACATAGAGTCATATTTTGTTCTAAGTATCGAGTTGTAAGAAAAATAAAAGTGTGATGATCATCATTTTTAGAGCATTGTCCCAGTGAGGAAAGGATGATGGAGACTATGATTCCCCCACAAGTCGGAATGAGACTCCGGACAAAAAAAAGAAAAGAGGCCATAAAAAAGGAGAAAAGGCCCAAACAAAAAAAAAAGAAAAAAAAAGAGAAGGGACAATGTTACTATCCTTTTACCACACTTGTGCTTCAAAGTAGCACCATGATCTTCATAATAGAGAGTCTCTCGTTTTGTCACTTTCATATACTAGTGGGAGTTTTTCATTATAGAACTTGGCTTGTATAGTCCAATGATGGGCTTCCTCAAAATGCCCTATGTCTTCGTGAGCAAGCAATTTGGATGCACACCCACTTAGTTTCTTTTGTTGAGCTTTCATATGCTTATAGCTCTAGTGCATCCGTTGCATGGCAATCCCTACTCACTCACATTGATATCTATTGATGGGCATCTCCATAGCCCGTTGATACGCCTAGTTGTTGTGAGACTATCTTCCCTCTTTTTGTCTTCTCCACAACCACCATTTTGTTCCACATATAGTGCTATATCCATGGCTCACGCTCATGTATTGCGTGAAGATTGAAAAAGTTTTGAAAATGTCAAAAGTATGAAACAATTGCTTGGCTTGTCATCGGGGTTGTGAATGATTTAAATACTTTGTGTGGTGAAGATAGAGCATAGCCAGACTATATGATTTTGTAGGGGTAACTTTCTTTGGCCATGTTATTTTGAGAAGACATGATTGCTTTGTTAGTATGCTTGAAGTATTATTATTTTTATGTCAATATGAACTTTTTTCTTGAATCTTTCGGCTCTGAGTGTTCATACCACAATTAAGAAGAGTTACATTGAAATTATGCCAAGTAGCACTCCGCATCAAAAATTATCTTTTTATCATTTACCTACTCGAGGACGAGCAAGAATTAAGCTTGGGGATGCCTGATACGTCTCCAACGTATCTATAATTTTTGAGTGCTCCATGCTATATTATCTATTGTTTTGGACTATATTGGGATTTATTTTCCACTTTTATATTATTTTTGGGACTAACCTATTAACCAGAGGCCCAGCCCAGAATTGCTGTTTTTTTTGCCTATTTCAGTGTTTCGAAGAAACGGAATATCAAACGGAGTCCAAACGGAATGAAACCTTCGGGAACGTGATTTTCTCATCAGATAAGATCCAGGCGACTTGGACCCTCCGTAAAGAAAGCCACAAGGTGGTCACGAGGGTGGAGGGCGCCCCCCTAGGGCGCGCCCCCTGCCTCGTGGCCCCCCGAGGCTCCACAGACGTACTTCTTCCTCCTATATATACTTACGTACCCCCAACAGATCAGATACGGAGCCAAAAACCTAATTCCACCGCTGCAACTTTCCGTATCCACGAGATCCCATCTTGGGGCCTGTTCCGGAGCTCCGCCAGAAGGGGATTCCACCATGGAGGGCTTCTACATCATCACCATAGCCTCTCCGATGAAGTGTGAGTAATTTACTTCAGACCTTCGGGTCCATAGTTAGTAGGTAGATGGCTTCTTCTCTCTTTTTTGGATCTCAATACAATGTTCTCCCCCTCTCTCGTGGAGATCTATTCGATGTAATCTTCTTTTTGCAGTGTGTTCGTTGAGACCGTTGAATTGTGGGTTTATGATCAAGATTATCTATGAGCAATATTTGAATCTTCTCTGAATTCTTTTATGTATGATTGAGTTATCTTTGCAAGTCTCTTCGAACTATCCGTTTGGATTGGCCAACTAGATTGGTAGTTCTTGCAATGGGAGAAGTTCTTAGCTTTGGGTTCAATCTTGTGGTGTCCTTACCCAGTGACAGAAAGGGATGCAAGGCACGTATTGTATTGTTGCCATCGAGGATAACAAGATGGGGTATTTATCATATTGCATGAATTTATTCCTCTACATCATGTCATCTTGCTTAAGGCGTCACTCTGTTTTCATTAACTTAATACTCTAGATGCATGCTGGATAGCGGTCGATGAGTGGAGTAATAGTAGTAGATGCAGGCAGGAGTCGGTCTACTTGTCTCGGACGTGATTCCTATATACATGATCATACCTAGATACTCTCATAACTATGCTCAGTTCATCAATTGCTCAACAGAATTGTTCACCCACCGTAAAATACCTATGCTCTTGAGAGAAGCCACTAGTGAAATCTATGGCCCCGGTCTATTTTCATCATATTAATCTTCCTACGCTTTATTATTGCTTTGCTTTTTTACTTTGCCTTTTATTTTACTTTGCATCTTTATACCAAAATACCAAAATATTATCTATCATCTCTATCGATCTCACTCTAAGTAAGTGACCGTGAAGGGATTGACAACCCCTATTCGCGTTGGTTGTGAGGAGTTATTTTCTTTGTGTAGGTACGAGGGACTTGCGTGCGGCCTCCTACTGGATTGATACCTTGGTTCTCAAAAACTGAGGAAAATACTTACGCTACTCTGCTGCATCATCCTCTCCTCTTCGGGGAAAACCAACGCAAGCTCGAGACGTAGCAACACCTCGATCCTCGACCCCTCCACCCTCGACTCCTTTTCCACTCGATCCTCGACCCCTCGACCACTCGGCGACCCTCTTTTTCTACTTTCCCTACTTCTTTTTTTCATCTTCTTCTTCTATTTTTTTTCATCTTGTTGTTCTTCTTCTCCTCCTTTTTCCTCTTCTTCTACTTATTAAACTAAACATAAATCTAAAACTAAACTAAACTAATCTAAATCTAAACCTAAACTAACTAAACTAAATTAAACTAAACTAACCTAACCTAAACTAAATCTAAAAAACAGATAAAAAAACTAAACATAAACTAAACAGAATAAACTAAACTAAACTAAACTAAACTAAATCTGAACTAAACAGAAAAACTAAAATTAAACCTATATCTAAAACTAAACTAAATCTAAACCAAAGTAAATCTAAACCTAAACCTAAACTAACCTAAACTAAATCTAAAAAAACACATAGACCCACCTCCGGCGAGCTCGACCTGTTGAGGCAGGCCACAGGGAGGGGGCGCGGGTTGATGAAGGCTGCGAGGAAGGGCGGCGGGGCACGGTGCGGCTTCGGAGGCGTGGCAGGGCGGCGTGGCGCTCCTCCGATGATGGGAGAGGCAGGGTGGCCGCCATGCCTGGGTACGCTGGGCGGGCGGGCGAGGCGGCGACGGGCGGGCTCTGGGGCGGGCGGGCGGGCGAGGCGGCGACGGGCGGGCTCTGGGCGGGGCTGGCGCGATGCCTTGGGCTCCAGGGGTGGCGCGGGTGAGGTGAGGGGAGAGAGAGAGGGGAGTGAGAGAGGGGTGGGGTGGCATGCTGACCGTTTTAGCTATAGGTCAAATTTTTTTTGTCGTCTGCTAGCAGACGGCAAGAGCCTAGCTAGTGGGGTGGGGCCGGGGGGAACGGCCGTAGCTAGGTCACTTTCTTTGCCGTCTGCTAGCAGACGACATAGAATCTTTGTCGTCTGCTAGCAGATGGCAAACAGAGGGGTCGTTAGGTTGTGCTCGTTAGTGTGCCAACCTTCCTCTTTGCCGTCAGCTAGCAGACTGCAAAGCTTCTATGCCGTCAGCTAGCAGACGGCAAAGAACTGGCTGACGGCAAATATGATCTTTGCCATCAGCCAGTTCTTTGCCGTCAGTTTTCTGTAAGCTGACAGAAAAGACCTTCTTTGCCGTCTGCTAGCTGACGGCAAAGATCCTGATTCCAGTAGTGAATGATGGCAGTAACTAGTAGGAGTTAAGAACAAATCTACTCTATACAATAAAGAAATTACGTCATAGTAACTTAGAATAAACCTACACTGTACAATAAAGGATTTATGGTATATTAATCCACTGGGCGTAGAAGTTCGCCACCAGTGATCATAAGGCACAACGAAGAAGCAGATTACAAAACTGGGCGCCATTGCAGCGTAACAAAATAATACTGAACCAAGACAACTTCCAAGAAAGTTCAAGAAAGGTTAGCCTTGCGTGGGAACTTCTACGCAAGCTGCTGAGTAAGGCTGTGAGACCGGCCTAGCATGTCGGTCATAGCTTCCAGGTGTAGCTTTTTAGCAATGAGGTTCTCATTGCTGTTCTCCACGGTCTGAGAGACGTTTAGCACTATGCATTTTTGAACTTTTTGGTAACTTGTTGCCAGAGGGGGAGAAAAATGTATAGATCATAGGCTTCGAGAGAGAGTGTTGCTTTTTATCTCTCTTGCTATTTTAGTTGAACTTCCTGATTGTGTGCTTGTGTGAGATACTTTATGTCCTTGTGAGATACTTGTTTGATCATGTGTTTGATCATATGCTCCTTAATGCTTGTTGGATTATATTATTCCTTATATCCTTATATGATCATTCACTTGCTTGGTGATGAGCACATGCTTTTAATTTCTATCATTTTGAGCGCTCCACCAAGATGTATGTGACATGGAAGAGTAACCCATGATCCTAATCGATTGTGCATTTGCATTCAAAGCAAATTTCTAAATAATGCACAAATTTAGGGGGAGCTCTTGCTTATCACATACTTCTCAAAGCGACGATGTTTTTTCAATCTTATGATCATTTGTCGAAGCTTTGATCTATATGTTGTCATCAATTACCAAAAAGGGGGAGATTGAAAGTGCAACTATCCCTGGGTGGTTTTGGTAATTATTAACAACATATAGCTCATTGAGATAATGCTATTTCAAGATAAATATTTCAGGAAAGCTCAATGATTGGCATGGCATGGATTAGAAAGTGGACCCCTCAAAATGCTAATGACAAAAGGAATGGCTCAAGCTCAAAGCACAAGACTCTACATTTTATTTTTAGTGATCCAAGGTCACATTGAGTCCATAGGAAAAGCCAATACTATTAAGAGGGGGTGAGGTGTTGCTTAATGAGGTTCTTGCTCAAAATGCTTAGTGATATGCTCCAAAACCCTCAACTACTTTCTCACATCCAAATATGTCCCAAACCAAAAGTCAAACTCGGCCCCACCGACTTGACCTATCCGGCGCCACCGCGTTCGCTTGACATAGCCACTGCCATAAACCCTAGTCTTTTCGGTCTCACCGATAGGGATCTCGGTCTCACCGAGATGGGATTGTAATCTCTCTGTTTCCCTTCGTAATGTTCGGTCAAACCGAGATGAGCGATCGGTCCCACCGGTATTGCAATGCAAACTCTCTGTTTCCCTTTCATAACGTTTCGGTCCAACCGAGATGAGCGAATCGGTCCCACCGAGTTTGCCTGACCAACTCTCTGGTTAGTCTATTACCAAAATCGGTCTCACCGAGTTTGTGTAACCGGTCTGACCGAGATTATGTTATGCCCTAATGTCGGTTCAATATCCGACGTATCTCGTAGTAGGGGTCCTAAGCTAGGCGTCTGGGAGCGATGGTAACATGGACACGGGGTTTTACCCAGCTTCGGGCTCTCTTGATGAGATAATACCCTACATGCTGCTTTTGATTGTATTCATATGGGTGTAGTACAGAGTATATGTATCTACCACAAGATTGTAGTAATGAATATGAGATTGTCTATTGACTAGCCTGGACTCGGTTTATATATGCACTGTAGGCCTAGGGTTTAGAGGAGTCCTTGTCTTGGGTGCCAAGTCTTGTAGAATCCTCCTTGTACGCGGCATGGGCTGTCCGAACTGGCCCAATAATGAACCGCCATGGGGGTCCTCGGTCCGATCCAGCTGGTCCGGAGACGACGTGGTGAGCACCCCCTAGTCCAGGACACCGTCAGTATCCCCCTGAACCCGTCTTCAAGTTGGGGACGCTCCTCGATTCTTCCGAACTGTTCTTCATCGTCGGTCGTCGATCTTGAAAAATGGTTCAACAAATCTTCTCATCTTCGATCTTGAGGATCGCCGAAATGCATTCGAAGAGTTTACACGTCAGGTATCCGAGGAGTCACTTTAAGTTTCCGGCCTTTATCAATGCCCTGTTATTTTTACGCCACACCACGGGTTTGAAATTGTTCCCGGGCGGCAGTGTCCTCTTGCATCCGAGCTCCAACACCGGATGATACGTCTCCAACGTATCTATAATTTTTGATTGCTCCATGCTATATTATCTACTGTTTTGGACATTATTGGGCTTTATTTTCCACTTTTATATTATTTTGGGACTAACCTATTAATCGGAGGCCCAGCCCAGAATTGCTGTTTTTTGCCTATTTCAGAGTTTTGAAGAAACGGAATATCAAACGGAGTCCAAACGGAATCACCACAAAAAAATACACTTCCGTGATGATACATGTTTGTCACAGTAGGTCGCGTTTTTTGTCATGCATGTACATCCATGACAAATTTATGAAAGAATCAAGATAGTAATACATGTGCTGTCGTAGAAGTGTTCCATGACATTACAAAAATTATCATCACGGAAGTGTCCACTTCCATGACGATAAATCGCGCGTCACAGAAGTGCTTTCATCAAGGGTGACCGACACGTGGCCTCCACCGTAACGGAACGCCGTTAAGCTATCGGGTCGGATTTTGGATCCGATAACCCGTTAACAGCACCGACCAATGGGAAATTTCCACATGTAAAATTCTGATTGGCCGAAGGGAACACCTGTCAGCTCGTCAGTGGGCCAGATGTCGCCCGTCCATTGGAGGAGACATGCCTATGGTACGTCGACACGTGGCTGGGCCCAACAGAGGCCCATATAGGTTAAAAAGGCCGCCCGACCAAAGGCGGTAGAACTTAATCAGGTACTAGTGGGCCAGCCCAATAACGGCCTGCTTAATAAAGGCCCATGTACAGCCCGAAACCAGATCTGGCCCGTTAATTGTTCGCCCAATATTTGGGCCCATTTACGACGGCCGATCTGGCCCGTTAATTGTTCGCCCAATATTTGGGCCCATTTGCGGCCTGAAGCCAGATCTGGCCCGTTAATTGTTCGTCGAATATTCGGGCCCAACTACAGCCCAGTGACTTTCGGCCTGTTAGAGGCCCGATGTAGACATGGGCCCATTTCAGCCCGGTGTGACTTTCGGCCTGGGAATGGCCCGTGCTGCCCATGGGCCATATATGGTCTAACGAGACATCGGGCCCACTAACGGCCCGTGCTAAAGGTGGCAACAGTTAAGCCCAACGTGACTTTGGGCCTGTTAAAGGCCTGTCGCGTAATTCAGCCCGTTGATGCCAGTACTAAGCTTTTGGCCTCTTAAAGGCCCATGATATCTGTGGGCCAACTAAGGCCCGAGATATGTTTCGGCCTGGTAACGGCCCGTGAGCTAACTGGGCCCATAACGGCCCGATCTACATTTCGGCCTGCTGAAGGCCCGTCGACGACTAGTGAAAATTGAGGCCCAACATGCATTTTGGCTCGCTAAAGGACCGTGGTTTCATCTCGGCGTAACAGTCGATACAATATTCAGCTGTTAATGGCCCAACGCTACAGGGCCAAACTAAGCTGGGTCGACAAAAGGCCCAACTAAAATATAGGCGGTGTAAGTTTGGGCTGGCGCAATGTGTGAAGGCCCCAATCATTCGGGCCCAAGAAAGACGCAGGCCGGCTCAATTGTGGCCCGCTAAAAACCTGGCCCGTTATCGAATGTTTCGGCCCGGTCGACTACATCTGATTTTTTTCAGATAGCGAATGATGGCAGTAACTAGTAGGAATTAAGAACAAACCTACTCTATAAAATAAAGAAATTACGACATAGTAACTAAGAATAAACCTACACTATACAATAAAGGATTTAAGGTATATTACATCCACTGGGCATCGAAGTTCGCCACCAGTGATCATAAAGCGCAACGAAGAAGCAGATTACAAAAACTGGGCACCATTGCAGCGTAACAAAATAATACTGAACCGAGACCACTTCCAAGACATTTCAAGAATGGTTAGCCTTGCGGGGGAACTGCTGCGCAAGCTGCTGAGCAAGGCTGTGAGACCGGCCTAGCATGTCGGTCATAGCTTCCATGTGTAGCTGTTTAGCGATGAGGTTCTCATTGGTGTTCTCCGCAATCTGTCTTAGAGATAGGACCTAAAGTCGAAGTTGAGTTGCAGAATGCCTTTCTGCTAGAACTTGGGACTGAAGAAGTCGAACTGATTCAGACAATGAATTCTATGAGCTTGTCTGACTGTTAGTCTCAAGTAACTTGAACACTGCATCAAGACAAGACTTTGGGGTTGTCTCGCTATCTTCAAGATGTTTTGCCTTCTTTGCTGCAATATATGTTGGGTTTGTCTCACAGCCTTCAGCAGACTTGTGCATGCCATCAGGCATATCACCCTGAAACAAAGCAGAGAGATGACAGGTTTTGCACGTGTATAAATAAAGATGACAACTGTTCTGTCAATTCTATCCAATTTCAAATTAGAAAATAAAGAGTAAGTTCAAATATCAATAGCATAATTTGGCATTGTTCATAATGCGGGGAGCTTCACCACACTACTGGATTACCATGTCAACATAACAAGCATAGATGAAGGGAAAAGAAAATCATTGTATCTATTTTGGATAATGTGCATGGCATGTTGTTCATATCATCAGCCACATCAGTAAGATAAAACAGGAGGTGACAAGGTGCAAACGTGGGCTGCTTCACCACACACTGGATTATAGATCCACAAAACCAAGCATACATATAGGGAGTATTAAGTAATGTGCATGGTATGAATAATAAATTTGGTTTTACAAGTAAAACTTAGAACTTGCGGTTCTTACGAACATGCATTTTGGTAGAAACAGCAAACTAAACAGCAGTAAACGATAGGGAGTATGAGCAAATTAAACAACAATTGAGGATAAAGGCTTTAGAAGGACTAACTTACATTAACAGTTAACACCGGCTTTATAATGCCCTTCTCCATGTCAAGGGAAGGATAACTCAAGAATTTCAGCACAAAATCTTCTTCATAAGCATTGCCTGTACTCTACATTTTGTAGAGAGTAATTATAGATATGATAATACTGGAAGGGATAGAGGATAATGAAGATAAGATGCAGATTGATGCTACATAATCAACTACCAATCCTCGAAGTACAAGCGTTACAGGACAAAATGTCTTGACAAGAGCAATGGGCTACACTTCAAGACCGGCATTGTCATGTATTCTACTTGTTGGTAAGATTAAATATAGATCTGATCTTTTTAGTAAATGGTGGGCGAGGAGATAAGATGCAAAATGCTACAAAATGAACCAATCCCTCTTCCCATAATACAAGAGTGTTGAACAACTGTGTCTTGTACAAAACGTTCTTATATTATGGGACGGAGGGAGTAGCTGTTAATGTAAGTACAGGTGATAGACCACGTTCAGTCCTTACAAGAGGACTGCAGAGCTAAACCTCTTCAAAAGCATTGGGTTGATTCTAAATTTGTGTAAGAGTCCATACGGATCTTATAATGTCCACCAAATGGACGATTCGAGGCTAACATGTGCAGTGATGCTACATAATCAAACAGCTATGAAAGTAAGTATGGTCATACAGGCAAGAGGTACTCACAAGAGCAATGCGATTATGCGGTATAGTTGCGAGATTCGTGGTCCCTTGAATCGAATGTTCTTACGCTAACAGTTTTCGTACAAGTGATACATTAAGGCAAATGCAGAAATGTAGTTCAAATTGTGATGTGATATCATAGACAGTACCTTACGCTGCAGCCGAGACCAATGTGTAACAAGATTATCCAGTCACCGTCGGATAAATGTAGCACCGGAGACTTGACAGAAATTTTGTTCAGAGGCTTGCCATTGAAGTGCGCTTGCCTCAGGTAGGAACGATACTCCATGAACGACATTTCTTACGCGTAAGTTGCGGAGGAAGACTGGAAATTGTTCTGTGTCTGCGGTATAATCTTTCCATGAAGGAAAGATGCGCACAAAGTTCCTAACAACAACATAAGCTTCGTCTTCTAAACTGGGAAGAAATGGAACAGGGGTCCTATTTGCTACAATTGGGGCTCTTTCTGGTTCGAAAAGGGATTTGGCAACTGGATTTGGTGTACTCTTTGCTGGAATGGGGGTTTTGCGTCATACAGCTCGTGCTATGTCAACTGGCATAATCATATTGTTTGCTGCAGTTGGGGTCTGCTGAGTTGGGGCATCAGAAATGACCAGTGTAGTAGGGCTAGAGTCTGCTAGAGTTGGGGTATTTTGTGGGTCAGGTGATATTGCAACTACACCTAATGGGCTATTTGATTTATCAGGTGCCACTACCTTTTCCAAATACTTTGCTTGTGCTCCTCCACGATCAGCAATTGCCCTCTTCCTTTTGAACGTCTGATACACAAGAACAACATTTGAATGGATAAATATGGTATGATGACAGATGGAATATGTACTGAAAATGGATAGGCGGGCGTATTCACATACACGATGTGTAAACTAAGCTAATGGCAGTTCAACAAAGTAGAAGCAATGCAAAGCATCGGTTGCAAGATATGTAGAACAACGTAACCTTGGAAAGTTAGAGCAAGTACCTGATGGGTGAATAAGATAGGGCATCTTCCTCTGACTCCTCCACTAGGGAGCTACATTGACTTAGGTCTCTCTCTAGCTCAGAATCACTGTTAGGATCATATTCTGAGCATGAATCTGTAGGTGGAGAGCGTTTGCATTGCATTGCATCCAGACTTGATTTCAGTCCCTTAATGCCAAGTTTGATAGCCATGGCATTGTTTTGCTTTATTATTTTCATGCACGCAAGCTCATAATCATTATGATGCTGTTCAGAATCTGAGATTCATGAAAACATAAAAGTAGTCAGATTATCTATGGAATGCATTGCGGATTCAACTCGGAGAGTGTCTCCCTATAAACCCCTGCATATGCAAAGTTCACCTCCCCAACTGTGCTGACCAGACCACACACAGAAATACAAACCCCATATGTCTCTATAACAGGCAGGCACACATTTCAAAACTGAAGTAGGAACATTAGAATCATATGAAATTCGTATTTGAACAAATAAACTAAGCAATTATGAGTGGCGTAATGTTTAGCTTCAAGGGTGGAGTGTTGGTAGTGCGACACAAAGCAAGTAGGCAAATTGTATTCCATGTAAAAGATCGAAACCTATGTAAAAGCTGGAAATGACACTTTCTTTCTATACAATGCAGTGTTCGTTACCCACACATGATGGAAGAGATCACATAGAGAAATACAGTTCACTCAGGTCTACGGTTCCAGTATTTAGAAACAGGGTGGTCCACCCTAATAGAATATTGACAACAAATATGACAAGGCAAGCATAGATGTAGTGAATCAATAATTTACTTGTGAGCTTATTAGGACAAGTATGCTGTAACGCCCGGATAATCATGCTACAGTAATCTCACGTTGATGGTGCCACGTCACCTCTGTCACTATAGTTAATCACGGGTTAAATCAAAACTGTTTCAAAATTCAAATTCAAATTTATGATGACAATAAAAGTTTTCAAAAATTAAAACTAAAAAAGTTCGGTGGTTGTCAAATATTACATCGGTAATTATGGTGGAGTAAACACATTTTTATAAAATGTCTAAGAAATTTAAAATGAGTTAAAAAACAGAAAAGAAAATAAATGAAAGAAAAAAATACAAAAGAGAAAAACTAAACTAACAAAAAAAAGAAAAGAAAGAAAGAGAAGCCCCCCCCCCCTGCTGGACCGCGGCCCAGCTGGCCATCGGGCCAACCAGGCCGGCCCAGGCTGCCCCCCCACACTCCCCCATAACCCCCTGGGCGACCGAACCCTAGCCCACGTCCCCACTCACCCGCACCCCACTCGCTCTCTCCCTCCCGATCCAGATTCGATCGGGATCGGGCCGACGACCCGCTTCTAACGCCGGCGTCCCACCTGTCGCCGCCTCCAACTGCCCCGACGCGCCCCGACGCTGCTCGCCGTCCCCGGTTCCACCTCGTCGGACGTCCCTGACGGCCTGCTTCCCCTGCGTCGTCGTCGTCCCCGGCCCCCTCCACGAGCTCCGCCGCCTCGACCTCCTCCTCGCCGGTCCTCCCGGCCGTCCCGAGCCCTCTGCCTAGTCCCTCGACCGCCGTGAGCCTCGCCTCCTCTCCTCTTTCCCCCAGACGCGCGCTCACCGCGACCGGCGGGTCCCGCAACTCCACGCCCGGCGCGCCCGCCAGCGCCGTGCTTTCGCGCCACCACGACCCCACGCGCCCCCCCTCATTGCGGCGCCTCGCCCGCCCCCCGTGCCCCTCGTGTTGATCTGCTGCTGGCGCTACCTCCTTCGGCTCCACCAGCGCCCGTCGTGGCCTCTCCCACTCGCGTCTGCTCGGTGGGCACCTGACCCGTGCCTTGGCGCGCCTCGTCCGCCTCTCCTCCTCCCATGGCGCGCCACCGCGCCGCCCTCGCCTCCGCCGCCCGTGGCCCGGTTGGCAGCAGCCAGGCGTGCGCGCCGTTGGTGCCCGCCGCGCCCGTGGCCTCCTTTGTGCCGGGTTCCCATCTGGGCGCCCGACGCTCATGGGTTGCGCCCTTTTCTTTGGGCAAACCCGCTAACCCCAGGGGGGCGATGACAAAGGGACCCGCCTAGAACGTTTATTAAAAAAAAGAATTAAAAAATAATAATAATATAAATAAATAAATAATAATTAAAATAATTAAAATATTAATTAGTTAATTAAGTAATTAATTAAGTTAATTAATCCGGATTAGATTAACCTAATCACTAATTAGATTAACTAATCTGTAATTAAACTAAACAGAGAATGACAGGTGGGTCCCACTGGACCCACACGTCAGGTTGACCAAGTCAATGGTCAACGTTGACTGCTGACATCACCCTGATGTCATGATGACGTCAGCATTTACTATTCTGGATAATGTTGGATTAAATAATTAATTAAATTCCAGAAATTAATAAAATCTTTAGAAAATCATATCTTTTAATCCGTAACTTCGGTTAAAATATTTTCAACATGAAAGTTGCTCGAACGACGAGGCGAATCCGGATCGCAGTCCGTTCGTCCGCCACACACCCCTAACCTATCGAACTCGCAACTTCCCCCTCGGCTCCTCCGCTCGAAAACACGAAACACCGGGATAATTTCCGGATGTTTCCCCATAACCGCATCACCTCATACCACGTTAGGGCACGCCTAGCATCGTTACTTGTCATGTCATGCATCGATATGCATCTGTTTACATGGTATTCATTGTTTCTTCCCCTCTTCTCTCCGGTAGACTACGAGACCGACGCTGCTGCTGCCAGTTCGACTACGGTGTTGACGACCCTCTCTCTTGCGAGCAACCAGAAAGCCCCCTTGATCACCAGATATCGCCTATTCTACTCTATACTGCTTGCATTAGAGTAGTGTAGCATGTTACTCGCTTTACGTTATACCTATCCCGATGCATAGCCTTTGTCCTTGCTACTCTTTGTTGTTACCTTTACCGCAATCCTATATGCTTAGTATAGGATGCTAGTATATTCATCTGTGGCCCTACATTCTTGTCCGTCTGCTGTGCTATACTATCGGGCCGTGATCACTTGGGAGGTGATCACGGGTATATACTATATACTTTATACATGATACATGTGGAGACTAAAGTCGGGTTGGTGGTGGAGCACCATGAGTGGATCTTTGAGGCGGAGCGGCAGGCAGTTGAGACCGCCTAGGAGAGAGGTGGGCTGGCCTGTTCGGCGTTCGCGGATACTTAACACGCTTAACGAGATCTTGGTATTTGATCTGAGTTGGCTCTGAGCCTATCGCACTAACCAACACGTGGGAGATATGGGCACTCGGCGCCGTGGTATCGGCCGGCACTTCGTGACGTCGAATCGAGCGGCGCGGCGCGGATTGGACTGAACGCCACTAGGCTAGGTCTGCTCGGCCGCCCACGCAGCGTGCAGGTGTGTTCAGGTGATGGGCCCAGACCCTGGCGCCTAGGTTTAGACCGGCGTCTTGACCTCTCTGTTGAGCCTAGGTGGGGCTGCGGCGTGTTGATCTTCCGCGGCGGGCATGACCGAGAAAGTGTGTCCGGCCAAATGGGATCAAGCGTGTTGGGTAAGTTGGTGCACCCTGCAGGAAGTTAATCTATTGAATAGCCGTGATCTTGATAACAGGGCGACTTGGAGTTGTACCTTGACCTTATGACAACTAGAACCGGATACTCAATAAAACACACCCTTCCAAGTGCGGATACAACCGGTGGTCGCTCTCTCGGGGATACGAGGAGGGATCGCGGGTAGGATTATTGCTATGTGATGTTACTTGGAGGACTTCAACCTACCCTCTTCTACTGTTGCAAGGCGAAGGTGACGAGCGTAGTCTTGATAAGACTAGCTATCCCCTCTTATTACGGCATTCTGCGATTCAGTCCATCGATATGGCCCTTTACACATATATCCATGCATATGTAGTGTAGCTCCTTGCTTGCAGTACTTTGGATGAGTACTCACGGTTGCATTGTTTCCCCTTTTCCCCTATCTCTACTCGATTGCTGCAACTGACGATGGAGCCGGAGCGACGCCACCGTCGATGGCGACTACTACTGGGGCGCCTACTACTACGTGCAGCCCGGCGGCGACGACCAGAGTAGTTTAGGAGGATCCCAGGCGGGAGGCCTGCGCTTCTTCGATCTGTATCCGGTTTGTGCTAGCCTTCTTAAGGCAACCTTGTTTAACTTATGTCTCGTACTCGGATATTGTTGCTTCCGTGACTTCGTCTATGATCGAGCACTTGTATTCGAGCCCTCGAGGCCCCTGGCTTGTATTATGATGCTTGTATGACTTATTTTATTTGTAGAGTTGTGTTGTGATATCTTCCCGTGAGTCCCTGATCTTGATCATACACATTTGCGTGCATGATTAGTGTACGATTGAATCGGGGGCGTCACAAGTTGGTATCAGAGCCGACTGCCTGTAGGAATCCCCCTTCCACACTCCTTGGCCGAAGTCGAGTCTAGACATTGCAAAAACTTTTACTAACTTGGCTGTGTGCCTTACGGGCCCACGTCGCCATCGGGTGGTATTAGGATCTTTTACTCCTCGACCTTTACTCTGGGACTCTGAACTCTCTTCTACTCGGGTTAAACGAATTTACTAACTAACACTAGGATCCCGTGACCACATTCACCCCAAAGTTGGATAAAGCCATAGTTATTCCTTGGAATTGTATTTTGATCAATTTCCACACTGTCATTTGACTCCTTTGAAACATCTTTGTTTTCAGATGGAACCCACGAGGCAGGTCGTGCGCCACACGACGGCCATTGGTGCCTCGGGATCACTGCGGTGCTAGGAGAGATGATGACCTATCGGGTTATCGCGGCACCCCGAGTACACCGTCTATGAGGAGTACCGGGACTTTAACCAGAGCGATGCGAGCCATCGTCCACCTCTATCTCTCGGGAGTATGACTCCACTCTTGTCTTTTACACCGCACATGGTGTTGGGGTGACTATCGATATGTCGATCCACGATGCTGCTTATGCTGCTCGACACGTCTTCGTGGAGAGTATCGGAGTTGGACACCTCCCCTTGAGCACATTGCTATCGCGTCGATGTTGGTGAGGAGGGTTACTATCTGCTGCCTACTCCATCTGTCACCCGAGAGCCCTTCTACCATCGAACTTTGTTCTGCATGCTGATGGGCTGGATCGAGCTAACCGAGCTCTTCGCCACGAGTTGTACATCACCCGTCAGCACCTTTACCGTGCTCTGACGCTGTTGCACCCCTTTGTCCGATCCAGAGAGCTGCCGCGATCTGCGATCTACCCAGCCAGGACCGTGATGCCCCAGGGTGTCGGTTGGCCAGAGGTGGGAGGCTACTCTCCCGCACTTGGTCCTCTTCTGCCACTTGGGCGTCGGGTTCTGCACCGAGTATCCATGGCCCCAGTCACGGCGTGGAGGACTATCCGCTGCCACACTACCAGCTTTCAGGCTACAGCTACCTCCGCGGTACCGCGTGGGACTGATGTAGGCTTGCTTGTTAGTGTTAGATGCATTCGCCGCGAGCCTGCGTGCCGCCTATGATGTCTTAGTCTATGTCTTGAACTCGTGTACCGAACTCTATGCATGATCCCTTTTGTAAGATATGCCAACTACTATGTGGTTTCTATCGTCTTTGCTTTCATTATGCATGTTTCATCATGAATGATTCTTGTCCTTTGCATAATTTCTCAAATGCTGAACTACCTGTTATATATTAGCGGGATGGTTAGAACAACTGGTCGTGGTCGTGGTGGCAACTTCCCACCACCGCTTTGAGTACATGGCTGGTATGATCCAACAGCTTGAGATGAATCGCCAGTTCATGGAGAACATGATGGCTCGGTTTCCTCGCCCCAATATGAACCAAGAGCCAAACACAACAACTCTGCAGGATTTCATCGCCTCAACCCAAGTGTGTACCGCAGCTCAACCTAGCCACCGGATGTCGATGGTGGCTCCGTGACATCACCTATGAGATGGAGTCTGCTGATGTAGCCCCGCCAGCTATGTCACTTTCGCTTCCTTCTTCTGAAGGGACCCGCAGCTCAATGGTGGGACAGCCACAGCGTACTCGCCAGATTGGAACAATCATCACTGGCCGACTTCCAAGCTGCTTTCGTGCCGCTTCATCCCTCAAGGAGTCATGGACCGGAAGAAGCGTGAGTTCCGCAACCTCACCCAAGGCAACAAGATGTTGAAGCTTATCGGCGAGAGTTCTGGACTTGTCTCGCTATCTTTGAAGAGGATATTGCTCTTGATGCACGCAGACAAGAGAAGTTCCGTGGCGGCCTTCAAGTCGACATCAAGCTCGCACTTCTAGTGCACAACTTTGCTGATTTCGCCACCTTGGTGAACAAGGCTATCAATGTCGAAACTGGTCTGCAGGAATACGGAGCTCTAACAGCGCAACTGTGACACGGGCTCATCTTGGGCCCGTCCTCATTTGAAGCATAAGATATGGATTCCCAACAGCATGTACCAGCCGAATGCACCTGCCCCAAGGCAGAGCTATGCTGCATCTCGTCTGCCTACCCCAACTAGGCAGCCCAAGCTTCCAGCTCCACCACCCCAAGCTCCCGTTCCCACTCCCAATAATGGTTTGTGCTTCAGGTGTGGACAACCAGGGCACCGTGCCAGAGAATGCAACCAGAACCAGAATCAGCTGGCCCTTCCAGCGACTGGCCGTGGAAGCAACCAGCCCCGCAACAACAATGCCAAGCCTTATGTTCGAGTTCATGCCAACCACGTTGATCTGAGCGAAGCTCAAGACCAACCTGCTCTTCGTGATGGGTACACTCCTCGTAAATTCAGTACCGATGCGTTTTATTTGATACAGTGCATCACATTCATTCATGTCGGAAGATTTTGCATGCTTGCACGACATTAAATGTGAGGACATGAATGCTTCACTATTAGTACACACCCGGCGGCCAATGTCGAACCTCCATGATTTGCAACGACGTCCCGTTGAAATCGAAGGACTGGAATTCCTTGTCTCACCCATCGTCTTTGAAGTCTTGTAGCATTGACCTCATTCGGGAATGAATTGGTTAAAGGCGCATCTGCTTCCATAGTTTGCGCCACTAAGACCGTCCATCTGCTACACCCTTCGGATGAAATAGTCACTTACCAAGCTCATCGGTGCAAAATGCGAGGAAGGCTCTATGCATTGAATGCATTGAACACCGCACCACTCAAGGGTATTGAAAACATTCCTGTCGATGCGTGAATTCCTCGGCGTCTTTCTGAAGAACTCCTGGATTCCCCACTGCTAGAGTCTGTCGAATTCGTCATCGACTTGAAACCGTGCACCACTCCTATAGCCAAGCGACCCTACAAGATGCCGCCGCATGAACTCCTTGAGCTTAAGGAGGAAATCGACAAGTCTCTTCAAGCAGTGGTTTCATTAGCCCAAGTTGCTCTCCTTGGGGAGCACCTTCTCTCTTTGTCAAGAAGAAGGATGGGACAAACCGATTGGTCCAAGACTACCGTCCTATAAATCAAGCTACCATTCAGAATAAGTATCCTCTTCCTCGGATCAATGATCTTTATGATCAACTGGCTGGTTCGTTAGTGTTCTCGAAACTCGACTTGAGGTTGGGTTACCACCAGATCCGTGTTCGCGAAGAGGATATCCCCAAGACCGCATTCGTGACTCGTTATGGTTCATACGAGTACACCGTCATGTCTTTTGGCTTAACCAATGCTCCGCCACCTTCTCTGCTTTGATGAACTATATATTCATGGATTATCTCGACAAGTTAAATGCGTGGTTTATCTGGATGATATCCCGATATTTTCCAAGAATGAAGAAGAACATGCTTTGAACATCTTCGTCTTGTCTTTGGAAAAGCTACGAGAGCATCAACTTTATGCCAAGTTCTCCAAATGTGAATTCGGCTTCCAAGTGACCTATCTCGGGCATGTCCTCTCTAAGGATGGTATTGCCGTCAACCTGAACGAGTTCAGGCTATTCTTGATTGGACTCCTCCGAAGAATGTCAAGCAAGTCAGAAGTTTTCTTGGTCTCGCCAGCTATTGCCGTCGATTCGTCGAGAACTTCTCCAAGATTGCCAGGCCTCTGACTAACCTGCTGCATAAGGGCGTCAAGTTCCAATGGACAGATAAATGTCAGGAAAGTTTCCAGGCACTCAAAGACAAGTTGACTTCTGCCCCAAAGATTAGCTCCTCCCGATACTAAGAAGGACTTCGTCATTTATCGCGACGCTTCCGTCAAGGATTAGGCTGTGTCCTAATGCAGAGCGCAAAGTGATTGCCTATGCCTCTCGACAATTCGCCCTCACAAAGAGAACTACCCAGTTCACGACCTCGAGCTTGTTGCTGTCATTCATGCATCAAGCAAAGGGCGACATTACCTTCTCGGTAATCGTTGCGAGATCTTCACCGACCACCAAAGTCTGAAGTATCATTTACTCAGCCAGACCTGAACCTCCGTCGGCGAGAGATGGATGGAGACTGCTATGCGGACTTTGATTTGGGTATTTCCTATACACCGAGCAAGGCTAATGTGATGGCTGATGCCTTGAGCCACAAGTCTTCTGCAACCACCTCCGTGTTCACAAAGTTCAGCCCTCACTGTTGAAGAGTTCGAAAAGCTGAACCTCCATATTGTTCCTCCGGTGCACTCGCTCCCCTCCTCTGAGCTTCATAAGATGAACCCCATGTTGTTTCCAGGGTTCTCTCAATACCCTGGTTGCGAAACCAGATCTTGTGGACACCATCAAATGGATACAGAAATGTGATGATGAAGTCGAGAGGATTAAACTTTATCTCGCAGAAGGAAAGCCCTCATTCTTCATTGTGGATGGCGCAGCACCCTATTCTTCAAAGGTCGCCTAGTGGTACCGAGTAAGAGGAAAACCTGAATCGACTCCAAAGGTTATGAAAGAAGCTCATGATCGCCTTTGTCTATTCATCCCGTAGCACCAAGATGTACCAAGACATTCGCGAGATTCGGTGGTCTAATATGAAGCGAGACATTGCTCGTTATGTTGCTGAATGTGACCTTTGTTGTCAGATCAAAGCGTAACATCAAAGGCCTGCTAGAACTCTGCAACCTATCTCTATACCTGTATGGAAATGGGACCATGTTGAAATGGACTTCGTCACTGGATTTCCCAAGTCGCAGAAAGGTAATGATGCTATTCTTGTCATCATTGACCGGCTTTCTAAAGTTGCACATTTTCCGCGGTCAAAGAAACGATCACTTGCTAGTCAGCTTGCAACTCTCTATATGTCCGAATTGTTTCACTTCACGGTATTCCACTGGTTATCAGCTCGGACCGTGGCAGCTTATTCACTTCAAGATTCTGGGCAAGTTTTCAGGAAGCTATGGAGACTCACTTATCTTTCAGTACTGCGTTTCATCCGCAGTCACAGGGGCAAGTTGAACGTGTCAACCAAGTTCTCGAAGACATGCTTCGAGCTTGTGTTATTTCCCTCGGCAAGAAATGGGAGGAATCTCTCCCGTATGCTGAGTTCTCTTATAATAATAGCTATCAAGCTAGTCTAAAGATGGCCCCCTTGAAGTGTTATATGGGCGAAAGTGCGAACCCTCCGAACTGGTCGAAAGCGGGAACGTCCACTCTTGGTCCGGATATTATCCAACATGCGAAGAACAAGTCCGCATTATTCGCGAGAATCTCAAGACTGCTCGATCCGTCAAAAGAGTAATTATGACCGTCATCATAAACACATGGTCTATCAACTTTGGCGAAAAGGCCTATCTTCGCGTTACACCAATGAAGGGTGCTCACCGCCGGGATCAAGGCAAGCTAGCTCCTCGCTATATTGGCCCATTCACTATTCTCGAAAGGCGTGGAAAGGTGGCATATCAAGCTGGAGCTTCCGTGAACCTTTCTCGGGTTCACGATGTGTTCCACGTGTCACAACTCCGACGCTGCTTCAAGGACCCAATCCGGTAGTGGACCATGAAGTGCTCGAATTGCAACAGGACCTCTCCTATAAAGAGCATCCGGTCCGCATTCTCGACCAAGCTGAGCGTCGTACACGTCGGAAAGCGATCAAGTTCCTCAAAGTCCACCGGTCGAATCACTCAAGAGGCGAAGCCATCCGGGAACGCGAGGATCGTCTTCGTGATGAATACCCTGACTGTTTCCTTCTACCTCCTAAATCTCGGGACGAGATTTCTTGTAGTGGAGGAGATTTGTAACGCCCGGATAATCATGCTACAGTAATCTCACGTTGATGGTGCCACGTCACCTCTGTCACTGTAGTTAATCACGGGTTAAATCAAAACTGTTTCGAAATTCAAATTCAAATTTATGATGACAATAAAAGTTTTCAAAAATTAAAACTAAAAAGTTCGGTGGTTGTCAAATATTACATCGGTAATTATGGTGGAGTAAACACATTTTTATAAAATGTCTAAGAAATTTAAAATGAGTTAAAACAGAAAAGAAAATAAATAAAAGAAAAGAAAATACAAAAGAGAAAAACTAAACTAACAAAAAAAAGAAAAAAAAAAGAAGCCCCCCTGCTGGACATGCCCACCCGGTGGCCATCGAACCAACCAGGCCGCCCAGGCTGCCCCCACACTCCCCATAACCCCTCGGGCGATCAACCCCTAGCCCACGTCCCCACCCACCCGCACCCCACTCGCTCTCTCCCCTCCCCGATCTAGTTCTGGATCGGGATCGGGCCGATGACCCCGCCCCCAACGCCGGCGTCCCACCCTGTCGCCGCACTCCAACTGCCCCGACGCGCCCCGACGCTGCTCGCCGTCCCCGGCTCCACCTCGTCGGACGTCCCCGACGACCTGCTTCCCCTGCGTCGTCGTCGTCCCCGGCCCCCTCCACGAGCTCCGCCGCCTCGACCTCCTCCTCACCGGTCCTCCCCGACCGTCCCCGAGCCCTCTGCCTAGTCCCTACGACCCGCCGTGAGCCTCGCCTCCTCTCCTCTTTCCCCCCCACGACGCGCTCTCCGCGACCGGCCGCGTCCCGCAACTCCATGCCGGCGCGCCGCCAGCCGTGCTTTCGCGCCACCACGACCCCGCGCCCGTCCCTTTGCGGCGCCTGCGCTGGCCCCGTGCCCCTCGTGTTGGTCTGCTGCGGCGCTGCCGCCGTCGTCCACCAGCGCCCGCCGTGGCCTCTCCCACTCGCGTCTGCTCCGGCGGGGCACCGACCCGTGCCTTGGCGCGCCTCGTCCGCCTCTCCTCCTCCGTGGCGCGCCACCGCGTCGCTCCGCCTCCGCCGCCGTGGCCCGGTTGGCAGCGCGGCGTACCGCGCCGTTAGTGCCCAGGCGCCGCCGGTGGCCTCCGCCAGTGCCGGGTTCCCATATGGCGCCCGACGCTCATGGGTTGCGCCCACACCACTGGGCAACCCGCTAACCCCCGAGGGGCGATGACAAAGGGACCCGCCTAGAACGTTTATAAAAAAAAGAATTAATAATAATAATAATATAAGTAAATAAATAATAAATAAAATAATTAAAATATTAATTAGTTAATTAAGTAATTAATTAAGTTAATTAATCCGATTAGATTAACCTAATCACTAATTAGATTAACTAATCGTAATTAAACTAAGCAGAGAATGACGGTGGGTCCCATTGGACCCACGTCAGGTTGACCAAGTCAATGGTCAACGTTGACTGCTGACATCACCCTGATGTCATGATGATGTCAGCATTTACTATTCTGGATAATGTTGGATTAAATAATTAATTAAATTACAGAAATTAATAAAATCTTTAGAAAATCATATCTTTTAATCCGTAACTCGGATTAAAATATTTTCAACATGAAAGTTGCTCAGAACGACGAGACGAATCCGGATACGCAGTCCGTTCGTCCGCCACACACCCCTAACCTATCGAACTCGCAACTTTCCCCCTCCGGCTCCTCTGCCCGAAAACACGAAACACCGGGGATAATTTCCCGGATGTTTCCCCCCTTAACCGGCATCACCTCATACCACGTTAGGGCACGCCTAGCATCGTTACTTGTCATGTCATGCATCGATATGCATCTGTTTACATGGTATTCATTGTTTCTTCCCCCTCTTCTCTCCGGTAGACTACGAGACCGACGCTGCTGCTGCCCAGTTCGACTACGGTGTTGACGACCCCTCTCTCTTGCCAGAGCAACCAGGCAAGATCCCCCCCCTTGATCACCAGATATTTCCTATTCTACTCTATACTTGCTTGCATTAGAGTAGTGTAGGATATTCTTGCTACATTATACCTATCCCGATGCATAGCTTTGTCCTTGCTACTCTCATTGTTACCTTTACCTGCAATCCTATATGCTTAGTATAGGATGCTAGTATATTCATCTGTGGCCCTACATTCTTGTCCGTCTGCTGTGCTATACTATCGGGCCGTGATCACTCGGGAGGTGATCACGGGTATATACTATATACTTTATACATGATACATGTGGAGACTAAAGTCGGGTCGGCTGGTGGAGCACCATGAGTGGATCTTTGAGGCGGAGCGACAGGCAGGTTGAGACCGCCTAGGAGAGAGGTGGGCTGGCCTGCTCGGCGTTCATGCGGATACTTAACACGCTTAACGAGATCTTGGTATTTGATCTGAGTTGGCTCTGAGCCTATACGCACTAACCAACACGTGGGAGAGATATGGACACTCGGCGCCGTGGTATCACCGGCACTTCGTGACGCCGTGGCGTCGAGCGGCGCTGCGTCGGATTGGATGGAACGCCACTAGGCTAGGTCTGCTTCCGGCCGCCCACGCAACGTCTTGGTGTGTTCAGGTGATGGGCCCGGACCCACAGGCGCCTAGGTTTAGACCGGCGTCTTGACCTCTCTGTTGAGCCTAGGTGGGGCTGCGGCGTGTTGATCTTCCGCGGCGGGCATGACCGGAAAGTGTGTCCGCCAAATGGGATCAAGCGTGTTGGGTAAGTTGGTGCACCCTGCAGGAAGTTAATCTATTGAATAGCCGTGATCTTGATAATGTGACGACTTGGAGTTGTACCTTGACCTTATGACAAGTAGAACCGGATACTTAATAAAACACACCCTTCCAAGTGCGGATACAACCGTGGTCGCTCTCTCGGGGATACGAGGAGGGATCGCGGGTAGGATTATTGCTATGTGATGTTACTTGGAGGACTTCAACCTACCCTCTTCTACATTTGCAAGACGAAGGTGACGAAGCGTAGTCTTCGATAAGACTAGCTATCCCCTCTTATTACGGCATTGTGCGATTCAGTCCTTGATATGGCCCTTTACACATATATCCATGCATATGTAGTGTAGCTCCTTGCTTGCGAGTACTTTGGATGAGTACTCACGGTTGCATTGTTTCCCCTTTCCCCTATCTCTACTCGATTGCTGCAACTGACGACGGAGCCTGTGGCGACGCCACCGTCGATGGCGACTACTACACCGGAGGCGCCTACTACTATGTGCAGCCCACGGCGACCGAGGAGTAGTTTAGGAGGATCCCGGCAGGAGGCTCGCGCCTCTTTCAATCAGATCCAGTTTGTGCTAGCCTTCTTAAGGCAACCTTATTTAACTTATGTCTCGTACTCAGATATTGTTGCTTCCACGACTCGTCTATGATCGAGCACTTGTATTCGAGCCCTCGAGGCCCCCGGCTTGTATTATGATGCTTGTATGACTTATTTTATTTGTAGAGTTGTGTTGTGATATCTTCCGTGAGTCCACGATCTTGATCGTACACATTTGCGTGCATGATTAGTGTACGATTGAATCGGGGGCGTCACATATCTGAATTGTAATCGCAGAAGAGGCCGTCAAAATCTGAATGAAGAAGTTTGTCTAGCACTTATTGTTTGCAACTAATCGACATGAATAATTGGATATTATATCAAATGAGTAAGAAAGACAAGTAAAATTGTCAACAAACCTGGCTTGCAGTAGTAATCTGGGTCAATGTCACTCGACCAACAATAAAAATGACTAGTTTACATTCCGAGGGCGGAATTTTGAAAACCCTGTGAACTTTAGAGGTACTAAAGATTACCGAAATACATCTGAACCATTAAGTGTAGGTAGCACTAAGCACACAACAAACCCTAATGACAGTCCTGCCTAATGAGTAATGAATCAATTAGAAAATGGGTGATGAGGAGTGGCCGCTGAGTGTTGAGGACGTATCTCAGGATAAATCGGGCTGGCTTGGTGGGTGCTACACGCCTGAGCCCTGAAAGGACTGGGAAGGTAGGCACGGCGGCGCGTCCGGGCAGCGGTGACGCTGTTGGGTGAGCGGCTCCTGGCCTCCTGTTAGTCCAGCGTCTCCTCCTAGAGTTATGCCGTCTGGGGACGGCAAGTCGCCGGCGAGGCAGGCGGTGAGCGCAGTAGAGATCGGAAGGCCAAGCGTAGCAGAGGGGAATCGGGGCTGGGGCGACCCAAAATCCCAGGGTGGGCGGCCCACCGTGGGCACCTCAGAGATACACACACCGGCGGCGAACATGCATTTTGAAACTAATTTAGGAACATTTAGCTAACCAATTAAACAACTCTATTTTAATAATATCAGATTCGTATTTGAACATCTAAGCTTGTTTAGCTTGATGCGTGGAGCAGTGTTATTATGACACGAAGCATGTATTCTGATCGTATAGTGATCATAAAAGGGGGAAACTCTAAGCATATTTTAGCAAAAGAGGGTTTCCCCTCTGATTTCTATTAAAGAAACCACCACGGAACCAACATGATCAATTAAACCCTAAGCATGATCAATTAAACCGTATTATGGCTGTGCCATGGAAGATTTGAAGCTGCAAACCGGAGAAATGATATTTAGCATCCATTGTTTGCTTCGAACTAAGAACTAAATTCTAAGAGCTGAAAAGAAAGTATAGTAACCAAGTTAAGATCTATTTTCTGGTTGATATCAAAAAGTTGAGGAGATATGAAGTACCACCTCTCTTGCGGCGCCGTGTAGGCATCGGGGGTGCGATGGCTGTCGGTGGCGTTGAAGCAGATCTGCGATGGTAGACGGGTGCACCGTGGGATAAGTCCCGTTGCGGTGGAAGAGAAGGTCGTGTGAGCGGCCCCGACAAAGAGGACGACGACGCCGATGAAGCGAGAGGACGCGATGCAAGGCTATTGGTCCGTCGCCATGGATGAGAAACGTCCATCTCTAGCAGTGGACGACGCGGTCTTGGTAGGTGCTCCGGCATGGTGGAGGATGGTGGCGATGGATGTGGTGGAGGACAGCGGCGATGGATGGGGTGGCGGACGGAGGCTGGTGTGGGGATGGGGTGTTCTAGCGCGGACGGTGTATGAACGGGAAAATGGAGGGAGAGGTCCGGGGAACCATGTTTTTGGGACGCGCATGTTTGAAATATGGGAAAGTTACGAACTTAGCCCCCGTTTAAAATTTGGACGTCTCATCGGTTGGGGATAGGACGGTAATCTCGCATCTCGCCAATATTTGCCCAGAGCAATTTCGGGCGAGGAGAGGGTGGTTTGCGCCCATGGTTGGCGCCCACGGTGTATGAACGGGGCTGACAGGTAGGGCGGTTGTGTCACGTCTGAGTGAAGTTACAAACCTGCCCCTATTGAAAATATTTGCCTACATTGATTTCGGCCGAGTCGAGTTTGTTTTGCCGCCCACCGTGTATGAATGGGGAATGGAGGTAGAAACAGAGGTCTTTCGGAAGAGCTTGAATCAAATGTGTTTTGTCATTATGTTTGACGCCCACCGTGTCGGAATGGGCTCAGAGGCGGTCGTGTCATGTCTAATTGAAGTTACTAACCTACCCCTATTTAGAGCAGTGGAAATCGGGCCGATGGATTGTCCGTGTAATGGGTAGACAGTAATTTCCATCTCCCAAACACTTGGCTTCGGGCAGCCGACGTGGGAGTGGACATTTTGTTACTTCTTTCAAATTTTGGGACAATAAGCATCCACATTTACCCTGACAACTAAATTCGAATCCATTTTGTATTCCTATATGAATCTTTATAAACATTCTATGTGTTTTTATATATCTTCAAAAGGACGACAAAGATGTATTCCACTGTCATATATGAATATGGTTTACAAATGCCGATACTCAAATTCAGAAACTAGTATCCAGTTTAAGGTGAATTCGAATATTTGGAACACTTCATGTCCAACTCAAATGTCACACGCAGCATAATGTGTACTCCGATTTAGATATGTATACAAGCGATGTATCAAGATTCAAATACCGAGTCAATCAACCAAGAATGTACAAAACTAACAGACATATAAACACTTATAGAGTATATGGATCAATAATATCAACTAACATACATAAGCCAGGCCTCTGTACTTTTTTTTTGGCTACAACAACATCCTTTTTTTAGCCAGCATCTTGGCCCTTTCCGATGCGTGTCTCTTATGGTCCATCTATACTACTACTATTGCTGAATGCACATTCAACCCGATTGGCATATTTGTAGGTCTGGCACAGCAGTCCAGATGAAATGTCTCCGAGTCTTATCAATTAATACAGACTTGTGCTCAAATAAAATTACAAACCAAAAAACAAAAAAAACAATTATTACATGATCTCTCAAACAAGTGGTTTGATTGATTACATGAAAAGACAACACAAAGCTTATTCAACAATGGAAAGAACATTTCACCTATGATTTACCAAGTAGGAATTTAATTTCCTTTTTTCCTTCAGGACCTTAACAATCTGGTCAGTCTTAGCTTGCTTCGTTTTGAAATCCACCAAATATTTAATGGTTGTCTTGAGTACTGCTTGTGATTGTGCTGTTTGCTTCCTCAACATGTCAACTTCATCTCTAAGTGCGTAAGCAAATCTCTTTCGCCACTAGTTTAGCCTCTAGAGCATCAACAGTTGGCAATTCATAATGCACGATTGGGCGGTGCCATTTGTGGGATGATGCAACGTCCATGGGGACCTTGCTCTTTGATCTTGGGCTAACCTGTTTTGCCATTAAAGTTCTAATTGATTCAGAAAAGTTGAAGTTAGCAAAACATCTCAAGCTGGGAGTTATAACAGCAAACCAGTTAAACAAACAAGGAATTAAAGAGTTTCAATTGGATGTTGAAAAGTATTCCGTCCCATAATGTAAGACGTTTTTAACACTATGCTAGTGTCAAAAAGTCCTATATTATGGGACGAGAGAAGTTATTAACATCATTGTAACCCATTGTTGCAGCAAAGCGATTAAACAAACAAGTAGATATTTAAGTTAAGGCAAACAGGTAATTCTTAACAGAAGTATCAAACACATAGATAGGCGCAGATCTACAATATGATTAACGAGTTGTGCCATTATGTAATCAGAGCAAACTAAATTAAGCCAAGCAACGTAATTGAACAATTTTGCAATAAGTGGCTAACTAAAATTCAGAAGCGAGTAACTGAACTTACGCTAGTTCTTTGTACAGCACACTGCAACTTCTTTTTAAACTTACAAGGTTGTACAAAGGAGTCCATGGCATCAATTGCTTGGATACGCAGTCCCAATACTTCTTTCTTCCCACACTGCATGGGTAAGTCGAATGGCTAATCTGGTAAGATGGTGCGTCCTTGATATGTTATATGAGGACGTGTAGTCAGACTAGTTGTATCCAAACACATCACATTGGCTTTTACTGTATATTTCATGCGATTACTTTTGGCATATCGAGATCTAAGCAATCTACAATAGGATGAAAAGATCGGCATCCTTCACATTATTGGCGAACTCAGTTCATAGAAACAAGCAATTCAACCATTCGTGGGTAAATCAAAAGCGCCATCGAATATTTTTCACTATCCAATCATACACACAAAAAGGCGATGCCACCATAGGGGCTGGTATGGGCGGCCGCCTCGTGGCTGGAAAGTGTGCACCTAGTTTGAGTCGTCCAGTTGGCCCACACTAGTTTTGTTCGTCCCAATGCACGAGCGAGCAATGTAAAAATGAAGAAAATGTTTCAATTTGGATGGGCCAATAACATAAGTGCAAGGCAGGCCCTATAGCAGGCTCATGGCCCAAACGAAGCGCCTCCCATATCGATCGACAGAGGAAAAATCCCAATTCATTCGCTCCAGCCTCCACCGTTCGCTCCTAACCTAGCCACCGCCGGACAGACCGACACAACACTTCCTCGCGCCCTCGTTGAGGGCGGTCGCCGGCTTCAAAGAACGGAAGGACAAGAAGATGAAGATCCAACCACAGGTGTAGCTCGTGGGAAGCAGCGGCGGCACACGGCATGGCATTGAGCTTGCACAAGCGGACAATCGCAGCTTGCAAGAGTAGCATGCGCAACGAGCAGGTACATCACATCCCTGATTATATCTAATTCAACTCTTCAATTTCTAGCCAATAGTTAAACCTGACGTTGTTGTAAAACTGCTTGTATGTAGGGAATCTATGAGAAAATGAAGCCAATTTCTACTTAATTTATAACTCCCCCAATCAATACTGAACTAACTGAATCTGATGTATCTAATCAAGTTTCCGGTGCAAACATACAAGCTCATGTTGTTCTTGAGCTCAAGTGTCTAATGAATGATCGCTAATGAAGGATTTGATGCAAACATTTTACATGCTCCTGGTGATGAACATGTAGTGTCTAATGAGGGATCTAATGCAAGCATTTTGCAAGCTCATTGAAGGATTTAGTGTCTAATGATGATCTACTATGTTGAGAGAGACAGAGATTTGCAGGCATTGATGACAAGCAAATTATAGTGCATTTTCATAGCTTGAGGAAACGTCGAGGCCATCTACCGTAAAGTCCCTGTATCATGACAACATAGCATAAATACTTTTCTAATCTGTTGTTTGAAACTATTGGCATACTTGTGCAGGATAGATATATTGATATGCAGTTTGCGCACTGGTTATACGTGCAATTACATTTCGATATTTTCAGCGAGAGAACGAATAATTCAAGCAGGTACAGACCATGTTTGTAGTCCTTGTACACCATGTTGCATTTTGTGTTTTTTGGTGCTTGCATCATTTAGTGTTTATAATCTGAACTACTTTGGATCATTAGCTAGTTTTCAAAGTGCATGTAGCTTCACATTTCTCAAGTTATGTTGATTTTCGGAGTGCAAGTGCCTTCGTATTTTTTAGGTTAAATGTTGGCCCCTGGTAACTTGAATTCGTGGATCAGCCACTGCACACAAATCATACACGAATGCCAGTACGAATTAAATGAAATGCAGGGACTTACGCTAGCTCGTTGTACAGGCTCATTGCAGCTCTGCTTGCGCTTGGGATGTTCCATGTACAAGTCCATGTTACCACTTGCTTGGATGTGCAGGCCTTGTGCTCCTTGCATCCCCCTTTGCATTTTTGACACGGCGAATGGTTGATCAAATAAGAGGAATCGACCTTGATGTTGTACCGGAGGACATATACTTACAAGGTTATACGGGTGTGCAGGATGTGTACCAGATCCCGTAGCCCTGTCATGCTTCGCTAAAAAATGGATTTGCTTGTTTCAGATGATATCTCCAGAAGAAATAAGAGTTAAAGTCAGAGTTGCATAGGCGTGTATGCTAAGAGAGTAGTGAAAGGATATCCAAACATCGTCGGAACAGTGCACAAGGGAGTGATGTGTGGATACCTAGTTCGGGCCGGCGTTTGGGCATGCTCGCCTAGCTAGAGTGCGGGTCACTTCAGAGCCGTTGAGGGTGATGCGCTGGCGTTGGCTAGCCGCACACGGATGCAGATCTTGAGTGGCAGCGGAGCGCTACGATGCGGTGGGCGAGACCGTTGGTGAAGCCCCAACGTCCTCGGGGGGCGGAGGTGCGACGATGTGCTCGGTGAAGTAGCCCCGGTGAGCTAGGAGACGGCGTCGGTGACGCGCACCTGATGCGGTGGAACTCGGTGTCTGTGAGGCACGTCGGTTGTGGCGGCCGACGTTGTCGGTGGACCACCCGGTGCGGTGGACGAGGGCGTAGATGAGGTAGCTCCGGTGCGGTGGTGAAGCGCGACCGTCGTCTTCGTCGTCGTCGTCCAACACAGAGGTGGGGAATGGTGGGGAAAGAGATGAGACGAGGGGTGATTCGAGGGATGGCGGCGAATTAGGGATTTGAGCAATCTGGGCGCGGAAGGGGACGGTGAAGAAGAGAGATTTTGCAGGGCTGGAATTGGGGCCGCCAGATATTTCAATCCAAAACGTGGAAGCACGAACTTATATTGTCGCTGCCCTTTTTTGGGGGAGGGGGTGGGTGGCTGGGTGCTACGTCCGTCCCAAACACGCGACCACCCCGACAGACTATGCTTGGTGCCTTAAGGCACCTGCCTTTGTGTCCATGACATGTAGGCCCAACAGTGGCTGGCCCACATGTCGGTCACCCAAGGGCAGTTGCCTTTAAGGCACCAAGCAGCGCCCACCCGACACGACCTCTGTCTCACTGGTGCACCTACATTTGAGAATGCAAACGAATCTTCTTTCATTTGCAAACGAATCTGTATGTATTACCATGCCCGTGTTTTCCTTGCAATAATTAGTCATTCGAAATGAGATACTCCATCCGCTCACTTTTGTAAGTCGTTTGCACAACTTAAAATGAACTGTTTTGCACATTGTCCTAAATGTCTTCAAGGTCTTATAAAAGTGAACATAGGAGTACTATAAATTAATTAATGAGGAGTTATTTGAAAAAAATCGAATGGCACCCACGCTAACGTGGATTAGAGTGTGTCACAAAATTAGTTATTTGAATTAGAGTGTGTGTCACGAAGTTAGTTATTTGAATTAGAGTGTGTGTCACGTGGCGATCTCCAATTCTAACGTGGATTTCGCATTTCACTTTGTATCCACGCTACTTTTTAATACAAATTCATATGTATATGATGAACACCATGGTAGTGAGAAAACTTTTGGATGGATTCAAACATATGACCTACAAAATAGCACAACAAATTGAGCCAATGTCAACTTTTCGAAACTTAGTATGGCACAAATTCGAAATAATTACCCGTATGCCTGGTCCTCGGTTCAAATCTTACATTGTACACCGAATTGAAACATCGATATTAAGTCTCGTACTATGTACATTCAAATGTTGTTTTAGCCCCCCCGACAAACGCTACATACTTCTGTATCGGTCAATCTTCGTCTCCTAACCACCTTAGCAAGCTATCGGTTTCCAACACACGTTCATTCTTTTCTCCATGTTTCGATCTCTAAGTCTCTCAACTACACAACCCATTTTTCCACTCCTGTTACCAAATGTATTTACCTCACACACCCGCCATTGCACCCCGTGCCGAGCTCTCTCTCTCCCCCCTCTCCCTCTCACCCTTTTGCGCTAAATACATGCGTTGCCTATCTAGCCCCCCAACCTCTCGTGCGCACGAACGCACGTTGTATATCTAGGTCACTCCCTCGAGACTGTCTCGCTCTTTCTTCCGCACGGCGGGCCACACTCGCTCAATCTAGATCTCTTTATCTAAGTCTCGTTTAACCTCGTTTTCTTTCACACACAAATGATATATCTCCCTGTTCGGGCCTCGATCGACACACTCTATACTCTCTCACGCTGATTGTCTATCTAGGTCAGTCCATCCAAGCCGCCGCCACTCTTTCGACCTCATGGTGGGCCACGCTCACTCAATCTCTCTCTCTCTATCTCTATCTATCTCTCTCCGTATGTCTCGATTTACCTCGCTCTTTCTCGGACAAAAACGATATATCACCATGTTTGAGCCCAATTCGACCTATTCACATTGTATGCTCTCTCATGCACATCGTCTATCTAGGTCACTCTCTCCAACCTGTCTCACTCTTTTGATCGCACGGCGACCCTATGTGATCGGTTGACCTTGCTTCCTCCCACGCACAAAATATATCTACACGTCTGTGACTGGATCATCTCTCAAGCTCTATCTTACAGCCCTCACCCTTACCAAAAGCTCAATCGGACAATATCTCTCCGGAGCATATATATTTGTTCAATGAATGTCGGACCACACTCACTTTGTCTCTCTATCTATATGTCTCTCGATTGACCTCGCTTTCTCATACCGTATCTTCCACGCGTTGAAGCTACTACCTCTCCATCCCTCGCAATGCTGGAGCTATTTACATTGCGAGGGGCACTCCAACCTTGGATTAATTTGTGTAGGCATTTATTCCGGTCGGTTTAGATTATATTTTCGTAGCATTCGGCCCACAACTACTCCAAACGCCGTTGCAACCCACACAACTCCCTAGTTGATTTCCTCCTGCTCGGTCATCGCTCTCTCGCACGTCCTTTCTCGCCTTCAACGTCGCACCATGGTATTATTGAAAAAACTATGTTGTTCTCTTTAATTATTATAAATAAGCTACAAAACTACACACCGATAGTCCACTTGGAATGGAACAAATTTCAACCCACAAATTAAAGTGCTACAAAGTACACACCGAGGGGCCCACATGTCATGAAACAAATTTGGACCCATATACAAATTAAAAAATAAAGGACGAGGATCGAACATGCGACCAGGCCTTCAAGCCGCACGTCAATAGGCAACATACGTAGAATAGCAATGTTTGTTGTACCCCCTTTATTCACATAATGTTTTTATATTACCACAGCCTAATTAATGGATAACATGTAATATTATTTTTAGTACTATTCGCCTTCACTTACTGGTGGGTTCCATGTGTGCTCTCTCTCTCTCCTACCCTTCTGTGTTTAGACGCACGGGCAAACAGGAAGAACTCACGGGCGATGTTGCCATTGACCATATCTGGACGCGTTCACAAGTCACGGCACCAGTTTCACGTACTAGCAACACTAGTCAGTGTGTACGTGCAATGCACGTTAGTTTGGAAGTATATTAAGTGCATGCGGATATTAACTACTAGGATATTATGTGCATGTTGTCATGTGATTAGCACTATTTTTGGCATGAAATTAACTGCACGCTAAACGTGTTGAGCGCTCGACATTGAAGCAGTCTAGGTCGCTGGGTGACAAGGAATACATGTGGCTTGATGATGTTTTATACTTAATTTGATACGGCTCTAGCAGAACATTCAATCGATCAAACCATCCATTTCGTTCAGTCTGACTCTGACTTTAAATTATACGACGATCGGTATAAAATAAACGGAAATGATAAACGTTCGGATTTTAATCATGGCAATCCGAACGTTTTTCATGGCAAATTTAGATTACGCGGCGGCGGTGGGGGCGTCTCACGGTGGGAAGCGGCTCCTCTGCCATGCTCTGTGTGTCGTCGGGCCACTGACCAACGGCGACGGCGGCGTCTTGCGCTGTTGTTGGCGTACTCCTGGACGTTGGCCTAGCTTCAAGGAAGGCCAAAATGTTCGACTTGAGCGAGTCAATCGGGCGGGAGGAGGCGATCGCGCGGTGCAAGGAAGCGGTCGACGGCGCCCATCCATGCCGCCGAGGGGGCAATGGCACCCGCTGGGACAAAGCGCCGTCAACGGCGCGACGGAGACATTCGTGTGCACGGCACCGCACGGCGCGCCAAGTCGCTGCATGCGCATCTTGCGCAGCGCCGGCAGGTGCACGGCACCGCACGCAGCGTCTTGCGCGCTGCTGCATCGCCAGCGCGCATGCGCTGGCAGGTGCACAGGCGCGTGAAAGTCGGCGGGGACCTCATGGAACCCCGTGGCATCAAGCTCGGAGACAATGTGCGGCTCCCAGCCCATCAATGCCACGGGGATGGGCGCTGGCGCAGTCGGGGCGACGGGGGAGCCGGAACGGGAGCGGGGACAGGTGCGGTGTCTTCTCGCAAGTCCAGTTCAAGCTCGTCCCAAAGCGCCTTATGTTCTTGAGACTCCGGCTGGGTGTCTTCCTCATGAAACTGGAACACTAAGGGCAGACCATCGTGATGCGGCATGACGTACGTTTAGGTCAGGCTAGTTGGAGGTAGATGACAGGAGAATCGGAAAGGAAGAGAAAGGATTGTAGCGATACCGGGTAGTGCGGGGTTGATTTTAAACTGCGGCGCCGGCGACATTAAAAGTGGGAGCAGTTGGGACGACGGTGGGCGGCGGAGCTGGTCAAAGGGCTCGCCTCTGGTGAGTCTCTGCACAGCGGTCTCGCTTTCGCCGCCTCGACAGCCGGCGCAGCGAGCGATCTGCTCGCCGCCTCCGTCGACTCACACGCTTGCTGGGGGCGGCACCTGCCGATGAGAAGCGGGGACTTGTGGCGGCACGTGAACGCCCACGGTTTCAATAGTGAAAGCGTTAAGCTTTAACGTGACAGGTCTTTGTTCCAAAATACTTTGGCTCTTCATTTGTGCAACTTGTCATAAGCAGCTTGTCTCGAATTGAAGAAAAACTTACGAAGTAATATTTGTGCCATATCACGTGACCATGCTCAGTTTCAAGAATTTATGCTCACTTTTGGATTTTCTGAAATTTAAGATCCAGGATTCAAACAATATCATAACCTGCATCATGCAAAAAATTTCAAGCCGTACATCTGTCTGTTGTATTTCTTAAGAAAGGATTTGGTCAAACATTTTGCTTAGTTAAACCTCCTTTCCGGTTTATAGGGCTCAATTCAAAATCTCACCAACCAAGGTAGATGGTGAGTGGTGGAACAATTGTTGTAGTTTGCAAAACCACTCAATTAATGCGCTTGTTTTCCTCAAAAATGTGTTTACAAATGCATTAATTGCAATGCATGCATGCATAAAGTACATGCATTGGTCAATTTTCTCTTAATACTTGCATGTAATGATTTATTGCACCTTGAAATCTGAACATGTGATGGGGAACAACCAAATTGAGACTTATAAAATGGGAAAACTAAAATTTTGAGATAAGCCCTATAAAACGGAAAGGAAGGAGTAAAAGGATAATCCTCTGCATCAAAGGCATTGCCTGATATATTACCTCAAGTACTAGGCACGAACAAACGGGCTCAATTCTGTGCTCATCCTGGTGTAGTAGTAGTAGTACTAGGTAATGCAGTTGACGGGTGACCTTGACGAGTGGCGACCGAGGGAATTGAACCGTGCTCGGCACGGTAGGTAACGTTGTCTAGTTACTAAAGCATCCCTCTGTTGTTCATCGGTAGTCATTATGGACCGGGACATGAGGGAATTTCCTAGGGCTGGAATTCGGCCGCCAGATATTTCGACTTGAAACGCCGAGGCTCGACTGGTTGGGGTTGCCTAGTGCGCGTACCACGACGCCACCGAAGGACACGAGCCCGTTTTTTTAGGATCAACACGAGCCAAGGTCTTGATGGTACGACGTTGGGTCCTACCATTTGAGAATACGAAAGGAACCTTTTAAATTGCCGAACGAATCTATGTGTATTACAGTACCCATATTTTCCTTGCAAATACTAATCTCAACGTGGTAATTGATTTATGACGAGTTGTTGAATTAGAGTGAATTTGTGATATAGTGATCTCAACGTGAATTTCACATTTCATGGTATCCCTAGTAAGTTTTCCAATGCAAATTCAAATTTAAAAGATGAACAATATGGAGGTGAGAAAACTTTGTATGTATCAAGCATATGACCACACACACACACACACACACACACACACACACACACACACACACACACACACACACACACACACACACACACACGCACGCACGAACACAACAACAATCCAATAAGTATAGTGCATCTATTTTTCCAACCCATGCATGTATGACACGAGTTCAAAAATACTCCTTCTATTCCTAAATATTAGTCTTTTAGAGGGTTCAACAAGTGACTACATACGGAGCAAAATGAGTGAATCTAGACTCTAAAATATGTCTATATACATCCGTATGTGCCAGTCCATTTGAAGCCTGTAAAAAGACTAATATTTAGGAACTAAGGAGTAAAATGTAAGACATCCATGGTCCTCAGTTCAATATTTAAAATGAACATGAAATGAAACATGAATATTAAGTCTAGTACTACAAGACATGCAAATGTTGTGTTTAGGCGGAGCTATGATTGTCGGGGGTCAACCCCTCGACCTTAGATAAAATTGTGGAGCTATGTTTAGGGTTGTTTAGATTATATTTGTCCCCACCCTCCCAACCACCGATTGGTTGTGCGCCCCCCACCCCTCCTCCCCGGGAGAATATCATGTGCCCCCATACCTTAGATGCTATATGCCGATACGAGTGAGCTTGTAGATCTGAGATATAGCAGCTCACATGATGTGTCTTAATTTTTTTGTAGGAAACCTTGATGAGTTTGAGAATTGCACACAATTTGTACAAAAACTACTTAGATGCCCTTTGATCCCATATCCAACGACCTCGAAGCTCGTATCACCGTAGCATCTAAGATGAAGGAGGACATCATATTCTCCTGTATGTAAGAATATCATGTGCTACCACACCTTAGATGCTTTGGTGATACAAGCTCTTCGGAGGCGTTGGATTTGTGACCCAATACCTCCTAAGTGGTTCGAATGGTTTTTTGCAGAAAAGCCCCAAAAGAGTTTGGCCACTGCTTACAAGCACAAAGACTGCTCAGATGCAATTGGATCTCAGATCAAATGACCTCCAAGCTCGTATCACCGTAGCATCCAAGCTGCGATAGCACCTTATGTTTTCTCGCACGAGAGAGTATGAGGTGCTCCCACACCGTAGATTCTATGGTGATACGAGTTCACTGAGATCTAACGGCCCACAATAGGAGGTTTGAGTGTTTTTGCAATATACGGCTGATAGAGTTTGGGAAATGCACAGAAAGTACAAGTACTATGCATGTGCCATCTGATCATTGATCATACGACCTAGATGCTCTATCACCGTAGCGGGTAATTAAGCTACGGGGAGCACCTAATATGAGCACTGGGGAGCCGTTGGATCGAAGATGCAGCGGCACACACGAGGCCTGAATGTTTTATTTGCAAAAAAAAACTTTGGAGAGTTTGGAAATTGCGCGTAATTACAAAGACTACTCCCAAGCCATTGGATCTCACTTCCAATGGTGTAAAAACTCGTATCACCATAGTATCTAAGCTGCGGGGTGGATGTGATATTCTATGCCGCTGTCATTTTTGTTCGTAAACTTGCAAAATACATGTAACTCGTGCTGTTACTTGTCTAACCGCGCAAAGTGTTTGTTCAAAAAAACCATCCTACACTGAAATATCGGAACAACACACGGGGGTCCCACTTGTCATTAATCAAATTTGGACCTAAAACTAACAAATCTGAAAGACGAGATTCGAACTAGCAACTTGGACTACAAAGCGTAAGTCGATAGCCTGAAAAAACGAACGGTTGTTCGCTTTGTCCCATAACTTGATTTTATACAGTACTTGCGTTAAGTAGAGTAGAGGGAGTGCCTCGTCAACACGTGCATGACCGTTGTCTCACTTACGGGTGGGTCCTAGTTCTGCAATCTCAATCTCTCTTCTCTCCATCGTCTAACCTTTGCACGGGCACACACGAAGAGCGGCGCTAGCTTGCTGTGGTGTTATTACAACTAAAAAAAAGCTTGGAAAATAGAAGAATCGCCTAGAACAAGAGATGTTGTGGCTGGTCGAGACGGAGCTAACCGTGCCACGTTTGCATGATGAAGCTGTGTGGCTAGTGGTGTTTTCGACCGACTGGCTGGGTCCCGAGGTTGAACCATAGGTACTACGTCCGATACAGTATATTTTTACACGCACATTTTTCCTCCGTGCCGAGACGTGGCACACCCTACAGCGCGGTTTCGGGGTCCTCCCGGGTGGTGCACGCATATATTCTTCCTGACGTGGGACGCCCTACCGCATGTTTTCTGGGTCCTCCTCGGTCGTAGCGCCGAAGCAAGTACATGAGTCGTCAAATCACGAAAGACCACCTTTCCCGCCGAGTACATCAGTGAAGCACGGTGGCTAGCTAAATGGGCTAGTTCGACCGATTAGCTAGGCCGCCGCCACATTTGTTTTTTCACCCCTTTTTTTATCTACTTGCCGGCAGGTAAATTTAAATATCCACCGCGACGTTGCTCTGGTGTTTGGGTGTGGCATGATTTTTAATTTTTTGATTGACGGGAGCAGGCGCGGCAGGATTTCTAATTTTTTGATTGACTGGAGCAGGCGCGGTAGCAATTAGTCATGATGACTCCACCTGTAAAAACCCACTGCTCCCTGATGTGAGAAGTCGTCGACTGGTGTTCTACCGTGGTGAAAACCAAAAGATTCCCCGCTCCTCGGCTGGCTCCCTCCGCCTTCCGTGATTGCATTGCCTTTCAGCCGTTTCGCCCCTTTGCTTCCTCTCCCCATTGCTTCTACCTGGTGCCATGGCGGCGCAGCAGATCACGGAGTCCGAGGTGAGGCGCCTGACACAGGAGCTCCATGCCAAGGATGCGGAGCTCAGGGCCAAGGACGTGGAGCTCCATGAGCTCAAGGAGGAGAGGACTGCCATGCTCCTCCGTTATGTGCCGGAGTTCACGGAGCTTCAAAAGCGGCAGGCGTCCACCACAAAGATACTCGAGGCGTCGGCGCGTTGCTCCAGAAAGCGGGAGATATGATAGGCCATCAGGGGAGCCGGCTGGAGCGCGAGCAGGCCGATCGTGACAAGGCCCAGGATCGCCTCAGCCAATTGGTGAACCAAGTTGCCACGCACGTGTTGCGGCTGCGCGATGCCTACCGTCGTGCCAACGCGACGATGCCGACCGTCGGGCTAAACCCGTTCGACCACCCGGTCGACTTCAATGAGCTACGGCTTCCTGACCTGGTCTCCTTTTTCACCTATATCTCCGAGGAGCTAAGCCGTCTCCGCGCGATGGTGGGGGCTGAGCTGGTCAAGGAGGGGTTGCGCGCTGCCGTCGCCGTTGCCGGGCGAATCCTTTCAGGGCTCCGTCACCGGAATCCATTCGTGCCATTGGACGCCGTCTTTGACGAGCTGGCTCCCGTCGACCGGGAGCGGGCTCTGCGGGCGGTTGCACCCTGCATCACCAACGTCGTGCGCCTCGAGAAGCAGAGGGACTTTGATGGTGTTTAGGCATCCTCTGCATGGGCATGTCCATGTCTCGGCGCAACATGACCGTTGGATCAAACTCAGACGGTGCAGATCAGTCACTGTAGCACAAAGCGTGTGGGTGTGTTTGGTTGCATTCTCATATCAATATAGTTGTTTCCTCTTTGTGTATTTTTGTCAACCTACTAGTGTGGACTCATGCACCCTTCATGCACTCTGCCAAACACCCAAAAGTGGGTTGAGAAGGGAACTTTTGCTCCCATCCCATGCACCCTTCATACACCTTGTCTAACACTATAGGATGTGCTTCATATGGTTCATGTTTCGCGGAGTACTGTAGCACCGTACTCTCTGTGCGCCGTGGACCTAGTTTTGTTAACATTGATCTCACCGTTCATTCTCGACCGGATAGTCGAAAAAGCGGTACTATGTTACATATAGGAGTAGTTGACATGCGCAGAACATCATTTGTTATCGTCATATCTTACTACACTAGCAACAAGATTGTGTAGTACTGACATATGAATCACTCCACATGCCTAGTAGTAGGACCACTGTGTATGTTCAAGTGGCTGCCGTGTTTAGCACTCCTCCGTCGTAAGAGTGGAAACGCTTGCTGTAATCATTTTTTTCTTCAGAATGAAAAACAGTGGACACGCTCTACCGTGCAGACCCTCCTCCAGCCATGCACTAGATTACTCACTTTCGCCGACGTGTGGGACAGCCAGCACCTGGGTCCACTAGCCATGCACTAAATTACTCCGTATTAGAGTGACCGTAGACTACCTAGATCGAACCGCCGCAGTAATGCCCAATGAGCCGTCAAATCACAAAACCCCCTCCTTTCCAGCAGTAAGTTGGACGGACGAAGCAACCATCATTTCACTCTTCTCTCTCAGCTTCCTCTCTTGAAGAAAACCCCCACTCGCTTCGCTTCTCCCTCATCTCGTTCCTCCTTTCACTCTTCTCTCTCAGCTTCCTCTCTTGGATGGACGCCGAGCACCGCCAACGTGATGTCTATGGCTCGCCAAAACCGTCGAGGCTCATGGTGCGAAGAAGCGCAAGCACCCCGCCGAGACTACCGCAGACAAGCTCAAAGCCATCACCCTATCCAAGCCCCCCTCTCCGGGATCCCTCATTAAGCAAGTCCAGGTAATGTCTCTTGTTGACGATCTTTTTCTCGATCTTGATCATGTTTTTTCATCTAACACGCAGTACTAGTACTGGTACTACAACTTTCTGGGTGATCTTGCATGTGATTTTAGTGTGCCAAATGACGGTTCTAAATTCCTCTTTTGACCAAAACATGCGAGAGGTTGACACTGATTTCTTATAGATTACTTTCAAATACTCCCTCTGTCCCAAATTTCTTGTCTTAGATTTGTCTAGATACGGATGTATCTAATACTAAATGTGACTTGATACATCCGTATCTAGACAAATCTAAGACAAGAATTTTGGGACGGAGGGAGTACTACTATGAACATCAATGCTACCTTTTAAGAGGGTATATTTGCCTCAAGAACTTGTGTTATGGATATTGCATGTAATCCTCCGCTCTCATGCCTTTGAAGACATGTTCTAGTGTCTTTGTTCACTCATTTCTGTGCGTATATGTAGTCATATATGGAGTATAATATCGAAAACCATCTTATATTTCTGAACGGAGGTAGTAATGAAATATGGTTTCTGTTTGAATTAGAACCAGGTCCGCGGTGGAGATGAAGTTCTCAAAGTCATGCCGTGTGAACTGGAAGACCTGATGATGAGTTCTACTGCTGAACTATCCAGCTGCTGTGTCCTTGTCGCCACGTGTCCTGAACTAGTATTTTCCTGTAGCATTGTTGTCAGGCGTGTTCTCGAGGCTGTACTTGACCACACCAATTTCCTAGATGTGCCTTCGATTACGAAGGGTGTGGTTCTTGTAAAGCTTCCCAACAAATCTGATGCGGCCTGTCTTCATCATCATGTTTATGAGTGGAAAGACCACTCTGTTAGGTTCTCCATGGTTGACAAGATGGTGATGGTGCATGTAGACATCTCACACGAAGTCCATGGCCTTGTCAGTTATGCAGGGTTCATCCCGTAGGTCGGTGGCAAGAAATAGTCCGTAGAGTTTAGTTAGTGCAACTTTGCTTGTCTGTAGTAAGTACTATTGTTCAGTACTTGATTTGTGTTTGTGAACCCTGTATTGTTTATTAGTACTGCCACTTTTGGTGTGTGGTTAGTCTGAGAACGGTCTATGTTAATGTCTGTCCACTCAATTCAGTCTGTACATTTTGAAGTATCCAGATCATATTTTTTGTGAGGACGGTTTATCAATTATGGTTACACTCCAATATCTGTATGCATTGCAGGGTTTACCGCACCCACCAGGATTTCCAGTCCCATGGATGTTTGGTCCATACGATTTGTCACAACCTTTGGACTGTCCTGCTTATGGGTGTAGTAGGCAGGGCCCCTGCATGCCACGCGTAGTTGGACGATCAATCTTCTGTTTAGTACTTCAACATAGTGATTTCCTGGTAAGGATTCACTCGTGTCACATCAAGTAAATCTTATTGATTTACTGTCTAAATCTTATTGATTTAATGTCATGTTTTCTTTACGATGCAGGTTTTGCCATGTGACATTCATCATAGAATAAACCGTTTGGTTTGCTCTACGATGGCTATTTTTGCAGGTTTCACTTCTTATGTCGTGTCAGTAACGAAGGCACTGTCCATCACTTATATTACTGGAAAAAATTGGATCAGTCTATTGTCTGAGTACAAGCTGAATCCGTATGATGAACTGCAGTTTGGTTTAACAAAAACACCACAATTAGTCCTTCTCGTGTTTAAAAGAAATGAAGAAAAAAACTGGATCACGGTCACGGATTCTAGTCAAGTTAGAAAGCTGGTCATAGCAGACCAGACACGATCACCGCTGTCTCGCACAGATCGAGCACCGGCAGTTGCTCTAGCACTGACAGTGGCAGCGGCTCAGTCTAATCCAGCTGAGGATTGGGCACCGACCGCGTCAGCGGATCAGTCTGATCTACCGGGGGATCGGGCATCGACACCGGCACCAGCTCCACAAGGAGCACCATCTCCGGCAGCAGCAGCGGCTTCGGCACCTGCACCAACACTTGCACTTGCATTTGGTCCGGCCCGTGCAATTGCACCGGGAACAGACTGGGCTGCAGCTCGCACTTCATATACCAAAGTCCTTACAAAAACCGACATGTCCACCTTCTTGGTAAGCATTGGCCGCCCAAGTGCTTCGTTCTTTTTTCTTTCCATGTTGTTTCACATGATTCACTGTGTTGATCTAACTGTTTGGGTATGTCTTCTTGTTTGCAAACAGAGAATTCCTAGAGCAACAAGGGAGTTGTTCAACTATCCGGGCGACCGCGGCCAAGTTTCTCTTACCATGCGCAACCTTGGTGTGAATGAACCTTCTCAATATATCGTAAGTACAAAGGATGGTCGCATGATGATTGGTGCTAAAGGATGGTCAAGGTTCAAATCTAAATCATATCTTGCGGTAGGGGATGATGCCAAAATCGAACTTTCTCGGCAAGGAGAGATGGTCCAAATCAACTTTGAAATTCTTCAGTAGCAGCACGCAACTGCCGAACTGATCTATCCTCCGAGAGATTTTGATGTAATTATCTGGCATGGTGAAACAAGTGTCCTGTGTGTATAAGTAGTACGACAGTATTATTTATCACATGGTATATCGTTGATAGAATTGCAACTCGATTGCTGGTTAGGAACTGTCGTTCGATTTCATTCCAACAGCGAATGTGCTTTATTCAATTTTGTGTATTCGCCTTGCGACAAGATCTAAAACCAGCGCAGATCGATCGCTTGCAATATGAAAAGTGCTGAGGTAGAACACATGGGCCCCAAACATGTAGGGTCGGCTCATGCCCAAAGTCCGAACCGTGAGGCTATCTGAGTATTATATTCTCAGCTGAACCCCCATAAAAAAAGCTGAACCCCCATAATGCCCGTGCGTTGCAGAGGGAGTATATTTCTCGGCAAGGTGAGCATGTGATATAAAAGATTTGTATATTTTTTATAGAGGGAGTATCTCTCTGTCAAAAAATATATTTATGTGTAACTAGTTACTCCTGTCTTTCTACTTCCTTTCGCTGATATGTGGGGCAACCGACAACGGGGTCCACGTGCCATATGCACAAATTAGAGTGCACAACTTCACGGTAGACACACCCGGTCGAAGGCGCAAATAATGCCCAATGAGCCGTCAAATCACAACCCCCCCTTTCCAGCTTTAGCAGTAAGTTGGACGGACGAAGCGGCAATATTTCACTGGGCCTGAATCCCCTTCTCCCTCGTCTTCTTGTTCAGAGAAAACCCCGCCGGGCGATGGCATAGGGTTTTCTCATGGAGAACCAGTACAATTCTTCATCCATCCCGATAAATCCAAGTCCCTTGGTCGCAGGTAATCCTAGGATGGCAGCCGCTGCCGTTGATGCATTTTTTTTTCATATCAATCTAGTGTGTTTCAGTTGCGATTGCCCAAAGTGCGAGTACCCTACAGATTTCTGCGCCCTCGTGAGACGCCACACTTGTTCCTTCTCATCCTACCACAACATTTTGAAACGCGCATGATGTTCCTAGAATCCTCTTCTCTATCCGGGAGGGTGGGGTTTTTTGAACATGCTGTGTTGTCATATTATTTTTCCGCAGGTGTATTATTTGCTCGCTGTAACACATGTATTCAGGATGCTCGGCCTTGCCATAACTGAATACACTAGTTTAATGGTCACAGTGAAGACAAGCCATGGATATTACTTCTGAGTTGGGTTCATGAACCAAGAAGATCGCTGCTTTTTTTATGGCCGAACTTGGATAAACTTTCTCAAGTGTTACGGACTGAAAGTTAGCGCACGAATGTTGATGGAAATAGCAGAACCTGCTCTCATCTTCACTGCGATCTTCCACCCCGACGTCGTTCCAATTGTTCATCCATGTTAGTTTTGTATCTGGTTCTTGCTTTTTGCCTCGATTACTTCTTAATCCACCTATTCTGTCTAACTAATCACAATTTAACTTCAGAAGTAGCAACGAATCTCTCACGAAGATGCTACTTCTAACTAATATTTTCTTATAATTGGTGGCACGTGTAGGTTTTTTCAGAGTTAAGGAGTCTGCTCGTTTGTTACTCTGTAATAACTTGGCTGTTACTAATGGCACTGAAGTTGACTGGATCGACATCCACAAGTTCCTACACTTTATTGATCGTCTTGAGGTCCTTGTGGGGCGTTTTAATGGTGGAAGGCCACGTGGGATATGTGTGCCACTGCTGCATTCGTTGAACATGTCCAACTGTGTCGAGAAACTTATGGTACGAGCTGTTTTCTGTTATATATGTTGTTCATAAACTATTGCTTATACACAGTTTTACAGCTGTGATCTTCTTGAAACAGAACTGCCGAGTTCTATTGTTCCTATACGATGCTGACCATGGTCGGGTCGACTTGCGCTTGGTCACAACATGATGTTTATGTCGACCTACTCAATTCCCCTTGGAGGTGAAAAGATACTTATTCGTGGGTGGTCTCAGATAATGAAGGCCCGTCCATCTTGGAGAATAGGACAGAAGATTTTGTTCATGCTTTTCCATGGCTCTAAAGCGAATATCCTGTTTATTGACCACATTCCAAGATGAAGCCGCTTTCAGAAGGTTGTGGATGCGCGGGGTGGCGCCTGGGCCTTGGCGGCCTCACCCTTGGTTAACTGTAGGCAAAGTAGCACTGTTTGAGGCGTGCTTTGTATGGTTGAACCTGTATAAGTACTCATACTGCTTTCAGCTTTGGTTGTTAAGTGCCCCTGCTAGTTTTAGTTAAGGTTGTTAAGTACTCCTGCTACTTTTACAGTCTGTCGTGTTTCTTCATCCTGTCTTCCTCCACCGCCAAAGAAACCAGTCAGGGCGGGGCCGCCGCTTCCGCCTCCACGGCTGGCTGTGCCTCAGCACGCATCGCCGCCCCCACCGCCTCCTAAATCGTTAAAACCGACGCCCTTCAGACGCTTTGCGCTGGCCACACGCCGCCCTCTCGCGTTGTCAACATGGTCAACAAACAACAGAATCGGCGTAAATGCGTGGAGAGGATGACAGAGGGGCCCACCACGTCGGCAGATGGAAAAATAAAATGCTTCCTCCTAGTGTTTCGCTGACGTCTGGGACCCATGCCATTGTGAGCGTATATAGTCAATAGACAAGAGAGCAGCACAAGATCGGCTGACACCTGGGTATATAGTCAATAGTGAAGATAGCAGCACAAGATCGGCTGACACCTGGGACGTAGCTACTCGAGCATTATTATTTTTGTTTGGTATTGTTGAGATGGAGCAGGGTTTGAACTGGGCTGTGGCCCATCTAGCCCAGGCTTATATTTTATTTTCACCATGTGACCAGCCCAGCTATTTTTTCTTTGTGAAAATGAGCCCAGTTTATTTTTTCTGAAGAATACCCAATCCAGGCCTACTTATTTTTCTACGCCCTGATGGGCTGCAACTCTTTCAAGACGCCTGCAAATCTTGAAAGTAATATGAAATGGGGTTTAAATATAAAAACATATGACAAATTGGAAATTACTTTATAATTTCTGATTTTTTTCACATTTTCGGATTCCTATTTTACTGGGCCTAATTCAAATATATCTTCAAAGTACTTTAAATCTGGCTCGACATTTCGTTATTAAAAATAGTTTGGAACCCACAGAAATATGCGAAATTGGCCCTGGCCAACCAAAAAAAAAATGACTGCAATAAATTGCGTAAGAAGTTGCCATGAGCTATATATAAATTATTAAAAAAAGAGGGAGTGGTCTGACTTGTGGGCCTGTTTAGTTGACGCGTATGCAAGATTTTTTTAGTTATTATATACTACGTCAACAACCGATTCTAGCAGACGTAACTGTTGGATGTCAATCCAACGACCGTCGTGTTTCTTCAGTCTCTGATCTTGTTTCCCCAGCCGCCAAAGCAGCGCCAAGGGACCGCCGCCTCTCCGCCTCCGTGGCCGGGCAGTCTGCCACAGAGCCTCGGCGCCCCTACAACTCCCACCGCTGGCCAGGGCATTCCTCTACTCACCCACACCTCCTGTTATTCTGCGGCGACGACAGCCTCACACCGCAACCGAACCGGTGAACCCTCGTACTCCTCTCCGCGCGGGCTTCCGCTGCCGCGTCTTCCCCGGCTCCGCGTCGTCCCCTTCCTAGGCCTCGCCGTCGTCCACCGCCATGGTGCTCTCGGCGCGGCGTGGTCAATGTGGTCAACGACCGACTTCCATCGGAAGAGTACTGTACGTGGAGAGGCTGACAGCTGGGTCCACGGCAGCCGCAAGGAAGTGCCTCCTTATTACGCAGAAAATAATTATTCCTCCACCTGACAGCTGGGACCCACTGGACGGGCCACCAGATTTCGCAAAAAACGCTTCCCCCGACTCATGGGACCCACAGGTCGGGCCATCGATTTCGCAAAAAACGCTCCCTCATTGCATCACTCGACCCACCGGAAGTGCCTCCTTATTACAAAAAATGAATACCCCCAGCTAGCTGGGACCAACCTTGGTGGGAGGCTGACTTGTGGGCCTACTAAGTTGACTGGGACGGAGGCCTTTGTCAACTTTAGTCAATATATGAACGATTCTAGCTCCAGTGACCATACGATGTCCATCCAACGACCGTATTGCTTCTTCAACCTCTGGTCTTCTTGCTCCAGCCGCCCAAAGCAGCGCCGGTCATGCCGCCAGCTCCTGCCGCCCGTGGCCGGCTGTGATGCCGCGGAGGCCTCACTGCTCCCTACTACTCCCACCATTGGCCAGGACATCCCTCTACGCACCCACACCCCCTATTATTCTGCGGCGACGGCAGCCTCACACCGCAGCCGAACGAGTGAACCCTCATACTCTTCTACGCGTGGGCATCCACTGCCGCGTCTTCCCCAGCTCTGCGTCGTCCCCTTCCTAGGCCTCGCCATCGTCCACCGCCCTGGTGCTCCCGGCGTGGCGTGGTCAACGTGGTAAAGGAATGGCTTCCATCAGACTTGGACTGTACGTGGAGAGGCTAACAGCTAGGTCCACGGCCGCAGCAAGGAAGTGCCTCCTTATTACACGCAAAATAATTATTCCTCCACCTGACAGCGTGAACCCACCGGAAGGGCCACCGTATTTCACAAAAAAAACGTTTCCCCCTGTCTGCTGGGACCCACCAGCTACATCTTTGCACAAAAGGAAGTGCATCCGAAAAAACGATTCGCCCCCTAATACGTCCATTTTGCATCATGCTTCTATATCGATATTTATTGCATTATGGGTTGTTATTTCACGTTATGTCACAATACTTATGGCTATTCTCTCTTATTTTACAAGGTTTACATGAAGAGGGAGAATGCCAAACTGGAATTCGGGCGAAAAGGAGCAAATATTGGAGAACTATTCTGCGCAACTCCAAAAGTCCTGAAACTCCACGGAATACCTTAAAATAAATAAAGAAAAATTGTCTCCAAAGATGAAGGCTAGGGGGCCCACACCCTGCTCACGAGGGTGGGGGGGCGCGCCCCAGGGGGGCGCGCCCCCTACCTCGTGGGCCCCCTGGTGGCTCTCCGACGCCCATCTTCTCCTATATGAAGTCTTTCGATGAGAAAAAAACAGGAAGCAACCTTTCGGGACGAGACTCTGCCGCCACGAGGCGGAACCAATCTAGGGCTCCGACAGAGCTGTTCTGCCGGGGACACTTCCCTCCGGGAGGGGGAAATCATCGTCATCATCATCACCAACGCTCCTCTCATTGGGAGAGGGCAATCTCCATCAACATCTTCACCAGCACCATCTCATCTCCAAACCCTAGTTCATCTCTTGTATCCAATTCTTGTCTCCAAGTCCGGGATTGGTGCTAGTAGGTTGCTAGTAGTGTTGATTACTCTTTGTAGTTGATGCTATTTGGTTTATTTGGTGGAAGATCATATGTTCAGATCCTTTATGCATATTATTACCCCTCTGATTATGAACATGAATATGCTTTGTGAGTAGTTACGTTTGTTCCTGAGGACAAGGGAGAAGTCTTGCTATTAGTAGTCATGTGAATTTGGTATTCGTTCGATATTTTGATGAGATGTATGTTGTCTAGCCTCTAGTGGTGTTATGTGAACGTCGACTACATAACACTTCACCATTATTTGGGCCTAGAGGAAGGCATTGGGAAGTAATAAGTAGATGATGGGTTGCTGGAGTGACAGAAGCTTAAACCCTAGTTTATGCGTTGCTTCGTAAGGGGCTGATTTGGATCCATATGTTTCGTGCTATGGTTAGGTTTATCTTAATACTTTTGTTGTAGTTTCGGATGCTTGCAATAGAGGTTAATCATAAGTGGGATGCTTGTTCAATTAAGAACAACACCCAAGCACCGGTCCACCCACATATCAAATTATCAAAGTACCGAACGCGAATCATATGAGCGTGATGAACACTAGGTTGACGATATTCCCATGTGTCCTCGGGAGCGATTTTCCTATTATAAGAGTTTTTCCAGGCTTTTCCTTTGCTACAAAAAGGATTGGGCCACTTTTCTTCACTTTATTTACTCTTGTTACTTGTTGCTCGTTACAATTTATCTTATCACAAAATTATCTGTTACCACTTATTTCAGTACTTGCAGAGAATACCTTGCTGAAAACCGCTTATCATTTCCTTCTGCTCCTCGTTGGGTTCGACACTCTTACTTATCGAAAGGACTAAGATAGATTCCCTATACTTGTGGGTCATCAAGACTCTTTTCTGGCGCCGTTGCCGGGGAGTGTAGCGCCTTTGGTAGGTGGAATTTGGTAAGGAAAAATTTATATAGTGTGCTGAAATCTACTGTCACTTGTTACTATGGAAAGTAATTCTCTGAGGGGCTTGTTTGGGGTATCTTCACCCCGTCCAGTAGAGCAAAGAGTTGCTCCTCAACCTACTGAACCTATTTAAAATGAACCTTCTTTTGAAATCCCTTCCGGTATGATGGAAAAACTGCTAGCTAACACTTTTACAGGAGATGGAACAAAGCATCCTGATGAACACCTACTCTACGTGGATGAAGTTTGTGGACTATTTAAGCTTGCAGGTATACCCGATGATGTTGTTAAGAAGAAGGTCTTCCCTTCATCTTTGAAGGGAGACACATTGGCATGGTATAGGCTATGTGATGATACGAGATCATGGAACTATAAAAGATTGAAATTGGAATTTCATCAAAAGTAGTACCCTATGCATCTTATTCACCGTGATCGCAATTATATATATAATTTTTGGCCTCGCGAAGGAGAAAGCATCGCTCAAGCTTGGGGGAGGCTTAAATCAATGTTATATTCATGCCCCAATCATGAGCTCCCAAAAGAAATAATTATTCAAAGTTTTTATGCTCGGCTTTCTGATAACAATCGCACCATGCTCGATACTTCTTGTGCTGGCTCTTTTATGATGAATACTATTGAATTCGGATGGAATTTATTGGATAGAATTAAATGCAACTATGAAGATTCGAACCTCGATGAAGGTAAGGAGTCAGGTATGACACCTAAGTTTGATTGTGTTAAATCTTTTATGGATACCGATATTTTCCGTAAGTTTAGCACTAAATATGGACTTGACTCTGAGATAGAAGCTTCTTTCTGTGAATCTTTTGCTACTTATGTTGATCTCCCCAAGGAGAAGTGGTTTAAATATCATCCTCCCATAGAAGTAAAAGTAGCCACACCTATTAAAGTTGAAGAAAAGACTGTCACTTATAATGATCCTATTGTTCCCACTTCTTATGTTGAGAAACCACCTTTCCCTGTTAGAATGAAGGATCATGCTAAAGCTTCAACAGTTGTTCGTAAAAGCAATATTAGAACTTATACACCTCCTGAGAAAATCAAAGTAGAACCTAATATTGCTATTGTTAAAGATCTCTTGTCAGATAATATTGATGGGCATGTTATTCAATTCTGTGGTGAAACTGCTAGAATTGCTAAACCTTGTGCTAAAGATAAACATAGACCTGTGGTAGGCGTGCCTGTTATTTCTGTTAAAATAGGAGATCATTGTTATCATGGCTTATGTGATATGGGTGCTAGTGCTAGTGTTATACCTTATGATTTTTATAAAGAAATTAAGCATGAAATTGCACCTGCTGAGTTAGAAGAAATTGATGTCACAATTAAACTTGCCAATAGAGATACTATTTCACCAGTGGGAATTGTTAGAGATGTTGAAGTCTTGTGTGGGAAAACTAAATATCCTGCTAATTTTCTTGTTCTCAGTTCTCCACAAGATAGCTTTTGTCCCATTATATTTGGTAGACCCTTCTTGAATACTGTTAATGCTAAGATAGATTGCAAAAAGAATGTTGTTACTATTGGCTTAGATGATATGGTTCATGAGTTTAACTTCTCTAAATTTAGTAAACAACATCGTGAGGAAGAATTGCCTAGTAAGGATGAAATTATTGGTCTTGCTTCTATTGCTGTACCTCCTAGTGATCCTTTAGAACAGTATTTGCTAGACCATGAAAATGATATGTTCATGAATGAAAGAAGGGAAATAGATGAAGTATTCTTTAAACAGGAAACTATTCTGCAACACAATTTGCCTGCTGAAATCTTAGGGGATCCTCCTCCACCCAAGGGTGATCCCGTGTTTGAGCTTAAACCGTTGCCTGATAATCTTAAATATGCTTATCTTGATGAAAAGAAAATATATCCTGTTATTATTAGTGCTAACCTTTCAGAGCATGAGGAAGAAAGATTATTGAAAACTCTGAAGAAGCACCGTGCCGCTATTGGATATACTCTTGATGATCTTAAGGGCATTAGTCCCACTCTATGTCAACATAAAATAAATTTGGAAGCGGATGCCAAACCAGTTCGTGATCCTCAACGACGTTTGAATCCTAAAATGAAAGAAGTGGTAAGAAAAGAAATACTCAAGCTTCCGGAGGCAGGTATAGTTTATCCCGTTGCTGATAGTCAGTGGGTAAGTCCTGTCCATTGTGTCCCTAAGAAGGGAGGTATTACTGTTGTCCCTAACGATAAAGATGAATTGATCCCGCAAAGAATTATCACAGGTTATAGGATGGTAATTGATTTCCACAAATTGAATAAAGCTACTAAGAAAGATCATTACCCCTTACTTTTTATTGATCAAATGCTAGAAAGATTATGCAAACATACACATTATTGCTTTCTAGATGGTTATTCTGGTTTCTCTCAAATACCTGTGTTGGCTAAAGATCAATCAAAGACTACTTTTACGTGCCCTTTTGGTACTTTTGCTTATAGACGTATGCCTTTTGGTTTATGTAATGCGCCTGCTACCTTTCAAAGATGCATGATGGCTATATTCTCTTACTTTTGTGAAAATATTTGTGAGGTTTTCATGGATGACTTTTCTGTCTATGGATCCTCTTTTGATGATTGCTTGAGCAATCTTGATCGAGTTTTGCAGAGATGTGAAGAAACTAATCTTGTCTTGAATTGGGAAAATGCCACTTTATTGTTAATGAAGGTATTGTCTTGGGGCACAAAGTTTCTGAAAGAGGTATTGAAGTTGATAAAGCCAAGGTTGATGCTATTGAAAATATGCCATGTCCTAAGGACATCAAAGGTATAAGAAGTTTCCTTGGTCACGCCGGATTTTATAGGAGGTTCATTAAGGACTTCTCAAAAATTTCTCGGCCTCTGAATAATTTATTACAAAAAGATGTACCATTTGTATTTGATGATGATTGTGTAGAAGCATTTGAAATACTTAAGAAAGCATTAGTCTCTGCACCTGTTTTTCAGCCACCTGATTGGAATTTACCCTTTGAAAGTATGTGTGATGCTAGTGATTATGCTGTAGGTGCTGTTCTAGGGCAAAGAGTTGATAAAAAACTAAATGTTATCCATTATGCTAGTAAGACTCTAGACAATGCTCAAATAAATTATGCTACTACCGAAAAGGAACTTTTAGCAGTTGTATTTGCTTGTGATAAATTCAGACCCTATATTGTAGATTCTAAAGTAACTATTCACACTAATCATGCTGCTATTAAATATCTTTGGAAAAGAAAGATGCAAAACCTAGACTTATTAGATGGGTTCTCTTGCTGCAAGAATTTTATTTGCATATTGCTGATAGAAAAGGAGACGAGAACCCCGTTGCAGACAACTTATCTAGGTTAGAGAATGTTCTTGATGACCCACTACCTATCGATGATAGCTTTCGTGATGAGCAATTAAATGTCATAAGAACTTCTCGTAGCACTCCATGGTATGCTGATTATGCTAATTATATTGTTGCTAAATTTATACCACCTAACTTCACATACCAACAAAAGAAAAAGTTTTTCTATGATTTGCGACATTACTTTTGGGATGACTGATACGTCCATTTTGCATCATGCTTTTATATCGATATTTATCGCATTATGGGCTGTTATTTCACGTTATGTCACAATACTTATGGCTATTCTCTCCTATTTTACAAGGTTTACATGAAGAGGGAGAATGTCGGCAACTGGAATTCTGGGCTGGAAAAGGAGCAAATATTGAAGGCCTATTATGCGCAACTCCAAAAGTCCTGAAACTCCACGGAATACCTTAAAATAAATAAAGAAAAATCGTCGCCAAAGATGAAGGCCAGGGGGCCCACACCCTACTCATGAGGGTGGGGCGCCCCCCCGGGCGCGCCCCCTACCTCATGGGCCCCCTGGTGGCTCTCCGACGTCCATCTTCTCCTATATGAAGTCTTTCGATGAGAAAAAAATCATAAGCAACCTTTCGGGACAAGACTCCGCCGCCACGAGGCGGAACCTTGGCGGAACCAATCTAGGGCTCCGGCAGAGCTGTTCTGCCGGGGACACTTCCCTCCAGGAGGGGGAAATCATCGTCATCATCATCACCAACGCTCCTCTCATCGGGAGAGGGCAATCTCCATCAACATCTTCACTAGCACCATCTCATCTCCAAACCCTAGTTCATCTCTTGTATCCAATTCTTGTCTCCAAGTCCGGGATTGGTGCTAGTAGGTTGCTAGTAGTGTTGATTACTCCTTGTAGTTGATGCTAGTTGGTTTATTTGGCGGAAGATCATATGTTCAGATCCTTTATGCATATTATTACCCCTCTGATTATGAACATGACTATGCTTTGTGAGTAGTTACGTTTGTTCCTGAGGACAAGGGAGAAGTCTTGCTATTAGTAGTCATGTGAATTTGGTATTCGTTCGATATTTTGATGAGATGTATGTTGTCTAGCCTCTAGTGGTGTTATGTGAACGTCGACTACATAACACTTAACCATTATTTGGGACTAGAGGAAGGCATTGGGAAGTAATAAGTACATGATGGGTTGCTAGAGTGGCAGAAGCTTAAACCCTAGTTTATGCGTTGCTTCGTAAGGGGCTGTTTGGATCCATATGTTTCATGCTATGGTTAGGTTTACCTTAATACTTTTGTTGTAGTTGCGGATGCTTGCAATAGAGGTTAACCATAAGTGAGATGCTTGTTCAAGTAAGAACAACACCCAAGCACCGGTCCACCCACATATCAAATTATTAAAGTACCGAACGCGAATCATATGAACGTGATGAAAACTAGCTTGACGATATTCCCATGTGTCCTCGGGAGCGCTTTTCCTATTATATGAGTTTGTTCCAGCTTGTCCTTTGCTACAAAAAGGATCGGGCCACCTTGCTGCACCTTATTTACTTTTGTTACTTGTTGCTCGTTACAATTTACCTTATCACAAATCTATCTGTTACCACTTATTTCAGTACTTGCAGAGAATACCTTGGTGAAAACCGCTTATCATTTCCTTCTTCACCTCGTTGGGTTCGACACTCTTACTTATCGAAAGTACTACGATAGATCCCCTATAATTGTGGGTCATCAAGACTCTTTTCTGGCACCGTTGCCGGGGAGCGTAGCGCCTTTGGTAAGGAAAAATTTATATAGTGTGCTGAAATTTTCTGTCACTTGTTACTATGGAAAGTAATTCTCTAAGAGGCTTCTTCGGGGTATCTTCACCCCTTCCAGTAGAGAAAAGAGTTGCTCCTCAACCTACTCAACCTACTTAACCTATTGAAAGTGAAACCCCTTTTGAATTTCCTTCGGGTATGATGGAAAAACTGCTAGCTAATCCTTTTACAGGAGATGGAACAAAGCACCCTGATGAGCACTTAATATATGTGGAAGAAATTTGTGGATTGTTTAAGCTTGCAGGTGTACCTGATGATGTTGTTAAGAAGAAGGCTTTTCGTTTATCTTTGAAGGAAGACGCATTGACATGGTATAGGCTATGTGATATGAGATCATGGAACTATAAAAGATTGAAATTGGAATTTCATCAAAAGTATTACCCTATGCATCTTGTTCATCGTGATCGCAATTATATATATAATTTTTGGCCTCGCGAAGGAGAAAGCATCGCTCAAGCTTGGGGGAGGCTTAAATCAATGTTATATTCATGCCCTAATCATGAGCTTCCAAGAGAAATAATTATTAAAAGTTTTTATGCTCGGCTTTCTGATAACAATCGCACCATGCTCGATACTTCTTGTGCTGGCTCTTTTATGATGAAGACTATTGAATTCAAATGGAATTTATTGGATAGAATTAAACGCAACTCTGAAGATTGGGACCTTGACGAAGGTAAGGAGTCAGGTATGACACCTAAGTTTGATTGTGTTAAATCTTTTATGGATACTGATATTTTCCGTAAGTTTAGCACTAAATATGGACTTGACTCTGAGATAGTAGCTTCTTTCTATGAATCTTTTGCTACTTATTTTGATCTCCCTAAGGATAAGTGGTTTAAATATCATCCTCCCATAGAAGTAAAAGTAGCTGCACCTATTAAAGTTGAAGAAAAGACTATCACTTATAATGATCCTATTGTTCCCACCTCTTATGTTGAGAAACCACCTGCCCTGTTAGAGTAAAGGATCATGCTAAAGCTTCAACTGTTGTTCGTAATAGCAATACTAGAACTTATACACCTCCTGAGCAAGTCAAAGTAGAACCTAATAATACTATTGTTAAAGATCTCTTGTCTGATAATATTGATGGGCATGTCATTCAATTCTCTGGTGAAACTGCTAGAATTGCTAAACCCTGTGATAGAGATAAACATAGACCTGTGGTAGGCGTGCCTGTTATTTCTGTTAAAATAGGAGATCATTGTTATCATGGCTTATGTGATATGGGTGCTAGTGCTAGTGTTATACCCATTGACTTATATAAAGAAATTATGCATGATATCACACCTGCTGAGTTAGAAGATATTGATGTTACAATTAAACTTGCCAATAGAGATACTATATCTGCAATGGGAATTGTTAGAGATGTTGAAGTCTTGTGTGGGAAAACCAAATATCCCGCTGATTTTCTTGTTCTTGGTTCTCCACAAGATAGCTTTTGTCCCATTATATTTGGTAGACCCTTCTTGAATACTGTTAATGCTAAGATAGATCATGAAAAGAATGTTGTTACTATTGGCTTGGATGATATGGTTCATGAGTTTAATTTCTCTAAATTTAGTAAACAACATCGTGAGGAAGAATTGCCTAGTAAGGATGAAATTATTGGTCTTGCTTCTATTGTTGCACCTCCTAGTGATCCTTTGGAACACTATTTGCTAGACCATGAAAATGATATGTTTATGAATGAAAGAAGGAAATAGATGAAGTATTCTTTAAACAAGAACCTATTCTCAAACACAATTTGCTGTTGAAACTTAGGGATCCTCCTCCACCCAAGGGTGATCCCGTGTTTGAGCTTAAACCGTTGCCTGATAATCTTAAATATGCTTATCTTGATGAAAAGAAAATATATCCTGTTATTATTAGTGATAACCTTTCAGAGCATGAATAAGAAAGATTATTGAAAACTCTGAAGAAGCACCGTGCAACTATTGGATGTACTCTCGATGACCTTAAGGGCATTAGTCCCACTCTATGTCAGCATAAAATAAATTTGGAAGCAGATGCCAAACCAGTTCATGATCCTCAACGACGTTTGAATCCTCAAATGAAAGAAGTGCTAAGAAAAGAAATACTCAAGCTTCTGGAGGCAGGTATAATTTATCCCGTTGCTGATAGTCAGTGGGTAAGTCCCGTCCATTGTGTCCCTAAGAAGGGAGGTATTACTGTTGTCCCTAATGATAAAGATGAATTGATTCCGCAAAGAATTATCACTGGTTATAGGATGGTAATTGATTTCGTAAATTAAATAAAGCTACTAAGAAAGATCATTACCCTTACCTTTTATTGATCAAATGCTAGAAAGATTATGCAAACATACACATTATTGCTTTCTAGATGGTTATTCTGGTTTCTCTCAAATACCGTGTATCGGCTAAAGATCAATCAAAGACTACTTTTACATGCCCTTTTGGTACTTTTGCTTATAGACGATGCCTTTTGGTTTATGTAATGCACCTGCTACCTTTCAAAGATGCATGATGGCTATATTCTCTGATTTTTGTGAAAAGATTTGTGAGGTTTTCATGGACGACTTTTCCGTCTATGGTTCCTCTTTTGATGATTGCTTGAGCAATCTTGATCGAGTTTTGTAGAGATGTGAAGAAACTAATCTTGTCTTGAATTGGGAAAAGTGCCACTTTATGGTTAATGAAGGTATTGTCTTGGGGCACAAAGTTTCTGAAAGAGGTATTGAAGTTGATAAAGCCAAGGTTGATGCTATTGAAAAGATGCCATGTCCCAAGGACATCAAAGGTATAAGAAGTTTCCTTGGTCACGCCGGATTTTATAGGAGGTTCATTAAGGACTTCTCAAAATCTCTCGCCTCGACTAATTTATTACAAAAATATGTACCATTTGTCTTTGATGATGATTGTGTAGAAGCATTTGAAATACTTAAGAAAGCATTAGTCTCTGCACCTGTTGTTCAGCCACCGATTGAATTTACCCTTTGAAATTATGTGTGATGCTAGTGATTATGCTTTGTAGGTGCTGTTCTAGGGCAAAGAGTTGATAAGAAATTAAATGTTATCCATTATGCTAGTAAGACTCTAGACAATGCTCAAAGAAATTATGCTACTAACGAAAAGGAACTTTTAGCAGTTGTATTTGCTTGTGATAAATTCAGACCCTATATTGTTGATTCTAAAGTAACTATTCACACCGATCATGCTGCTATTAAATATCTTATGGAAAAGAAAGATGCTAAACCTAGACTTATTAGATGGGTTCTCTTGCTGCAAGAATTTGATTTGCATATTGTTGATAGAAAAGGAGCTGAGAACCCGCTGCGCATAACTTATCTAGGTTAGAGAATGTTCTTGATGACCCACTACCTATTGATGATAGCTTTCCGATGAACAATTAAATGTCATAAGCACTTCTCGTAGCACTCCATGGTATGCTGATTATGCTAATTATATTGTTGCTAAATTTATACCGCCTAGTTTCACATACCAACAAAAGAAAAAGTTCTTTTATGATCTGCGACATTACTTTTGGTATGATCCACATCTTTATAAAGAAGGAGTAGATGGTGTTATTAGACGTTGTGTACCGAGCATGAACAGAATGATCCTACGCAAGTGTCACTCCGAAGCTTATGGAGGACACCACGCTAGAGATAGAACTGCACGTTAGGTATTGCAATCTGGTTTTTATTGGCCTACTCTCTTCAAGGATGCCCGTAAGTTTGTTTTGTCTTGTGATGAATGTCAAAGAATTGGTAATATTAGTAGATGTCAAGAAATGCCTATGAATTATTCACTTGTTATTGAACCATTTGATGCTTGGGGCTTTGATTATATGGGACCTTTTCCTGCCTCTAATGGATATACACATATTTTAGTTGTTGTTGATTACGTTACTAAGTGGGTAGAAGCTATTCCAACTAGTAGCGTTGATCATAACACTTCTATTAAAATGCTTAAGGAAGTTATTTTTCCGAGGTTTGGAGTCCCTAGATATTTAATGACTGATGGTGGTTCACACTTTATTCATGGTGCTTTCCGTAAAATGCTTGCTAAATATGACGTTAATCATAGAATTGCATCTCCTTATCACCCGCAGTCTAGTGGTCAAGTAGAATTGAGTAATAGAGAGCTCAAATTAATTTTGCAAAAGACTGTTAATAGGTCTAGAAAGAATTGGTCCAAGAAACTTGATGATGCATTATGGGCCTATAGAACTGCATATAAGAATCCTATGGGTATGTCTCCGTATAAAATGGTTTATGGAAAAGCATGTCACTTACCTCTAGAACTAGAAAATAAGGCATATTGGGCTATTAAAGAGCTCAACTATGATTTCAAACTTGCCGTGAGAAGAGGTTATTTGATATTAGCTCACTTGATGAATGGAGAACCCAAGTTTATGAAAATGCCAAGTTGTTTAAAGAAAAGTTAAAAGATGGCATGACAAAAGGATACAAAAGCGTGAGTTTAATGTAGGTGATTATGTATTGCTATACAACTCTCGCTTAAGATTTTTGCAGGAAAACTTCTCTCTAAATGGGAAGGTCCCTACGTTATCGAGGAGGTCTATCGTTCGGTGCCATAAAAATCAACAACTTCGCAGGCACAAATCCGAAGGTGGTAAACGGTCAAAGGATCAAACACTATATCTCATGTAATCCTATAAATGTTGAAACTAATATTGTTGAAACCGTAACCCCGGAGGAATACATAAGGGACACTTTCCAGAATGTTCCGGACTCCGAAAAGGAATAGGTATGTGTTACGGTAAGTAAACCGGCTCCAAAACAAATTCTAAGTCAATATTTCTCCGTTTTGGAATATTTAGAAAAATAGAAAAATAAGTAGCAGTCCCGGGAGGACAAGAGGGCTCCACGAGGGTGGAGGGCGCGCCCCCTACCTCGTGAGCACCTCGTGTGCCCTCCGGACTCCGTTTTCTTGCACGATACGTATTTTGGTCGGTAAAAATTCATTATATATTCTCCCGAAGGTTTTGACTCCCGTATCACGCAAATATCTCCTGTTATTGTTTCGAGCTGTTTTCTGTCAGGGTTGTCAAGGCCAGGCATCATGTCGTCCACCTCCACCGCCAACAACAAAGAAGGAGACATAATCACATGGGTATGGGCACTCCCCTTGGCAACTGCCAAGCTTGGGGGAGGTGCCCCGGTATCGTATCACCATCACAACTCCTATCTTTACCATTTTTCTTAGTTCGATCCTATTAGTAGTATCTTGATTTAGTAGAATAAAGTCTTGGCTTAATCTAGTTTTGAAGTTTGCTTTATGATCCTTCTTTGTAATCGAGTCCATGAGCTATATAATAAAGATTAGTGTTGAGTCAAGGGCTTGATTATTTTGCCATGATCCTGGGTGAATAACAGAAAAGGATAAAAAGAATCAAAGAGTTTATATTGATCTTAGTGAAAGTAATGATTCCACATAGAAAGAGTATGATGATTAAAAGTTGTTGGGAGTTGGCAAATATAGCTTTGGTCATCGTTGCAATTAATAGGAAGTAATAAGGAGAGAGAGGTTTCACATATAGATATATTATCATTGACATCTTTTATGATTGGGAGCACTCATTTAAATATGACATGCTAAAGAGTTGATGTTGGACAAGGAAGACAACATAATGAGTTATGTTTTCTTATATCTGAGATAGAGTATGTTGTCATGGATCCTCTAACATGTTGAGCTTGCCTTTCCCCCTCATGCTAGCGAAATCCTCAGCACCAAGTAGAGATACTACTTGTGCTTCCAAATACCCTTAAACCAGTTTAGCCATGAGAGTCCACCATATCTACCTATGGATTGAGTAAGATCCTTCAAGTAAGTTGTCATCGGTGCAAGCAATAAAAATTCCTCTCTAAATATGCATGACTTATTAGTGCAGGGAAATAGGCTTTGTACGAACTTGTTGTGGAAGTAATAAAAGCGACGAACTGCATAATAAAGTTCCACATACAAGGGGCAATATAAAGTGACGTTCTTTTGCATTAAGATTTTGTGCATCCAACCATAAAAGCGCATGGCAACCTCTGCTTCCCTCTGCGAAGGGCCTATCTTTTATTATTATCCTCTACCTTATGCAAGAGTCACAGTGATCTTCACCTTTCCTTTTCATTTTATCCTTTGGCAAGCCCAAAGATGTTGGAAAGAACATGAGATATATATATATATATATATATATATATATATATATATATATATATATATATATAATTGGATGTAGGGGAGCATGAATTATTATTGTTGACATTACCCTTGAGGTAAAAGGTTGTGGGGCAAAACTATAAGCCCTATCTTTCTCTCGTGTCCGTTAAAACTCCGTAACCACAAGTATTGCGTGAGTGTTAGCAGTTATGAAAGACTAAGTGATAGTTGAGTATGTGTACTTGCTTTTAAGCTCTGACATAGACTCTTTCCGATGTTATGATAAATTACAATTGTTTCAATGACTAAGGGTATAATTTGTTGGTGCTCAACAAAGTTTCTGATTCATACTTTGGCTTCGTGAAAAGATCATCATTTGAACATGAGTAATCATATGACAAATCAATATATGTTGCTGTTATGAGAATAATCATGATGCCTTCATGTCCGTATTTTATTTTTATCGATGCCTCTACCTCTAAACATGAGGACATATTTATTGTTATCAGTTTTTCGCTTGAGGACAAGCGAGGTCTAAGCTTGGGGGAGTTGATACGACCATTTTGCATCATGCTTTTATATCGATATTTATCGCATTATGGGCTGTTATTTCACGTTATGTCACAATACTTATGGCTATTCTCTCTATTTTACAAGGTTTACATGAAGAGGAGAATGCCGGCAATGGAATTCAGGCTGGAAAAGGAGCAAATATTGAAGGCCTATTCTGTGCAACTCCAAAAGTCCTGAAACTCCACGGAATACCTTAAAATAAATAAAGAAAAATCGTCGCCAAAGATGAAGGCCAGGGGGCCCACACCCTGCTCACGAGGGTGGGGGGCGCGCCCCCCTACCTCGTGGGCCCCCTGGTGGCTCTTCGACGTCCATCTTCTCCTATATGAAGTCTTTCGATGAGAAAAAAATCATAAGTAACCTTTCGGGACGAGACTCCGCCGCCACGAGGCGGAACCTTGGCGAAACCAATCTAGGGCTCCGGCAAAGCTGTTCTGCCGGGGACACTTCCCTCCGGGAGGGGGAAATCATCGTCATCATCATCACCAACGCTCCTCTCATCGGGAGAGGGCAATCTCCATCAACATCTTCACTAGCACCATCTCATCTCCAAACCCTAGTTCATCTCTTGTATCCAATTCTTGTCTCCAAGTCCGGGATTGGTGCTAGTAGGTTGCTAGTAGTGTTGATTACTCCTTGTAGTTGATGCTAGTTGGTTTATTTGGTGGAAGATCATATGTTCAGATCCTTTATGCATATTATTACCCCTCTAATTATGAACATGAATATGCTTTGTGAGTAGTTACGTTTGTTCCTGAGGACAAGGGAGAAGTCTTGCTATTAGTAGTCATGTGAATTTTGTATTCGGTCGATATTTTGATGAGATGTATGTTGTCTAGCCTCTAGTGGTGTTATGTGAACGTCGACTACATAACACTTCACCATTATTTGGGCCTAGAGGAAGGCATTGGGAAGTAATAAGTAGATGATGGGTTGCTAGAGTGACAGAAGCTTAAACCCTAGTTTATGCGTTGCTTCGTAAGGGGCTGTTTGGATCCATATGTTTCATGCTATGGTTAGGTTACCTTAATACTTTTGTTGTAGTTGCGGATGCTTGCAATAGAGGTTAATCATGAGTGGGATGCTTGTTCAAGTAAGAACAGCACCCAAGAACCGGTCCACCCACATATCAAATTATTAAAGTACGGGACGCGAATCATATTAACGTGATGAAAACTATCTTGACGATATTCCCATGTGTCCTTGGGAGCGCTTTTCCTATTATAAGAGTTTGTTCCGGCTTGTCCTTTGCTACAAAAAGGATTGGGCCACCTTGCTTCACCTTATTTACTTTTGTTACTTGTTGCTCGTTACAATTTACCTTATCACAAAACTATCTGTTACCACTTATTTCAGTACTTGCAGAGAATACCTTGCTGAAAACCGCTTATCATTTCCTTCTGCTCCTCATTGGGTTCGACCCTCTTACTTATCGAAAGGACTACGATAGATCCCCTATACTTGTGGGTCATCAATGACCCGCATATTTATAAGGAAGGAGTAGATGGTGTTATTAGACGTTGTGTACCTGAGCATGAACAGGAACATATCCTACGCAAGTGTCACTCCGAAGCTTATGGAGTACACCACGCTGGAGATAGAACTGCACATAAGGTATTGCAATGTGATTTTTATTGGCCCACTCTCTTCAAGGATGTCCGTAAGTTTGTTTTGTCTTGCGATGAATGTCAAAGAATTGGTAATATTAGTAGACGTCAAGAAATGCCTATGAATTATTCACTTGTTATTAAACCATTTGATGTTTGGGGCTTTGATTATATGGGACCTTTTCCTGCCTCTAATGGATATAAACATATTTTAGTTGCTGTTGATTACGTTACTAAGTGGGTAGAAGCTATTCCAACTAGTAGTGCTGATCATAACACTTCTATTAAAATGCTTAAGGAAGTTATTTTCCCGAGGTTTGGAGTCCCTAGATATTTAATGACTGATGGTGGTTCACACTTTATTCATGGTGCTTTCCGTAAAATGCTTGCTAAATATGACGTTAATCATAGAATTGCATCTCCATATCACCCACTGTCTAGTGGTCAAGTAGAATTGAGCAATAGAGAGCTCAAATTAATTTTGCAAAAGACTGCTAATAGGTCTAGAAATAATTTGTCCAAAAAACTTGATGATGCATTATGGGCCTATAGAACTGCATATAAGAATCCTATGGGCATGTCTCCGTATAAAATGGTCTATGGAAAAGCATGTCATTTACCTCTCGAACTAGAACATAAGGCTTATTTGGCTATTAAAGAGCTCAACTATGATTTCAAACTTGCCGGTGAGAAGAGGTTGTTTGATATAAGCTCACTTGATGAATGGAGAACCCAAGCTTATGAAAATTCTAAGTTGTTTAAAGAAAAAGTTAAAAGATGGCATGACAAAAGGATACAAAAGCGTGAGTTTAATGTAGGTGATTATGTATTTCTATACAACTCTCGTTTAAGATTTTTTGCAGGAAAACTTCTCTCTAAATGGGAAGGACCCTACGTTATCGAGGAGGTCTATCGTTCCGGTGCCATAAAAATCAACAACTTCGAAGGCACAAATACGAAGGTGGTAAACGGTCAAAGGATCAAACACTATATCTCAGGTAATCCTATAAATGTTGAAACCAATGATATTGAAACCGTAACCCCGGAGGAATACATAAGGGACACTTTTCGCAACGTTTCAGACTCCGAAAAGGAATAGGTATGTGGTACGGTAAGTAAGGCGACTCCCAAACAATTTCTAAGGCAATATTTCGCTGTTTTGGAGTATTTAGAAAAATAGAAAAATAAGTAGCAGTCCGGGAAGGACACGAGGCCTCCACGAGGGTGGAGGGCGCACCTGCCCTCCGGACTCCGTTTTCTTGCACGATACGTATTTTGGTCGGTAAAAATTCATTATATATTCTCCCGAAGGTTTTGACTCCCGTATCACGCAATTATCCTCTGTTCTTGTTTCGAGCTGTTTTCTGTCAGGGTTGTCAAGGCCAGACATCATGTCGTCCCCCTCCTCCGATGATGGTGACAAAGATGCGTGGCTAATGAAGATAGAGCTGAAGAGGGAAGAACCCATGGAGATCAAAGAGGATGAAGGGATCAAGAAGGCCACGGAGGACCAAGCTCCGGCAGTAGAAGACACCCTCCAACTTGATCAAAACTTTCTCACCCCAATTGAAATCAAAGCTTTCAAGATGATTGAGTTAGCTCGTATTCAAAACAAGTATCTCACAAGTGAAAATATTTTGTTGAAGGAGCATATTGTTGCACTCAAGGGCATTATCCGCAAGTTGGAGCACCTCTTACGCTCGATGTGTGACTATCCATCACCTCCACCTTCTTCACCAGCAAAAGAGATACAATCACATGGGTATGGGCACTCCCCTTGGCAGCTGCCAAGCTTGGGGGAGGTGCCCCGGTATCATATCACCATCACAACTCCTATATTTACCGTTTTTCTTAGTTCGATCCTTTTAGTAGTATCTTGATTTAGTAGAATAAAGTCATGGCATGATCTAGTTTTGAGTTTTTCTTTAAGATCCTTCTTTGTAATCGATTCCGTGAGCTATATAATAAATTTTAGTGTTGAGTCAAGGGCTTGATTATTTTACCATGATCTTGGGTGAATAAAAGAAAAATAATAAAAAGAATCAAAGAGTTCATATTGATCTTATTGAGAGTAATGACTTCAATAGAAAGAGTATGATGATTAAAAGTTGTTGGGAGTTGGCAAATATAGCTTTGGTCATCGTTGCAATTAATAGGAAGTAATAAGGAAAGAGAGGTTTCACATATAGATATATTATCATTGACATCTTTTATGATTGGGAGCACTCATTAAAATACAACATGCTAAAAAGTTGATGTTGGACAAGGAAGACAACGTGATGAGTTATGTTTTCTTATATCTGAGATAAAGTATGTTGTCATGGATCCTCTAACATGTTGAGCTTGCCTTTCCCCCTCATGCTAGCCAAATTCTCAGCACCAAGTAGAGATAATACCTGTGCTTCCAAATACCCTTAAACCAGTTTAGCCATGAGAGTCCACCATATCTACCTATGGATTGAGTAAGATCCTTCAAGTAAGTTGTCATCGGTGCAAAGCAATAAAAATTGCTCTAAACATGTATGATTGATTGGTGTGGGAGAAATAAGCCTTATACGATCTTGTGATGTGGAAGTAATAAAAGCGATGGACTGCATAATAAAGGTTCATATCACAAGGGGTAATATAAAGTGACGTTCTTTCACATTGAGATTTTGTGCATCCAACCATATAAGCGCATGGCAACCTCTGCTTCCCTCTACGAAGGGCCTATCTTTTATTATTATCCTCTACCTTATGCAAGAGTCACGGTGATCTTCACCTTTCCTTTTTCATTTTATCCTTTGTCAAGCCTAGCATGTTGGAAAGAACATGATATACATATCTAATTGGATGTAGGGGAGCATGGATTGTTATTGTTGACATTACCCTTGAGGTAAAAGGTTGTGGGGCAAAACTATAAGCCCCTATCTTTCTCTGTGTCCGACTAAAATTCTGTAACCACAAGTATTGCATGAGTGTTAACAATTATGAAGGACTAAGTGATAGTTGAGTATGTGGACTTGCTTTTAAGCTCTGACATAGACTCTTTCCGATGTTATGATAAATTGCAATTGCTTCAATGACTGAGGTTATAGTTTGTTGGTGCTCAATAAGGTTTCTGATTCATACTTTCGCATTGTGAAAAGATCATCACTTGAACATAAGTAATCATATGACAAAATCTATATATGTTGCTGTTATGAGAATAATCATGATGCCTGCATGTCCGTATTTTATTTTTATCGACGCCTCTACCTCTAAACATGAGGACATATTTATTGTTTTCGGCTTTTCGCTTGAGGACAAGTGAGGTCTAAGCTTGGGGGAGTTGGTAAGTCCATTTTGCATCATGCTTTTATATCGATATTTATTGCATTATGGGCTGTTATTTCACGTTATGTCACAATACTTATGGCTATTCTCTCTATTTTACAAGGTTTACATGAAGAGGAGAATGCCGCAGCTGGAATTCAGGCTGGAAAAGGAGCAAATATTGAGACCTATTCTGCAAAAATCCAAAAGTCCTGAAACTCCATGGAATACCTTAAAATAAATAAAGAAAAATCGTCGCCAAAGATGAAGGCCAGGGGCCCACACCACTGCTCACGAGGGTGGGGCGCGCTTCACTCTCGTGGCCCCCCAGTGGCTCTCCGGCGCCCATCTTCTCCTATATGAAGTCTTTCGATGAGAAAAGAACAGAAGCAACCTTTGGGGACGAGACTCCGCGCCACGAGGCGGAACCTTGGCGGAACCAATCTAGGGCTCCGCAGAGCTGTTCTCGCTGGGGACACTTCCCTCGGGGGGGAAACCATCGTCATCGTCATCACCAACGCTCCTCTCATCGGGAGAGGGCAATCTCCATCAACATCTTCACCAACACCATCTCATCTCCAAACCCTAGTTCATCTCTTGTATCCAATTCTTGTCTCCAAGTCCGGGATTGGTGCTAGTAGGTTGCTAGTAGTGTTGATTACTCCTTGTAGTTGATGCTATTTGGTTTATTTGGTGGAAGATCATATGTTCAGATCCTTTATGCATATTATTACCCCTCTGATTATGAACATGAATATGCTTTGTGAGTAGTTACGTTTGTTCCAGAGGACAAGGGAGAAGTCTTGCTCTTAGTAGTCATGTGAATTTGGTATTCGTTCGATATTTGGATGAGATATATGTTGTCTAGCCTCTAGTGGTGTTATGTGAATGTCGACTACATAACACTTCACCATTATTTGGGCCTAGAGGAAGGCATTGGGAAGTAATAAGTAGATGATGGGTTGCTAGAGTGACAGAAGCTTAAACCCTAGTTTATGCGTTGCTTCGTAAGGGGCTGATTTGGATCCATATGTTTCATACTATGGTTAGGTTTATCTTAATACTTTTTTTGTAGTTGCGGATGCTTGCAATAGAGGTTAATCATAAGTGGGATGCTTGTTCAAGTAAGAACAACACCCAAGCACCGGTCCACCCACATATCAAATTATCAAAGTACCGAACGCGAATCATATGAGCGTGATGAAAACTAGCTTGACGATATTCCCATGTGTCCTCGGGAGCGCTTTTCCTATTATAAGAGTTTGTCCAGGCTTGTCCTTTGCTACAAAAAGGATTGGGCCACGTTGCTGCACTTTATTTACTCTTGTTACTTGTTGCTCGTTACAATTTATCTTATCACAAAATTATCTGTTACCACTTATTTCAGTACTTGCAGAGAATACCTTGCTGAAAACTGCTTATCATTTCCTTCTGCTCCTCGTTGGGTTCGACACTCTTACTTATCGAAAGGACTACGATAGATCCCCTATACTTGTGGGTCATCACCCCCCTGACTGCTGGGACCCACCAGCTACATCTTCGCACGCAAGGAAGTGCGTCCGTGCAAAAAAAACCCAAAACGATTCGCCCCCCAGACTGCTGGGACCCACCAGCTACATCTTCGCAGGCAAGGAAGTGCCTGACAGTCGGGACTCACCTGGTCGAAGCGTACATAGCGTTGTCATTCTGGTCGCGAACGTACGCATACATACTGGTCGTTGTAGAGGCGCCGCACGCGTCGTAGTAGAGGCGCACACGTAGCATGTACACGCACGTCATAAATGCCGCCGGGGTGCAAGAAAGAAAATACGCCACGTATGTGTACATACGGGCGGGGTCTCGAATGCCTACTCACACATATGTACGGCGAGGGCTCGTGTACATGGCTGGGTCGGAACGGAGAAACAGCATCGTCGTCGTGTTCATGGGGAGACAAACTGGCTGGGTCGGAACGGAATGCGTGGTCGTGTTCATCGGGAGGGCTTGGACGGAACAGGCGATGGAAACGAGGCCTGGCGTACCGCACAACGGAGGAAACAACCTTGTGTTCGACCGGCCACGTTCGAAACGGGATCCTGTTCATCGGGAGGGGTCTGGCGTACCGCAAAACGGAGGAAACGGACCTCCTACGGTCGAAACAGGGGTCCTGTTGATCGGGAGGGTGTGGCGCATCGCAAAAACGGAGGAAACGGACCTCCTACGGTCAAACAGGGGTCCTATTGATCGGGAGGGTGTGGCGTGCCGCAAAACGGACGAAACAGACTTGTGTTGGAGCGCCACGGTCAAAAGCGGGGTCTTGTTCATCGGGAGGGTGTGGCGCATCGCAAAAACGAGACTCCACAGATACTGTTCATCTCCACCGTCGACCTCCTCCAGCCTCCACGGGCTCTGTCGACCTCCTCCAGCCTCCACGGGCTCCTGTTCATCCAGCCTCCATGCGCTACACCACCGCCATCGCTCAACCACCCTCCACCGCTCACTGCTCATCCAGCCCTCCACACCACGGGTTCCTGTTCAACCACCCCTCCACCATCTACTGTTCATCCAGCCCTCCACACCACGGGTTCCAGCCCTCCACACCACGGGTTCCTGTTCATCCAGAGGCAACGCCACCGCTCACTGTTCATCCAACCCCCCCCCCTCGCAATGCTCACTGTTCATCCCAGAGGCAGCATCAACCGGCTTCAGTTAGCAGTAGTAGCGAAGGAATCGCTCCATCGGGTTCGATTAACAACCATCGATCGATCGCTTTCGGGTTCGATGAACGCATAGCTGCAGTCAATCGCCGGGTTCGATTAGAGCCCAATGCCTCGCTCGGGTTCAATTAGAGCCAACACCTCGCACACGCCGCAGCGTGCACGAGAGAAACGCGCATCGCCGCCCCGACCTCCCACCGTAACCGCAACTCCCTGAAATTTTCCTCCCTCGCTTCTACCATGGTTTTTCCATCATGGACGGCCCAAAGAATGTCATGCAGCTGCGTCTCCGCCCGCCCAAGACGAAAAGCCCATTTTCATCATGATTTTCTGTCATAGAAGTAGGAGCCCACCACATCTATGATGATACCGGGTTTTGTCACAATTATCGTTATAAAAGTTTCATATGTATGATGAAAAAAAATTTCGCTCGCCCAAAATGTCCGGATGTGTCTTTTTTTTGTAGTGAATGAAACCTTCGGGAACGTGATTTTCTCACCGAACGTGATCCAGAGACTTGGACCCTAAGTCAAGGAAGCTTCGAGGAGGGCACGAGGTAGGGCGCGCCCACCCCAGTATGCGCCCTCCGCCTCGTGGGCCCCATGTTGCTCCAATCGACGCATTTCTTCCTCCTATATATACCTCGCACCCCAAAACGATCGAGATCTGAGCCAAAACCTAATTCCACCGCCGCAACCTTCTGCACTCCACGAGATCCCATCTTGGGGCCTGTTTGAGCTCCACCGGAGGGGCATCCATCACGGAGGGCTTCTACATCAACACCATAGCCTCTCCGATGAAGTGTGAGTAGTTTACCTCAGACCTTCGGGTCCATAGTTAGTAGCTAGATGGCTTCTTCTCTCTTTTTGGATCTCAATACAATGTTCTCCCCTCTCGTGGAGATCTATTCGATGTAATCTTCTTTTTTGCGGTGTGTTTGTTGAGACCGATGATTGTGGGGTTTATGATCAAGATTATCTATGAACAATATTTGAATCTTCTCTGAATTCTTTTATGTATGATTGGTTATCTTTGCAAGTCTCTTCGAATTATGAGTTTGATTTGGCCTACTAGATTGGTTTTTCTTGCAATGGTAGAAGTGCTTAGCTTTGGCTTCAATCTTGCGGTGTCCTTTCCCGGTGTGATGAGGGGCAGCAAGGCACGATTGTATTGTTGCCATCGAGGATAACAAGATGGGGTTTTATCATATTGCATGAATTTATCCTCTACATCATGTCATCTTGCTTAAGGCGTTACTCTGTTTTGTTTAACTTAATACTCAGAGAAGCATGCTTTGGATAGCGGTCGATGAGTGGAGTAATAGTAGTAGATGCAGGCAGGAGTCGGTCTACTTGTCTCAGACATGATGCCTATATACATGATCATACCTAGATATTCTCATAACTATGCTCAATTCTATCAATTGCTCAACAATAGTTCGTTCACCCACCGTAAAATACTTATGCTCTTGAGAGAAGCCACTAGTGAAACCTATGGCCCCCGGGTCAATCTCCATCATATTAATCTTCCATCACTTTATTTATTGCCTTTGCTTTTACCTTTCTTTTATTTTACTTTGCATCTTTATCATAAAAATACCAAAAATATTATCTATCATCTCTATCAGATCTCACTCTCGTAAGTGACCGTGAAGGGATTGACAACCCCTAATCGCGTTGGTTGCGAGGAGTTATTTGCTTTGTGTAGGTACGAGGGACTCGCGCGTAGCCTCCTACTGGATTGATACCTTGGTTCTAGAAAACTGAGGGAAAAAGTTACGCTACTGTGCTGCATCACCTTTCCTCTTCAAGGAAATCCAACACAGTGCTCAAGAGGTAGCACCGGACTGCATTTTAGGTATCTGTTGCAGCCGAGCACCAACGCCGGACCGCTTCCGAGCTCCAACGCCGGAATGTATCCGAGCTCCAACGCCGGACTATATCCGAAGAGTATTGTTATAGTCGAGCTCCAACACCAAACTGCATCGGAGCTCCAGCGTCGGACTGTATCCGAGCTCCAACGCCGGACTATGTCCGAGGTGTCATAGATCACCTTGGTTAAAAAAAATGTTAGCCGAGCTTAATGCCAGAAATGCCCTCTAAGGAGCCAGCCACTTACATCCGAGCTATATGCCGAACTGCTTCCGAGGTGGCTCAGCACCTCGGTCATGGGCTAATTGTTTTTGCGGATTTTATTTCCGATGCGTATAAATTTATTTGCTGACGAGGTGTATTGCCAGTAGCCCTCAAGGTGTCTATCGGCCTAAAATCCGAAATGCACCTGAAGGAAAACATAAAACTGCTGATCCCGTTAGCCCCTGAGACCCAGGTCATGAAATCGGTCTGAGGATCAACTCCTAGCTCGACAGCATACATAGGACTAGAAACGCAGTGTAATATATTAGAGGTAATAGTGATCGGCGGACGGGCCCTTGAGAGAGGGTCATGAGAAGTCGCCGTGATATATCATCTTGATGCCGGATAAGTCCCATATGGTACTTATTGTCGTCCGAAGACGCGCTTGTCCATAGTTCGGTTATGCCGAACACTGAGCACTTTGAATTTTCTGCATTGAATAGGCAATGCAGTAGCCCCCGAGACACTGGTCAGGTGGCAACACCATATTAGGGGATCGATGTGCCCCTTTAATAATTGTAAATAATGAGCGCAAAGCCCAGTAGCCCCCGAGCCTTAATGTGGGCACGGGTGGCCGAATTAAGGATCGATATCCGTTTGACAGAAAATTTTATTGTGTTTAACACAAACTTCTTGGAAAGAGAATAAATATCTCTTAAAAGAGTTTAGAGCTGGTCGAAATCCGAGCTCGCCAAGGTAGGCCCTAAGGGGTTTAAAAGATGGATTGTAGTAAATGGATTTTCGCAATTTTTATGTGTAATGATTCTATGTATCCAAGTACTTTTCATCATTAATGCTCAAATCCGCATTGTACAAAACTTTGTTGACCGACCATCGGCTTCAACCTCCTCGGCCAGTAGATGGGGAGTGTTTGTCCTACTTTATAAAGCCAATATAAGGGCAATGTTTTACGGCAAACAAGGCAATCCGGTCATACGGTTTTATAAACAAAGGTACACGGAGAGATATGTTATATTACGTTTTAATGTAAGAAACATCTTCCAAAGAAAATAGTCCCGCTATCGGTTCCTTTCTTTGGGTCAAAGAAAACTGGGTGAAGCCGAAAGCTAGCAATCTTAAAGGGTCACATTGGTCGGCAAAGACGGAAGTAAATTTTTTGGTTCATTAATACCATAGAGTTTGGGAACTTTCGCCGAACTAAATCCATTCATAACATTGGCCTAGCCGAACAATCGGGAACGTAGGGGTAAGCACAGGAGCCAACCAACCCAGCTTGGCCAAAATCCTAAGTCAAATTGATGCATATGTATGGCTTTATAACGATGATTACGGAAGGCAGCCTTTGTATATTAAATACAAACGCCGATTATATGTTTATTTTGACTCTGTTGCGACTGTTTATCAGTTGAAAGTGGCCCGTTGTCGGCTTCCGCCCCATTGTAGATGCTACGCAGGGTGTTTTCGCAATAACAAAACAACCCTTAGCCGACGTCTCGGTGCCTGAAGGCGGTTGTGTTAGCGGAAACAAGGTAATAATATATGCGGGCTTTATAACTTTCACTTAGTCATAGGAGCTTTAAACTGTGGAAGCTAGCTACGAGCCCCCGGTTAGTGGTCAGCGACAGCCGAGGTCAAGCCGTAAACACTTCGACCAATGTTATGAATGGCCCGTCATTTAACATAGTCATCGGATCGCTGACCAGTTTACGCTTATTATGACAGTCAGTTTTCGGCTTTCTCCACTGAGGTGCTTAACCATGCGAGCTGGAAGCACAATCGCAGTGGTTCTCCCTTTGCACACCTAGCCGAACAAAGCAGAACATAGGAGGCAAGCACAGGAGCCGGGCAACCCAACTATTGACCGAAGACACAATTCGAAACCGATGCATATATAGCAATATCCGAGAATGTTTTCGCCGAATCTCTAAAGGTATTTGGCGTTGCACCGCGAGACTTATGCGGGAAACACACAAATAGTTTAAAAGTGCCATAGGCTTGGAAAACCCAACAATTTAGTAAAAACTTGACGTCCGAATTAGATCAAGTGTTCGGTGCCAATCCGAAAATTGGTCAAAAAAGGGGTGCTTCTGTCATGCATTAATATGACACATCCGATCTCAAGACCTCAAGCGGGTCAGCCCACGGCTGTAACCTCCTATCCCAAGGCGAAGTACTGCTCGTTAGGCCAGTTTAGCGAACTAAACTTGTTGGGGATATAACTACTGAGTGTAAACCGCCCTGAAGGGGCCGGGTTACCCTCATCCATGATCAGGGCCCACGGAGGAGGCCCAAAGCCCAGAGGCGGATTAGGATCCATTCCTGTAAACCGCCTTAGTCTTGTAACTTGAGTTGTAAGATAAGAGAGAAGAGACCGGCCGGACACTTGTATGAGCCGGAACGGGACTCAGAGACCGCCAAGGCCAACCCGTATATAAGGGGACGACTCGGCGAAGTTAAGGACGAGAATTCGAGGCTGAGGCGGCTATTGCTCCCTAGTCGCCAAATCACATCAATCCCATCACAACTAGACGTAGGCTTTTACCTTCATCGAAGGGGCCGAACTAGTATAACTCACGTGTCTTGTGTCCGCTTTAACCCCTCTAGGTTAACCCGTACGATGGCCCTACGACTAAGTCCTTTCATGAGGACATCTGCCGTGACAATTCCACGACAGTTGGCGCCCACCGTGGGGCTATCGCGCGATGGTTTGATGATCTTAGAGGGCAAGTTCGAAGGACTCGAAGGCTATGCTGTGGGCCGGATGACTAAGAGTCGTCGCGGCAAGCTCTACATCGACGATGCGGACTGGGGCCCCGAGGCCGGCTCGGTTGAGTACGGATACCGGGTCCCCTTTGGCGGCATACACGTGTTCATCGGCAGGATCGGCGAGCCAGGGCCTGGGCCGGACATCTGCGCCGACCTCGTCGAGACGGCTCAGCGGGCAAAGAAGAGTCCTGCCCTGGCTAAACCGGCGGTCAGCCGTGCTTTCGTGGGCGTCGTCCAGGGAGACTACGAGGACGGATCAGCATCTGGCGGCGAAACCGTTGTCTACTCTGGCGACGAGTCGTCAGCCGGAGAAACTGAGTCTCGTATCACCGCAAGATGGCCAGATCGGGGCTGTTCCGACGGTGAGAGTATTCCGGACCCTTTGATCTACCCAACCGGGTTGGAATCTTCATGGCCGGTACGCAAGCGGCGCTTCACTCTTCGACCGCGGCGCCCCTGATCGCCGGTTCAACAGCGGTGACGGCAGCCGGGGAAGGAGGCCCTGTGGGCCCACCGGCTCAAGTTTTATCAGAACTTCTCGACGCATTGGCTGTGCTCATGGCAGAGGCTAATCCGCCGGATCAGGACCTGCACAATGCGGAGATTGCAAAGGTGAGGGAACAGATCACTAAAGCTAAAGCGGACCTGGCAGCCGCGGACGTGAGGATGGCCGCGGAACGGGCCGCTTTGGATGCGCAGGCTTATAGGCTCATGCTGGATCAGAGCGCGTCACATGAAGTCATGAAAAGGAAGTACAGATCCCGTCTACCTTCGGTTTTCGAGGGAAGAGAGCTTTTCAATACCCCAGGGGCAGGGACCAGTAATCCGCCGCCGGTGTTAAACCGGCCGGAAGCACCTGGGACGGCCGCGCCGGTTCAGCCCCGTGTGATAGATCTGCCTCGCCATCATACCGGCGAGCCCCAGACTATGCAGACACCTCCGGGTCACTACTCCAACCCGATGGATAACCTTGTTGCGGCTGCGGCACGGTTGGAGGCGATTCCAATTGAAGGTGATTCACCACAGGCGGTAGAGACGCGCCGGGTTAAGGAGCTCCTCAGGACGGCCCTGGCGCAACAGGAAGCGTATTCATACAGTCGGGATCGGATCCACTCCACCCCCCGCCCGAGCCGGAGCTATAGCCGACGCGGTCGATTTAACCGCCGTGTCAAGCAATGCGCAGCGCGTCCGCCTCATGAAACAACCCGGCGGGTGGCTTCGAGGATGCTCAAGTGGTAGTGGACCGCGCCAGGGCACGTAGGGAGGCCGAGTTAGCAGCACAGTCTGAGGATCATCAGCTCGCACCGGTTCCTCCGACCATCTTCGAACCGGGGGTCACATCTGGCTCTTTGGGGGTGCCTTGCCTCGTCCCCGCTTTACGTAACGTGCGTTTGCCCAAGGACTTCAAAGGGCCACGCAAGGTGCCCAATTATACTGCCGATCTGGCTCCAGAAGCATGGGTAGAAAGCTATGAGATGGCCATGGAGATGCTGGATGTGGATGAAGCCGCGTGTGCGAAGTATTTCACAATGATGTTGGAAGGTACGGCCCGGACTTGGTTGAAGAACTTGCCGCCCAACTCGATCAGTTCATGGACCCAGTTGCGAACCCGGTTCATTCAAAACTTCAAAGACACCTGTAAGCAGCCCATGTCTGTGGTGGATTTAGCGGCTTGTGTCCAGGCGGAGGGAGAATCCACAACCCATTGGGTGCGCCGCATTTCGGAAGTTTTACATTCTTCAGACCGGATCAACCCTGATTCCGCGATCTTAACCTTGGAAGCCAATTGCCGGTTTGAGCCGTTGAAATTGAAGCTGGGCCGCATGAAGCGTTTTTGCAATGACATGGGCACTCTAATGGGCGTTTTGGTAAAGTATGCTGATTCTGATAGTACCAAGGATCCCGAGTCTGGGGATGACGAAGTAGGGAAGGGAAAACAGAACAACAATTCCAGAGGCCAGCAGCATCATTCGGCAAGCAATGGAGGGAACAAGCGTAAAGCAAACGGTAACATGGGCTTCGTAGCCAACACCAACGCGCAGGACAAGGGTCAACGGCGCAAGGGTAAGCAATCAAACCGGGGCGGTCACAATCCGGATCGTCTGAATTACATATTGAATCAACCTTGTCCGAAGCATGGGACGAAGGAGGCACCGGCAAACCACCTTTGGAAGGATTGTTATATTATGCAGGAGTTCAAAAACTCTAACTCTTTCCGGTATGACCAAGGGCCCGGCGGCGGTTCAGGATCCGCCCCGGGTTACGGTGGAGGAAATCCCGGCCCGTGGTTCGGTGGTAATCCGGGCGGCAAGGCAATCGAGTAATCGAGCAATCGAACAATCGTAACCAAGGGGGTTACAATCAGCAACAGCAGCGGTCGGGTTACCAAATTAACCCAAAGCAGTTGAACGGTGGACAGTACCACGTCTTTACCACCAGCTTGGACAGACGAGACCGAAAACTTGAAGCGGGCGGTCGGTGTTGTTGAACCGGCTGCGCCGCATTACCTCGCTGGTCGAGCAACCTATCGTGGTGGAGCAGAGGACCATCCTCCCGGGTTTACAATCCGGCCGCTTAGCCCCGGTGGTGGCGCCTCAGGTAGGAGGATACAAGTTTACCAAGGTGCTTATGGATGGAGGAAGCAGCATCAACATCCTGTACTACGAGACCTTCCGGCGTATGGGGTTGACGGATAGGCATCTTAGGCCGTCCAGCACCGTGTTTCACGGTGTGGTGCCTGGCAAGTCGGCATACCCGATCGGTAAGTTAGCTCTGGAGGTGACCTTTGGGGATGAACATGACTCCAGATCGGAAACATTGACGTTTGAGGTGGTGAAAATTCAAAGCCCTTACCACGCCCTCTTTGGGCGGCCGACTTATGCTAAGTTTATGGCACGACCCTGTTATGTTTATTTGCAGCTGAAAATGCCAGGTCACAAAGGGACGATAACAGTTCATGGGAGCCGCTGGATCGCTTTGGAGTGCGAGGAAGGTGATGCGGCTTATGCAGAGTCGGTTTGTGCCACTGAAGAGCTAAAGTATTATAAAGACAATGTTGATCCGGCGGATATGACCCCTTTGAAGAAGCCAACTACAGAGCACGATCCGGATTTGAAGTTCAAATCGGCGGCTGAGACAAAACTTGTTGATTTTGTGCCCGGCGATTCGTCCAAGCAGTTCACCATCAGTGCCAACTTGGATCCTAAATAGGAAACCGCGCTCATCGAGTTCATCCGTGAGAATCGGGACATTTTTGCATGGAAGCCTTCTGACATGCCAGGTGTACCGAGGGAACTCGCTGAGCACACTCTTAATGTTGACCCCAAGTACAGACCGGTAAAACAGTTTCTTCGCCGGTTTAATGAGGAAAGGCGCAAGGCCATTGGAGAGGAAGTTGCTAGGCTCTTAGCGGCAGGGTTTATCGTTGAAGTTTTTCATCCAGAGTGGCTTGCTAATCCGGTGTTGGTCCTTAAGAAGAATGGCACTTGGCGCATGTGTGTGGATTACACAGATCTTAACAAAGCTTGTCCAGCAGATCCTTTCGCCCTCCCCCGCATTGACCAGATTATTGATGCTACGGCGGGTTGTGAGCGTTTGAGCTTTTTGGATGCGTATTCCGGTTATCATCAGATTAAGATGGCGGTTAAGGACCAGGAGAAGACGGCGTTTATCACCCCTTTTGGAGCCTTCTGCTATGTATCTATGCCTTTTGGGCTCAAGAGCGCCCAAGCAACTTATCAGCGTTGCGTACAGAATTGCTTGCACGAACAGATCGGCCGTAACGTGCACGCTTATGTGGATGATATTGTGGTGAAGTCAAGGCAGAAGGAAACGGTGATTGAGGATTTAAAGGAAACTTTTGACAACTTGCGGGTGTACAAGATGATGCTCAACCCGGCCAAGTGCATCTTTGGTGTTCCGGCAAGCAAGTTATTGGGCTTTCTCGTGTCCAACAGGGGGATCGAAGCTAATCCGGAAAAAAATTACGGCTATCACCTCCTTGGCTAAGCCAAAGTGCATCAATGATGTCCAGCGTTTGGCAGGTCGGATTGCTGCGCTAAGCCGGTTTATCAGCCGCCTAGGCGAGAAGGCCATTCCTTTGTACCGATCTTTGAAAACGGATCGGTTTGTCCGAGTTCAGCCGATGAAGCATTGAGGATTTGAAGCGGCAGTTAGCCAACCCGCGGTTCTCGCCGCCCAATTGACAAAGAGCCGCTGCTGTTATATGTTGTCGCTAATGCCGGGCGTTAAGCGTGGCCATTGTGGTGGAGCGGAAGGAGGCAGGAAGGAGTACCGGTTCAACGGCCGGTTTATTACATCAGCGAGGTCCTCATTGAGTCTAAGCAGAGATATCCACATTGGCAGAAGCTGGTATATGGGGTTTTTATGGCAAGCGAAGCTAAAGCAATATTTCGTGGGCACCCCATCACGGTGGTCGATTCAGCTCCTTTGGGTGACATCATACGTAACCGGAGGCGATCGGCGGATTGCTAAGTGGGCTATAGAGTGGGGCATACGGTTTAAGGTATGTGCCTCGACGGCAGTAAAATCTCGAGCACTTGTGGATTTCATTAATGATTGGACGGAGTTGCAAGCGCCTGAAGAAAAGCCGGATCATACCTATTGGACCATCCACTTTGATGGGTCCAGGCAATTGGAGGGCTCGGGGGCTGGAGTCATATTAACTTGTACTAACAATGCAGCTGAGTATGAAGCTTTGCTCCATGGTCTCCGGATGGCTAAGGAAATGAATCTCAGCCGGGTTAAATGCTTTGGTGACTCGGACTTGGTGGCCCAGCAAGTATCAGGTACTTGGGATTCCAAAGATCCACTCATGGCTGCATACCGTCGGGAGGTGGATGTTGTTGCGGGCATTTTAAAGGATATCGTGGACCATGTGGATCGTCGGAAGAACGGCGGTGATGCTTTAAGCGGCTGGGCTCTCAACGTAAACCGTCCCGCCTAACGCCTTCCTTGATGTATCGCATAATCCGTCGCTTAAGCTTCCTGATGAAGTTGATTTGGCTATTCTGATCCGGAGGCTCGGTTGGTGGCGGCCTTGCATGTCATTCGGATTGACGCTCCTTATTTGGCATACATGAACCGGGCGAGTTACGGAAGATGAGACGTTGGCCCGGCAGATAGTTCGGCGGTCTAAGTCTATGACCATTGTTAATGGCGAGTTGCATCATTGCAGTGTGTCAGGGGCGTTTCAGCGTTGTGTGTCCCCTGAGGAGGGCTGTGAGATATTGCGAGAGATCCATGAAGGGGACTATGGTCACCATGCCGGTTCAAAGTCCTTGGTGGCCAAAGCGTTCCGCCATGGTTTCTATTGGTTGATTGCCCATGCTGATGCAGAAGATCTGGTCCGACGGTGTGATGGTTGCCAAAAGTTTTCCAGACGTGCTCATGTACCGGCCCAAGAATTGAGGATGATTCCAATTACTTGGCCGTTTGTGACTTGGGGGCTGGATATGGTCGGACCTTTCAAAAGGTCCAAGGACAAGAAGACCCACCTGTTGGTGGCGGTCGACAAATTTACAAAGTGGGTGGAAGCAGAGCCTGTTAGCAAGTGTGATGCGGCCACGGCGGTTCAGTTCATCAAAAAGGTGATTTTCCGGTTTGGGTTTCCACACAACATCATCACGGACAATGGCACCAATTTGTCCAAGGGAGTCATGAAGGAGTTTTGTGAACGAGAGCACATCCGGCTTGATGTTTCTTCAGTGGCCAACCCGCAGTCCAATGGTCAAGCGGAACGAGCTAATCAGGAGATCTTGAAAGGTATCAAACCCCGGCTTATGGTCCCTTTAGAGAGGACACCGGGTTGTTGGGTGGAAGAGCTACCATCGGTGATATGGAGTATAAATACTACCCCTAACAGATCCACTGGAATCACACCGTTCTTTATGGTCTATGGAGCGGAGGCGGTCCTTCCCAGCGATATCCGTCACAACTCGCCTCGAGTGGCAGCCTATGTTGAGGCAGATAGCGAGGCAGCACGGCAGGACGCTTTGGATCGACTGGATGAAGAGCGAGATATGGCGGCTGCTCGTTCGGCGGTTTACCAGCAGGATCTTCGTCGATATCACAATCGGTGGTTAAAACCGAACCTTTCAGAAGGAGACTTGGTGCTTGGCTCATTCAAGACCGTAAAGATATGCACAAGCTATCTCCACCTTGGGAAGGGCCTTTGTGGTCAGCAAGAATCTGTACAACGGGTCATACTATCGATTGATGTTCGAGGCGAAAAGACTCACGCACGCCGAGGAGGAGACCAACAGCCGTGGAACATAGCTCATCTTCGCCTTATTATACCCGAGCCATCGGCTCCACTTATGTACATATTAAGACAATGTATATATTATGAATAAAGCAATAAACCGGATCCTCGGCTAAAGCGGGTATCCGCTCGCATAAAGTCCGGTTTGGGTACATGGAGATGTTGTCGTGAAGCGGCCTCCGTTTAACCTTCGGTCTTGCTTTTGAAGTTTTCATCACTTGGGGCTTGGTCGGTCCGAACCAATGCAACACCTTTTGACGGGCGTAAAGCCACCGATCACTTGGGGACATGGTCACGTCTAAACCAGTCACGCCTCTTGGTCGGCCTAAGGCCATAGAATCACTTGGGGGCATGGTCGAACCCGAACCATTGCAATGCCACTTGATCGGCATAATGCCACGATTTCAGTTGGGGACCTGGCTGACTTGAACCATCGCTACACCTTATAGGGAGCTTGGTCCTGTCCGACCATGGTAACACCATCTGATCAGGCTCAACAAAGCCTCTTCTTGCAAACGGTTTTTATCATTGCCTTTGCTTCCATATGGTTTGCATACCAGTTATTTGACTTTTGTTTGCCTTCTTAATCCGGCGATTTTTTCCGGTTTGATTTTTTCTGTTAAACTCCCATTATGGAGTAACAGGGGGCTTGTCATGACCCGACACGGTTTACACGGTAAACCGGTATTATACACACAGGAGTTGTTCTCCTTTGACGGTAATGGTTTATACAACCTCCGCCTCAAGATTGGCTAAGCCAACTGCATGCCCGACGCTGGCAGGTATTTTTTGTATCACAAAGTTTTGATCATATACCTCGATATTTTCTTATGTAAAGGCGTCACAAGCCGGCTAGAGACGCAAGCCGCCGTGGCGGTTTAAGAATTTGTGATTGCAGGCAAAATACATTGAAGGTACTTCAAACCAAGGTATCAAACGCAAAAGTTACAGACGGAGGGCATCAAGGCATGTTCAGGAACAAAGTGCTAGCTATTCTATTACAAAGCCTTCCAAGGCCCAGTGGTTCGCATGGCGTTATGGCGGCAACTTGATGCATCACCCGCTCGACGGATTAAGCTTCCTCGCGGGCTGGCGTGAGGAAGAGGCGTTTACGTCGGTTCAACTTCTTCCTCTTCATCACCCAAAGCCGGAAGTCATTGGTAGACCAGTCAATCCGGTTAAGGCACGAAGACAGCCTCTTCACTTATAAGCTCAGCCGGATCAACGTCGAGGCATAAGTGTGCTTACGGGTTGGAGAACAAGGCTCAGACTTGGAATGACAAACTCCACCCGCTTGTTGTTTGCGTCATAAAAAGAGCGGTAAACCGCCAGGTTGGCTTCTGCTGCCAGTTGACTCGCCAGCGGACGCATCTCCTCTGTTACTCGTTTCAGAGCGTCATTGTCAAAGGCTTCACCGTTTTCTTGAGCACTGGGAAAACCCTTGGCTATGTCAGCCGGATCAAGGTCTGCTATCCACGCCTTGGCGCGAGTCAGAGCCAGTAGAGTGCCAGCCCGGGCCGCGGACCGTTTCAACTCTTCAAGCTGCACCGGAATCATAGACAGCCGGTCCAGTGTGTCTTTGATCAAGGACGGAGCCGTGTTGTCGTACGATGTGGCACATATGACTCGCTGGGCGCCGGTATACAGCTGCTCAATCAGGGTGTAAGAGGCCTTGAGCTTCTTCCGCACGTCAGAGCCCAGATGAGCAATACGCTTGCCTGCACCAGGTTCAGACAGCTCAAGTTAAACCGGCGGCAATATTAAAGCAGGTGTATTCAGTGCAAATTTTCTTACCAAAGATGGCAGAGGTCATGGCATGAACTTGGCGCTTCAGTCTGGTAAGCTCTTCGGTCACCGGTTTAAGAGCTGATTCGGCATCTTCTGCCCGTTTTGTCAAACCGGCTTTCTCGGTGTCCCATTTGGCCCGCTCGGACGCATATCCCTCCTTCAGCTGTTCCATAGCGGCCAAGGCAGTTCTCAATTCATCCTTGGCCTTGGTGGTCTCGGCTTGTTGAGTTTCCAAGCTGGCACGAAGGTCCTTGAGTTGCACGGTTTGCTGGTATATCTCATTCTGATAACAAAGGGAGCACGTTAGTTGTATTATTATAAAGTCCCAAGCTCAATACAAGTATTCAACTTGGCACTTGGGGGCTAATGGCTAATTGATCTCAGTTCGGTATGGGATACAGAAATTAAGTCCCGGTTTAACTATGCTAAGTTGAACCGACCCTTGGGGGCTACAGTACTGCAGTTCAAGGTGTATGGTTGCTTTACGAAGTTAAGTGCCGATTTGACTATGACAAGTTAAACCGACCCTTGGGGGCTACTACGCAGCAAAAGTACAGGACAGGCATAAATCCTTACCTCATAGCGGTCCTTCATGCGATTTACCAGACCAGCTTCAAGGTCACGGCTTGTGTAGAGCCGGTTCAGAACGCCAGAGTGAAGTTCTTGGGCAGAGAAATTGTCATAAGCTGACAGATCAGTTTTCCCCTTGTCTTTACCCATAGTGGTAGACTCTCCCTTGGCGCTGTGTTTTGTTAAAGCGACCGGTTGGCTAGGGGTAGTATAGCCAGTGCCCGTCACAATAACATCATCATTTTTGGCCGGGCTGGCCGGATCGGCGGTCTTCTTTGGGCTTGGTGCCTTCATGCTCTGGCTTGGTGGTTCAATAGTTACGACCCGCTCTGTGGTCGGACTCGGTGGAGCAGGATGCGAGGTTTCCACTTGGGCCTCCGGTTCAGCTTCTGGCGGATCAGCAATATCGTCTCGGTACAACTCGCCAGAGCTATTCTTAGCGACTTCAGGATTTTCGCCCTGTTGCTCTGGGGTCTTCTCCGGATCAGCATCTGCAGTAGGCTCAAGAGTTTTTGCTTTTTTACTCAAGCGAGCCTTGGTGCTGCAGTGTTCAGAATTAGAGTAAGATAAATCGACCAACGCAACTGTACACCAAATTGGCGGGACAGAGGTATGATACTTACCCTGCAGCAACTTTAAGCGGAGGCAGTTGCGTGGTTGATGAACCGCCAGAGGAGTTGGAAGAGGCCTGTAATTGGGTCGACGGATTGAGAGGACATCGAAGAAACCCTTTAAGGGATAACGTTTTCGGAGAACAAGTCACCTCACGGGCGACGCTTCCGGGTTGGTGTATCTGGTAAACCGGAGGAGAGAATCTGTTGACCACTGTGCCGGGTTGTACGGCGCTCTTCAGCCTGCTGTGTCTTCAAATAAGCATAGGAATGAGATTTTTTCACTTTCCGGACGGCGCGACGAATTCTTTTAACCGGCACGAGGTCGGAGTCGGAAGAAAGAAGGATTACCTCAACATGGTCGGCATGGCTGGCTTCAGCATCATCCTGGGAATTAAATTTGTCAGTACAGGGAAGAATAAAGAGGGACAAACTATAAGTAAGAAGAAACACAAGGTGGAAAGCCGGTTTACGGCGGCTCCCTCGTAAGGATATCAAGTTTTACCTCAGCTTCGGATTCTTCATCTTCCGGCGGATCAGAAGACCCGGCGGTTTTCTTGCCAGCCTTTTTGGTAGCCTTGGACTTTATACGCGGAGCTCGGGCCGGTTTGGTCCGCCTCCAGAAGGAGCTGTTTGTAACGCCCCAAGACCGGAGCTTCAGTTGTCTTCCAGGGTTTCCGAGTTTTGTTGTGTGTTTTGTTTTGTCTGTGCATTCATCATGTCATCTCTTGCATTGCATCATGTCATCATGCCATCATATCATTAATTTTTAAATCTCAACTAAATAAAAATCGTATGGATCTTCGGTCCATTTAAACCGAGGGATTCACATGGTGTTTTCTCTTTATAACATATCGTCCCAATATTAGGGAGCTATATAAAATATTCCATTGTTTTGGAATCACCATAACCCACTTGCATAATAAATCCCATGCCTTTTCTGCTCCGAGTTGACCTCAAAACCTTGCCAATATTATTTCATCATTTTCTGGAGCTCCACCAAAAATCCTCAACATTTTTGGACCTTCCCAAACCTAACTTCTTATTCAAATCATTTGAATTTAATCAAATGAGTTTGAATTTAATTCTTTCAATCATGACCTTTCTATTTTTCTTGGATCGAGCATATTTTTGCGAGTCCGGAAAAATTACCCCCATGCGTAAATGCTATCCCAAACACTTCCTTTCCTCTTCTTTTCCTTTTGGTATTTTCTGTTTTGGAAAATATTAAAGAGAGAGGGAGAAGAGAGCCCAGCTAGACCAGGCCAGCCCATCTAAGCCGGCCCAAGGCCAAGGTCCAGCCGGCCCCTGGCCATTCTCCTCCCCACCAGGCCGGCCTAGCCTCCCGAGGCCCAAGGCCCACCAACCCCCTCTAACCCTAGCCGCAAGGGAGAGCTCTGCTCGATCCCATCTCCTCCTCTCGTTCCCTCCCTCCAGCGCCGCACGCCTCCCTCTCGATCCCCTTCTCTCCCTCATCGCCCGACCCCATCTCTCTCATGGCGCATTTCGACCCCTCACCTCCTCGCGATCCCTCGGCCTCCTTCCTCTCCTCCATGGCGCCTCCTCGCCGCCCTTGGTGCCGCCGATCCCTCTCCGTCCGGCCGCTTGCGGAGTTCCACCTGCGCCGTCCTCGAGCCCCACGCCAGAGCTCCTTCCCTTGCTCTCTTGACCCGGGTCGACGGAGACACCAGGGATCTCCTCGACTTCGCCTCCTCCTCGCCTTGGAGCCCGTGCCCGCCCCGTCCATCCGGCCCCCTCGTCCCTCGGTAGCTCCTCCGTCGCCCGCCTCCATTCGCCGACCCCAAGCGGCTGCATCCACGTCCGAGGCCCTGCCGCTCGTCCGTCGACGTCGTCGGCGACTAGCAGCAGGAGGCCGACGCTGCTCTGCGAGATACGCCGTCGTGCTCCTGCCCCGTTCGCCTCGTGTCCTTCTGGTTCCGGACACAGCCGTGCCCCTCCATGGCCTTCTACCCGAGCCACCAACCCGCCGCGCCTCCATGCGTCTGCGCCGACGACCTTCGCCTCCGTCCGCCTCGTCGCGTTCCCCTTCGCCTCCGTCCGCCATGATACGTCTCTGTTAGGGCCTGCCTCCTGCCGCTGATGCGCTGCGGGACCTCGGTGCTGAGTGCTTTGTCGTTGGCTTCCGCCACCACCGACCACGGTTTGTGTACCTATTGCTGTCGGATGCGCCAAGTCCACCCGGTCCAAGACCACCCCAAGTTCGACTACACGAAAAACCAAGTCCGAAGACTACCGTGGCCGTGTATCTCGCCAAGTACCACTACGGTTCCTCAAGACCGCCAAGTTCGACTACACGGTGACGCGCTGGCCCCTTCGTTTCGTCAATACCGCAAGTTCAGAAGATCCCAAGTACCACTACGACTCGTGTACCATGACGAACATGTGCGGCTACATGGCGACCGACGACCACCGAATCGAAATGAGTACAACTAACGTTGACATGCTTTTACGCCAAGTACCTCTCGGATCCGGCAAGTACCCGATGACGTGTGTACCACTACTGTCGACCCTCGAAGACCCCGTGGACCCCGAACATCCACGGGACATGAACGTCTACTTCCCCTACGCCGTGTTCGACTACTTCCCTCGGCGATCATCGCGAGAACGTCTACTTCCCTCTACGAAACGCTTTCCGCCCCGAACGCACGCTTCGAAGGTATAACCACCGAGATGACCGACCGTGATCGAATCATCCTTGCGATGCCCCTCTTTTGTCATGCCACCGTTCCGTGGGAACCCGGTAACCGGGAACACCCCACCATCTTGCTCAACCCGCTCATCACACTTTCTTTTGCACCGATATCTCCATGAGCTACCGGAACCGATATGTTGCCGTGGCATCATTTTTCGATTCGCTGCCGTGGCACCCTTTTCTTCCACCACGGTGACACAATGCTTCATAACATGCTCTTGTCAACATTTTCATAAAATTGCATATAACTTGCACATGTCATCCGCATCATGATAACAACATTTAAATGTTTATAATTGTTGTTTGCATTAATTTGCTTAAATGCCATGCTAAAATGATTTATTTCATAACTAAATAACCGTAACTTCGGATTTAAATAAATTATATATGTAAATGGGGTAGAAAATGCATGGATTAACATGGTAGCATTACTTTGCATGGTTAACAACATTAAAATTGTGTTTAGGGCAGATCAGTACCTAATCCATATATATGCACATGAGGATTTTCCGAATTGTTGTTTGTTGTTTCGGCCTCATTTAAACTTGCCTAGGTAGGTAATTTTGTTGTGCTTCACCTCTTGCCGTGTTTAATAACATTTAATATTGTTGAGTACCTAATCGGGAGTGAACTAAATAATTGATGTGGTGTTTCGTCAATATGCAACTCGTTGCATATTGAGCTCCACTTAATTTGTGGTATTGTTTGTTGCATTTTGCCATGACATGCTATTTAAACCGGTCATGCATCATATTTGCTTGTGCATCATGCCATGTTTATGATTGTGTGTTTACTATGTTGTTGCTTGTTTCCAGGTTGCTTCTCTTGTTAGCTTCGGTTTCGTTCCGGAGTTGTGAGGATTCGTTCGACTACGTCCGTTTTTCTTCTTCATGGACTCGTTCTTCTTCCTTGCGGATTTCGTGCAAGATGACCATACCCTCGAATCACTTCTATCTTTGCTTGCTAGTTGCTCGCTCTGTTGCTATGCCTATGCTACGATGCCTACCAGTTGCTATATCATGCCTCCCATGTTGCCATGTCAAGCCCCTAACCATCCTTTCCTAGCAAACCGTTGATTGGCTATGTTACCGCTTTGCTCAGCCCCTCTTATAGCGTTGTTAGTTGCAGGTGAAGATGAAGTTTGTTCCTTGTTGGAACATGGAGATGTTGTTCCTTGTTGGAACATGTTTACTTGTTGGGGATATCACAATATCTATCTGCTATAATTAATGCATCTATATATTTGGTAAAGGGTGGAAGGCTCGGCCTTATGCCTGGTGTTTTGTTCCACTCTTGCCGCCCTAGTTTCCGTCATACCGGTGTTATGTTCCCGGATTTTGTGTTCCTTACACGGTTGGGTGATTTATGGGACCCCCTTGACAGTTCGCTTTGAATAAGACTCCTCCAGCAAGGCCCAACATTGGTTTTACCATTTGCCACCTAAGCCTTTTTCCCTTGGGTTCTGCAGACTCAAGGGTCATCTTTATTTTAACCCCCGGACCAGTGCTCCTTCGAGTGCTGGCCCAAACCGAAGCGATGTCCGGCGCCCACAGGCAATCGGGGTCTATGCCAACCCGACGTCTGGCTCATCCGGTGTGCCCTGAGACCGAGATATGTGCAGCTCCTATCAGGATTTGTCGGCACATCCGGGCGGCTTTGCTGGTCTTGTTTTATTGCTGTCGAAATGTCTTGTAGTCCGGGATTCCGAGACTGATCGGTTCTTCCCGGTAGAAGGAATATCCTTCGTTGACCGTGAGAGCTTATAATGGGCTAAGTTGGGACACCCCTGCAGGGTTTTATCTTTCGAAAGCCATGCCCGCGGTTATGAGGCAGATGGGAATTTGTTAATGTCCGGTTGTAGAAAACCCGAAGTTGATCTTAATTAAAATACACCAACCGCGTGTGTAACCGTGATGGTCTCTTCTCGGCGGAGTCCGGGAATTGGACACGGTGTTGGAGTTATGTTTGACGTAAGTAGTTTCAGGATCACTTCTTGATCATAGTTGTTCGACCGTGCCTTGCTTTCTCTTCTCGCTCTCTTTTGCGATTGTAGCCACCAGATATGCTAGTCGCTTGCTGCAGCTCCACCTCACTACCCTGGCCTACCTTTAAGCTTAAATAGTCTTGATCTCGCGGGTGTGAGATTGCTGAGTCCCGTGACTCACGAGATACTTCAAAACCAGTTTGCGGTGTGCCGATGAAACCGTGCAGGTGACACACCGAGCTCAAGGAGGAGCTCGATGAAGATCTTGTTCATTATGTTGTTTCGTTTGAGTTGATCAATAGTGGAGCCCAGTTGGGACGATCGGGGATCTGTGTAGCTTTTAGGGTAGTCTTCTTTTATTTTGGTTCCGTGGTCGGACCTTGATTGTATCTGTATGATGTAATGTTTTACTCATGTATTGTGTGAAGTGGCGATTGTAAGCCAACTATGTATCTCTTTCCCTTATGTATTACATGGGTTGTGTGAAGATTACCTCACTTGCGACATTGCTTTCAATGCGGTTATGCCTCTAAGTCGTGCTTCGACACGTGGGAGATATAGCCGCATCGAGGGCGTTACACTGTTAGCCTGCGAGGTAACAAGGATTAATGAATATCAACAAAGTATTAAAGGCCCGAAAAGCGGTGAGTAGAGCCTTACCGCAGGCGGTTGGTTGGCAACATAGAACGGAGCCAACCCGGTTAGGCTGCAGACGGAGATTGGTTCGTCAAGCATCCTCTTTACAGTCTCTGTGACCTCAAGTTCAGTTATTGGTAATTCGTGACGTCTTTGAGGGTCTTTGAGGCTGCCAGTATATTCGTGCATCAATCCGGGCCGGCGGCTTAAGGGCAAGATACCCCAAGAAACCCAGCATCGCACAAGGTCCACACCAGTTAGTCCATTGGCCATTAGAGCCCGGAGTTTAATGATCTGGGGTGCAAAGTTCTTCCGTTCCGCGGCGGTTAAGCGTAAAGGCAGCAGATGATTGTTCTTGAGCGGTGAGGACGGTAACCCGGCAAAGGATTCTCGTTGGCAGGAGCAGTGTTCCGGCAGTAGAACCAGGTTTGGTTCCAATCTTTTGGATGGCTGTGGTGTTTGGCGTGCGGAAAGTCCGCTTCCTTCCTCTTCTGGATTGAAACGCCGCCCAGCTCTGTGTTGGGACCATCAGAAAACTCCGTACGACGGTTCAAGTGAAAGAAATCCCGGAACAGCTCCACAGAGGGTTCTTCTAGAAGGTAGACTTCACAGAACACTTGAAAATTGCATATGTTTGACACGGAGTTGGGACCAATATCCTGTGGATGGAGTTGAAAACTGGCAAGGACATCCCGGAAGAATTTTGATCCGGGTGGGCAGAATCCCCGGTCTAAGTGCTGCACAAATACAATTACTTCTCCTTCTTGCGGAGTGGGAGGGCATTCGCCATCCGGAACCCGCCAGTGGAGGACATTTTTAGCAGCCAAAGCGCCGGTGGTGACGTATCCGTTGAGTTGCGTCTCGGTGGCCTTAGACCGGACCCAATTGCACGCTGTGAATTGCGGGGCCATTCCGGAAGATCAAAACTGCGAAGGGGAACAACGGTTCACCGTTAAACGGTTCAGGCACATTATACAATGTTAAACCGGCAATTCGGCAGTCAGTTCTGATTCCGGTTTAACTGAGGACTAATGGAGTGACGGGTTAGCTATCAAAAAGTAAAACCGCCAAAAGAGACAGACCTGAAAAATTTACTAAGTACGGACAGAAACAGGTTTCACACGCGAATGGAAGTGATCTAGATCTACCGAAGTTTCAGTAAGAAAAACTTCTACGACCTATGCAAGCCTCATAAAGCGCAGGAAGGTTCGGGCGTGCTAAACTAGAGGATCTGAACAAAAAGGGGAAGATGCATAAAGAGTCGAATTGACGGCGGGGCAGTCACCCGGACAGGATATATGGTACGGTTAAGTTATACGGCCATGGCAGAGCAGGTATGAAGAAGCTGATATGAACACATATGAACTATGAGATGAACAGGATCTTCAGATGGGATCTAGGGCTTGAAAGGGACCTTACCGGATGAGCAAAGCCGCGGAGGAGTGCCGGGAACTTCTGGTACGATCAGGTTGATGCGGCGGCCCGGAGCTGACGCGGCGATTGAAAGGTCGGAGGCGACGGCGGAGCTTCAGGGCTGGAGCGTCGCGAGGAAGGAGAAGAGAAGAAGAAGAGAAAGGGGCCTGCCGGTCTATTTATAAGGGACCGGAGTAATTAACAGGCGCGGAAATCGAGGAGTCAAAAGCGGCGGACGGCGCAGCGGTCGCCTCGATTTCCGGGATAGCATTAAATGAAAGGGAATCTTACTGTTTGGATTTCTTTATTAAAGATGACGTCAAGGCGCCATGCGGCGATGGTCGGAGGATGACGTCACGGCGGTTCAAGCAAATGGCGGTTTACGGAGCTTCCTGAAGATATTGAAGATTCACATGAACCGTTCAAGTCAATCTGGGCCTAATGTTGGGATATAACTATCGAGTGTAAACCGCCTCAAAGGGCGGGTTACCCTCATCCATGATCAGGGCCCACGGAGGAGGCCCAAAGCCCAGAGGCGGATTAGGATCCATTCCTGTAAACCGCCTTAGTCTTGTAACTTGAGTTGTAAGATAAGAGAGAAGAGACCGGGCCGGACACTTGTATAAGCCGGAACGGGACTCTGTAGACCGGCCGGGCGTCAACCCGTGTATATAAGGGGACGACCCGGCGGCGAGTTAAGGACAGAGAATTCGAGGCTGAGGCGAAGCTATTGCTCCCTAGTCGCCGAAATCACATCAATCCCATCACAACTAGACGTAGGCTTTTACCTTCATCGAAGGGGCCGAACTAGTATAACTCACGTGTCTTGTGTCCGCTTTAACCCCTCTAGGTTAACCCGTACGATGGCCCTACGACTAAGTCCTTCCATGAGGACATCTGCCGTGACAATTCCACGACAAAACTCGAACGGCTTTGAGAGAGAGACTAGGCTCCCCGGCTATTGACCACACACTCGCATCGAAAAAAGGAGTGATAGAAAAAGATTTTGCAATGACCAAGAAGAAAACATTTATTATAAAATGACTCATACTAATTTAAGAGCCCCCGAGTGACTTGGGCAAAAGAATTTTATGTATAATGATTGTATGTATGGAAGTACTTATATCATATCTGTGTTCACCCGAACTTTAAACGCGTCTTAGCCGACCGTCGGCTTCGCCCTCTTCGTTCAAGGACCGAAAAGTGTTATGTACTCCACCTGTCGAGAATATCGACAGTGTTTCCGATAACCAGGCAATTAGGCCATAAGGCTGTAACAGACAAAGCGCGCTCAAGGAACTTATCTGTATTCCTGACGAAGTGTAAGAAGCATCTTCGAAGAAAATAGTACCTCCACCGATACCTTTCTTCGGTTTCTCATTGTTACTATGAGACTTGTGCAATAGATTTTTTGTACTGATGAGTTATGTTGTGTGCCGACCATAATTGAAAACAATAAGAGCGCTAGCTTTCGGCTTCACCCAGTCTGAGGTCCGAGCTCGGATGACCCGGTCGTGACAATCGCAGAGGTGCTCCCTTTACTCCCTAGCCGAACAATCGGGAACGTAGGAGTAAACACACGAGCAAGGCAACCCAGCTTGCGGAACACTTAAGTCAACATGGTGCATATTGTGGCGTAATACACGAACAAGGAACGAAGCCATACAAGTATAATCATATGCAAGAGGAAAGGCTTCATAAAGGAAGACCCCAAGCAAACGGGGTATTTGAATTTGTGTGTCACAAACAAAGTTTTGACAAGGAAGTTTTCACAAAAAACTTTTTGCCAAAAAAATATAATGCTTGGTCGAACCGAACAAAATTTAAAATTGAAAATTCTGAGCATAAAAGCGACTTAGCTAGTTAATGTGCTCGGTGTCAATGCACAACCCGAGTATATGGTGGGACAAGGTCCCAGCCCCCAAGCCGGTCCCGAGGTGGCGGAGCGAAGAGCTCGGTACTCTGAAGTGGCGAATAGCACGGCCAATGCAGGCCCGCAGTGTGACGCCGAAGTCCCCGACATGGGTTAATGAAGTGATGACGAAGCCCTCGGTCCAGCCAAGGTGACGTGGTACGTCGGTACGCAGAGGTGACAGCGCTGCCCAATCCGGATCCTTTATCTGTGCACAAAAAATAGTGCAAGCCGGAGATAATAGGAATAATAATAAATTTTAAAAAATGTTGCATAATTAATAATTTATGCAAAGTGAGTAATAAAAGACATATGGCCTGTGTGCCGAACACTCGATGAGGTAAAGCTCTCTCAACGATGCCGAAGTCCCCGAGGCAACCGAACACGTCGGTTTGGCAACACGACCAACAAGGTGATCACGGGAGCCGATTTACGCCGATTGGGACGACGGCGTCGGCTTGTCGAAGAGATCATGTGACGTAGTCGAAGTCCATTACCGAACCACCATGTGACCGTCGTTAATGCGGCCACCATTTAATAGACCTGCGTACTGATGATGGAACAAACCAGAGTAATAATTCCTTGGGAAAAATAAACCCAAACAAGCAAAAATTACTAGGATCAATAGCACCTGGTTTATTTGTTGTAGCAATCTGAAGAAAGGTGACTCCCAAAATTGGGACTCGATCCGCAAACCCATTGCCTGATGGGCGATAAAGCGATGGCATGGCGATGCTGGCAAGGGTTGGCTTGCCGAGGCAAAGCCCTCGGTCCAGCTAACGTGACAAAGCTGGTCGGCTGGTGACGTCGAAGTCACCGGAGTATGTTGATGAAGAAATAGCCAAGTCCCCGGTCCAGCCGAGGTGACGGAGCAGGTCGGTGAGTTGACGTTGTAGCTGCCATGTCAGCCAAGGTGTTGAAGCAGGTCGGCGTGATGGACATCGGCTTGAAGAAGCAACAGTGCGGCCATGCTGACGCAGGTCGTGACCTGTGACGCGGTCAATGCCGGCTTGATGAAGTGACGATGCGGTGATGCCGGTGTGCCCGCTCCGTGTAATCCATGGGGCAACGATGTTGGTGATGATTTATCCTTCACGATGCCGAACTCTTGTTCGGCTTGCCGAGATGATGATCAAAGAAGTTGAGCTCGGCTCAACAAAGCGGCGACGTGTCTAGCACAGGTCGGCAGCCATGGAGAAATATTGCCGGACTGGTTTGACACCAGCGTGATGGTGAAGATTACCTCGGAGGAGGCTCAAAATTTTATGGCTACGTGTTTAAAAACAACACACAATACCCTAGAAAAAAAATTCCTTCAAAAGGGTTGTCCAATATTCTGTTCATGAAGAAACATGAACTCGGGCCGGATTCGTATTCGCGCAGAAAACAGATCCGAAAATTGGTCCACTCATCGGAAGGTTCCCGAAGTTTGAACCGTCGGATCGAGCTGAAATTTGGAGGGGTGGTAGATATGGGAATTCTGCAGCAGATGAACGGTTGGATCTTCCAAAGGACCTCCGAGCTGGGCTCTGGAGACCATGCCCTAAACTCGTCCAGATTCCCATCCAGATTTGACAGGGCTCCAGTATATCGTAGATCACCAGAGATTCCTCCATCGGAACTCGATGAAATTTGGCATGGTTGTTGTACACTTAATTCCGCACAATTCCACTGAAGGAATCGTCAAAGCAATGCTAGAGGAGGTGGTGGCAGTGGATACAAGTTTGCTGTTCCGGAAAAACAGCACGGTCGCCTGAGGGCAATGTTGACGTTGAGCCCTCGAGCTCCATGGATGATTCTTCCATAATCATGATAGAGATCAGAGTTGATGTTGACGAAGGCCCTCGTCCGAACATGATGATCGGAGGTAGGGCACAGTCCTTGGTTAAGCCAAGGTGGCCAGTTGAGCCCTCGACAAAACATGCTGACATCGACCATAAAGCTCGGCTCCGATGCGTAGATCGTGCCGGAGACGACCCGAATTCCCATAACCCTGTGGCGACCGCCAGCAGGCTCTCAATGATAGCACCAATGTCGGTTCAATATCCAGCGTATCTCGTAGTAGGGGTCCTAAGCTAGGCGTCTGGGAGCGATGGTAAAATGGACACGGGGTTTTACCCAGCTTCGGGCTCTCTTGATGAGATAATACCATACATGCTGCTTTTGATTGTATTCATATGGGTGTAGTACAGAGTATATGTATCTACCATGAGATTGTAGTAATGAATATGAGATTGTCTATTGACTAGCCTGGCCTCGGTTTATATATGCACCGTAGGCCTAGGGTTTAGAGGAGTCCTTGTCTTGGGCGCCAAGTCTTGTAGAATCCTCCTTGTACGCGACATGGGCTGTCCGAACTGGCCCAATAGTGAACCGCCATTGGGGTCCTTGGCCCGATCCAGCTGGCCGGGAGATGATGTGGTGAGGATCCCCTAGTCCAGGACACCGTCAGACGAAATCGGCCACACCGAAAATCCTAACGTTCACATTTTGAACTAAATCGGTCTGACCGAGTTCTCTGAATCGGTCCCACCGAGTTTGGTAAATTGTGTGTAACGGTTAGATTTTGTGTGGAGGCTATATATACCCCTCCACCCACTCTTCATTCGTGGAGAGAGCCATCAGAACATGCCTACACTTCCAACATACATTTTCTGAGAGAGAACCTCTTACACTTGTGTTGAGGTCAAGATATTCCATTCCAACCACATAAATATTGATCTCTAGCCTGCGCCAAGTTGCTTTCCACTCCAATCATCTTTCAACCAAATCCAATCCTATGAGAGAGAGTTGAGTGTTGGGGAGACTATCATTTTAAGCACAAGAGCAAGGAGTTCATCATCAACACACCATCTATTACCTCTTGGAGAGTGGTGTCTCCTAGATTGGCTAGGTGTCACTTGGGAGCCTCCGTCAAGATTGTGGAGTTGAACCAAGGAGTTTGTATGGGCAAGGAGATCGCCTACTTCATGAAGATCTACCCTAGTGAGTGATACGTCTCTAACGTATCTATAATTTATGAAGTATTCATGCTATTATATTATCCATCTTGGATGTTTAATGGGCTTTACTATGCACTTTTATATTATTTTTGGGACTAACCTATTAACCTAGAGCCCAGTGCCAATTTATGTTTTTTCCCTTGTTTCAGTGTTTTGCAGAAAAGGAATATCAAACGGAGTCCAAATGAGATGAAACCTTCGGAAAAGTTATTTTTGGAACGGAAGCAATCCAGGGGACTTGGAGTGCACGTCAGGGAATCAACGAGAAAGGCACGAGGCAGGGGGGGGCGCGCCCTCCACCCTCGTGGGACCCTCGTGGGACCCTCGTGGCTCCCCTGACGTATTTCTTCCTCCTATATATACCAATATACCCTAAAACCATCAGGGAACCGAATAGATCGGGAGTTCCGCCGCCGCAAGCCTCTATAGCCACGAAAAACCAATCGGGACCCTGTTCCGGCACCCTGCCTGAGGGGGGATCCCTCACCGGTGGCCATCTTCATCATCCCGGCGCTCTCCATGGCGAGGAGGGAGTAGTTCACCCTCGGGCTGAGGGTATGTACCAGTAGCTATGTGTTTGATCTCTCTCTCTCTCTCTCTCTCTCTCTCTCTCTCTCTCTCTCTCTCTCTCTCTCGTGTTCTTGAGATGATACGATCTTGATGTATCGCGAGCTTTGCTATTATAGTTGGATCTTATGATGTTTCTCCCCCTCTACTCTCTTGTAATGGATTGAGTTTTCCCTTTGAAGTTATCTTATCGGATTGAGTCTTTAAGAATTTGAGAACATTGATGTATGTCTTGCGTGGGATACTCGTGGTGACAATGGGGTATTCTATTGATTCACTTGATGTATGTTTTCGTGATCAACTTGCGGGTTCCGCCCATGAACCTATGCATAGGGGTTGGCACACATTTTCATCTTCACTCTCCGGTAAAAACTTTGGGGCATTATTTGAGGTTCTATGTGTTGGTTGAATAGATGAATCTGAGATTGTGTGATGCATATCGTGTAATCATACCCACGGATACTTGAGGTGACATTGGAGTATCTAGGTGACATTAGGGTTTTGGTTGATGTGTGTCTTAAGGTGTTATTTTACTACGAACTCTAGGGCTGTTTGTGACACTTATAGGAATATCCCAATGGATTGATCAAAAAGAATAACTTTGAGGTGGTTTCGTACCCTACCATAATATCTTTGTTTGTTCTCCACTATTAGTGACTTTGGAGTGACTCTTTGTTGCATGTTGAGGGATAGTTATATGATCCAATTATGTTATTATTGTTGAGAGAACTTGCACTAGTGAAAGTATGAACCCTAGGCCTTGTTTCAACGCATTGCACTACCGTTTACGCTCACTTTTATCACTTGCTACCTTGCTGTTTTTATATTTTCAGATTACAAAAACCTATATCTACCATCCATATTGCACTTGTATCACCATCTCTTCGCCGAACTAGTGCACCTATACAATTTACCATTGTATTGGGTGTGTTGGGGACACAAGAGACTCTTTGTTATTTGGTTGCAGGGTTGCTTGAGAGAGACCATCTTCATCCTACGCCTCCCATGGATTGATAAACCTTAGGTCATCCACTTGAGCGAAATTTGCTACTGTCCCACAAACTTCTGCACTTGGAGGCCCAACAACGTCTACAAGAAGAAGGTTGTGTAGTAGACATCAGTGAGGCAAGTCCTTCCTGGGCGACGGCCATGGTGGGATAGACAAGGTTGTTTCTTCATGGACCCTTCGTGGGTGGAGCCCTCCGTGGACTCACGCAACCGTTACCCTTCGTGGGTTGAAGTCTCCATCAACGTGGATGTACGATAGCACCACCTATCGGAACCACGGATAAAAAATCTCCATGTCTACATTGCGTTTGCTCCCTCAAACTCCTCCATTTACCTTCATATGCAATTGTTTTACATGCTGCTGCTATACTCTTAGAATTGCATGTGTAGGTTGATTACTTGAATTGTGCCAAGTTGCTAAAATCTGCCAAGACTTAAAATTGGGAAAAGGCTATATTTTTATTTGGTCAAGTAGTCTAATCACCCCCCCCCCTGTAGACATACTTTCGATCCTACAACCACACTACTGGATTACCATGTCAACAAAACAAGCATAGATGAAGGGAAAAGACAATCATTGTATCTATTTTGGTTAATGTGCATGGCATGTTGTTCATATCATCAACCACATTAGTAAGATAAAATAGGAGATGACAAGGTGCAAACATGGGCTGCTTCACCACACACTGGATTATAGATCCACAAAAACAAGCATATATATAGGGAGTATTGAGTAATGTGCATGGTATGCATAAGGAATTTCGTTTTACAAGTAAAACTTGGAACTTATGATTGTTGGGAACATGCATTTTGATAGAAACAACAAACTAAATAGCAATTAACGATAGGGAGTATGAGCAAATTCAATAGCAGTTGAGGATAAAGGCTTTAGAAGGACTGACTTACATTAACAGTTAACACCGGCTTTATAATGCCCTTCTCCATGTCAAGGGAAGGATAACTCAATAATTTTAGCACATAACCTTCTTCATAAGCATTGCATGTACTCTACATTTTCTAGAGAGTAGTTATAGGTATGATAATACTGGAAGGGATAGAGGATAATGAAGATAAGATGCAGATTGATTCTACATAATCAACTACCAGTCCCTGGAAGTACAAGCGTTACAGGACAAAATGTACTGACAAGAGCAATGGGCTACACTTCTGCACTGGCATTGTCTGTGTATTCAACTTCTTGGTGAGATTAAATATAGATATGATATTTTTTAGTAATTGGTGGGCGAGGGAGATAAGATGTAGAATGCTACAAAATGAATCAATCCCTCTTCCCATAATATAAGAGTGTTTTGAACACTGGTGTACTGTACAAAATGTTCTTATATTATGGGACGGAGGGAGTAGCTGTTAGTGTAAGTACAATGATAGACGATGTTTAGTCCTTACAAGAGGACTGCAGAGCTAAACCTCTTCAAAAGCATTGGGTTGATTCTAAACTTATGTAAGAGTCCATAGAGATCTTATAATGTCCACCAAATGGACGATAACGAGGCTAACATGTGTAGTGATGCTACATGATCAACCAGCTATGAAAGTAAGTATGGTCATACAGGGCAAGAGGTACTCACAAGAGCAATGCAGTGTGCAGTATAGTTGTGAGATTTTGTGGTCACTTGAGAATGAATGTTTTTCTGCAAACAGTTTTCGTACAAGGGAGACATTAAGGCACATAAAAGAAATGTAGTTCAAATTGTGATGTGATATCATAGGCAGTACCTTACGTTGTAGACGAGACCAATGTGTAACAAGATTATTCCAGTCACTGTCTCATAAATGTAGCACCAGAGACTTTACAGAAATTTCATTTAGAGGCTTGCCATTGAAGGGCGCTTGCCTCAGGTAGGAACGATACTTCATCAACGAGTGCTTGAAAAGTGTAACCAACCCTTGCTCGTCTTGACTATCCAGTTTGGTCCTCGCCTATTTAAAAGAATGAAATCTTGTCACAACCCTAGAGCTTGTTTGTAACTAGTAGCATTGCATCCATGCATCATGTTAATTTTCATGAAATTTGAAATGGGGATGACCAAGCCCTAGCACTAAAACAATTCAAATAGGTTCAACCAAAATATTTTCAATGACCTCAAAATATCCTTCTAAAATGTCCATGATTTATGGAAAGAGGTGAAAGCCTCTACCAGAGATAATGCATATTTTTCCGTGACATTTTGGTCATTGAATTAAATCATATGGTATTTGAGTTGGAGTTTAAAAGTTACCATTAAATATTGGTTGCTCCAAATATTCTGAGATTTATTGTGTGGTTTGAAAATAATTCAAATATACCTCACAAAAATCTACAGAATTAACCAAAGTGTTTTGGTTGGGTTTTTAATAGCAAACTTAAAGCAGATAATAGAAAACAGGAAATAAAACAGAGCAACCTTACCTGGACTTACCTTGAGGCCCACCAGGGATACCAGCCCACCTGCTGCCCGTTCTTGCGCAGCCAGTTGTCATCATCTTCCCCCCCTCGCCCGAAGCAGCTGCGTGCTGGAAGCACGCGCGTCGACGCCGGCCACCTCCTGCCTCGCGCTGGAGGCCTCCCCTTCGTCCTGATCCGCGTCTGGCGACGCCACGCACCCCCCTGGGCCCTCTCACTCTCCCCCGTACCCCTCTCCCTCCTCTCTCTCTCGCTCTGCGCCTAGTGCCCGAGAGCCGCCGTCGCTGCCGCTCGCCATAGCCGTGCCACCGGCCCTCCCTCGCCCATCCAACATGCTCCAAAGATCCGCCACTCCGTCCCCGTCAACCCCACCGAGCCACGCAAGCCGGATTTCACCGCAACACCGCCATCGATGCTTTCTTCAACCTCGGGACCGCCGGCCATCACCGTCAAATTAAATCGGCTCCGGACCGTCCCTGACCTCGCCCGGCGTCCGTCGTCATCGCCTTGAGCCCTGCTCCAAACCCTCTCTCCTCCCTTGCGTTTGTACACTCTAGCTCCATTCCCCGCCGTGCCCGAGAGCTCCTGCCGCCGGCCATATCACCGCCGCCGCTGCAACCACTGAAGTTTGCACCTGACCGTTGCCCCGAGTTCATCTTGCTCCTAGGAGCCTAACACCACCACCAGCTCCTTCCCACGAGCTCCCTAGTGCCATGCCCGTTGAGGCCCGAGCTCCGGCCGCCGCCGCGAGCTCGCTTCGGCGAACGCCGGCCACCCCCGCACCTCCCGTTGGTCTTCCCAGATGCGCACGGGCACGGGCTTTCTCCTGGTGCCCTCCGCGCGCCAAACCACCGCCCGAAACTCAAATCCGAGCCGCGCCGCCGTCGTTTTGGTCGCCGCCGGCCAGTCTCCGGCGATGTCTACGTGGCCCATCATTAGCCACTAATGACACTACTAATTAACCCTAGAGCCACTTACATACGGGCCCCACTGCCTAATTAAGCCGGGTTTGTTCCTGTTTAAATAAAACTAACCCCCCCCGGCCCCACAGGTCAGTTTGACCTGGCCCCATCACACTTTACCGACCCCACCGTCGGCATTGACTCGGACGTGGCGTTGACCGATCCCACATCGACCACACAAACCAGCTGAGTCAGCGACCGATGGACCCCACTGGTCGAGGTTTGACCGAGCAGCCCTGTTGACTCTCTTGACGTCACCCAGACGCGATCTTGTGTGATTATTGATTTTCTGGAATTTAAATAATTCAGGAAATTCCAGGAATTTACCTAAACTTCTAAAATTCATAGTAATTCAACCGTAACTCCAATGGAAATAATTTATATATGAAAAATGATCAGAAAAATATGAAGAATCTGTTTATGGCACTTTCATGCATGTTTGAACAAGTTAAACTCACTGAATAGGACAAATGATGATTAGGGCAAATTATGAAATAACATTTGGAGTTGGAATCTGTTCTTGTTTGAGTTCCACTTCAATTAACTTGGCTAGATATTGCATTAGGTGAATTCAGTACCTTAACGTGACATGTCATTCATGTGAATGTGCATTGCATTGATTGTGTTCTCTCTTGTTGCCAATAACTGTCCCCTCTCGGTAGACGACGTACCGACGATGAATTCGATGACACCGATGAAGAACTATATTATCTTCAGAAGTGCCAGGCAAGCAAAACCCCCTTGTTCATTCCGATACAATCCCACTCTCTCGCTCCTGCTCTATTTTACTGCATTAGGACAACAACGACTCATGTGTTACTTGCTGCGGTAGCTGAACCCCTTTATCCTCTGCATGACCTGTCATTCCACAGTAATTAGATGAAACCCACTAGCATGAGTAGGAGTTGTTTGAGCCCTGTTGTGCCTACTCATTTTGCTTGTTTGTCATGCCTACTACTGCTTAGAGTTGAGTCAGGTCTGATTCATCGGGAATGAATTGGAATGGTTGTGTGAACATGTCCTACTGTGTGTGTGAGCTAAGTGTGTGAACACGATTTGGTAAAGGTAGCGGTGAGAGGCCATGTAGGAGTACATGGTGGGTTGTCTCATTGCAGCCGTCCTCAGGAACTGAGTTCTGTGTTTGTGATCCATGATATAGTTACTACCACGCATTGGGCCCGAAACCAATGGACCCTCTCGGCTTCTTGACCACCCATGTCCTCAGTCCGGGAGTTGCAAGTAGTTTCTGGTGTTTGTAGCATCTTTGGGGCACGCAACGCGCTGACCTTAGGGGTGGGTTGTGTTGCGGTAGGCACCGTGGCCGGTGTACCGATTCGCTGTTTGGTGTCTCGGGAACCCTGCACACATCGTTCGGGCTGTATTGGAAACCTCGGCGGACTCCTGCGGATGGAACCCGAATAGGCGATAAACCTGGACTAGGGACTTGAGTGTTTAGGTAGGCCGTGGCCGACACCCACGTTGGGCTTCCGCTTGAAGGTTGCCGAGTACATGTCGTGTAAACGGTAAGTGGTGAGAGCGTGTGTGAAGAAGTACACCCTGCAGGGTTTAATATGATCTATTCAATAGCCGTGTCATGAGAAGGACTTCGGGTTGCCTATATCAGTTCATAGACAAGTGAAAGTGGATACTCTAAAATGCGCAAGATAAGCGTGAGTGCTATGGATGGCGTTCTCGTGGGGAGGCGGGAGCGGGTCCATAGTGGTGTATTGATATGGTGAATATGTGGACTCGTAGCGCCACCTCAAAAGAGTTACTTGCGTTGTAGTTCAGGATAGCCACCGAGTCAAAGCTGGCTTGCTGCAGTCAAACTCCACCACCCCTTTTGATAATGATGCATATGTAGTTAGTTCGATGTAAGTCTTGCTTGAGTACAATTGTACTCACGTTTGCTTATTTTATGTTTTGCGAGAGACGTCGGTCTCGCTAGTAGTTCCACGTGGACTTGACATTTAGCTTGTTACCTCAGCTACGATCTTGTGCCCTCGGCGGATCGGTAGATAGTCGCTTCTCAGCCCTTTTCATTTATAGTTATGCGTACTCGGACATGATTAGCTTCGCTTGTGCTTTGACTTGTATGCTCGAGTGTTGGGTCATGAGACCCATGTTTGTAATATCTCGCTCCTCGAGCCTAATGAATAAATATTTGAGTCGTAGAGTTATGTTGTGATGCCATGTTGTATCTACACATATTGAGCATATTGTGTGTATGTTTGAAATGCTTGGTATGTGTGGGATCCGACAAACTAGTTGTTTATCCTTGGCAGCCTCTCATATGGGGAAATGTAGTCTCGTGCTTCGGCGATAGTAGTCCGCTACAGCCGGTTCACGGAGTCCTGCTAGCCCAGACTACTGCTTGGACACTTGATTGGCGGCATGTGTTTCACTTCGTTCCTATGTCCGTCCCTCGGAAAATGTCACGCGGTGTTATTCGAGTCCTGCCTAGCTCTTTCTACAGCCCAGATACCGGAGCCTGATAGCCCAAAGCTACAGCCCGAATTTATCGTTGATGACCGACATGCTCGATGTGATTCATGTATGCCTGTCCCCATGGGTTAGCGCCGCTTTGGGTTCACGACTAGCCATGTCGGCCGGGTTCTTTGTCATATGGATGCTAGCGACACTATCATATACGTGAGCGAAAAGGCATAAACGGTCCCGGCCATGGTAAGGCGACACCCGTGGGAATACCGTGCGTGAGGCCGCAAAGTGATATGATGTGTTACATGCTAGATCGGTGTGACTTAGGATCGGGGTCCTGACAGCGTTGGTATCAGAGCCTGACTACCTGTAGGATTACCAAGCCAAACTGGTCGAAGTTGTGTCTAGAAATGCTTTAGTTATGTAAGGGAATTGATTGTGGAAGGGAACGTAAGGCTCTTTTTACTCCTTATACCTCATGGCCTTCTGATCTGAGTCATCCTCTTCTCTTCTACGGGGTTAAGAACTAGGCTTCTCATCTATCTATCAGGATGACATGTTACTAATCCATAGACCTATAAGATTGTTGGTTTTAATCCCTAGTTCAGTTCCAACTATTTCTGTATGATAACTGTTGATCTCAGAATCTTGTTATGATGTTGTTGAGTGGTTATGCCACCATTTTTGCAGGATGTCTCAAATCATTTTGAGCATTTACAGCCGTTATGCTGTCCGAGTCATCCCAGGTCTCTAAATAGTCTGATGCATTTGCAAATCCTTTCCTTCCGTAGCTGATGTCCCTTTGGTCAGAATAAGCACACTAACCGGTGCGTTGAGGTAATTTATTGCCTTGACATATATGTTGGAATTATCATTATGACCCTAGGTGTTTAGGAAGTCACCTAGCAATTTAGCAATGCTTTTGTATCCCCAGTGTGATGATTCTGGCCATCATTTTCGAAAGCATCCCGTGATGCCATTAGTAGTAGGTATTCTACTCCTGGGTTTCTGAACCCGAGATTCATCCTACTTCATGTTGTTAGTATTTGCTAGTTCCCTTAGGATATTAGTAACCCTTGTGATAGTCCTCGAAGTCCGTGGTATTCTCCTTCTTCCAAATACCATGAACTATTTATGGCAGAAGTTCTTTTGAACCAAAAGATCACAATCAGAGTACTCTTGAAGAGTCCTCCATTCATAATTGTGACTCTGCCAGTCCTACCTTCTCTGCCTGGGTTATCTGGAAGAAATGTTGAGCCTTGCTCGATATACTAATCCATGCCTCCACAACTCGAAAAATTATATGTTCCTTGAGTTGTCCCACTTTAGCTGTATTCTGACCCCCGCCTGTCAATTGATAGTCAGGAGTAGGCGTGCATTCGTTTATCGATGCCTATTACTCCTATGGTCCGACAAGCCGTTCTATTTCGGAATGACTAGGAGAAACAAACTCCAGTACCTCATCCATATCCAGGGTTGGGTCAAAGTAGTTGTATTCCGCAGATCAAATGCCAATCCAGCTTTTGATTCTGTTCTACCCTAAAGTATTACCGCCTTATGTCAGAAATGACATGAGAACTGCACCAACTCTCCTGCATTTTGACGTAATGATACTTCTCGCCATCATTGTTCATTCCTCGGTTCCGTGTTGTCGCAACTGGAATGCCGACTAGTGAATCGTGATGTGTGAAATCTATACTCCTAGTAACTCCGTTGCTCGGTAGTTAATGGACAATACTCTCATTCTTAGCGTGTTGGTTATTGAATCATCATCCTAAGATTGATCGTGCTACCTAGTCCTTATTTTCGGTGCACTCTTCGATTGATGAGTTAGGATCTTGTCAAGTCCTCACTCATCTGATCATATCGTCTTGTCTCAAAACCAAGATTGTTCTCGAGCTTAGTAACATACCGGTGGTTCGTGACTTTCCAAATATCTTCTTGGAAGTGTTACCGGGTTGTTTCCCGACCGTTATGTTGGGCTCGTGATCAAGTTGGTTTCTTATGAACCACCCTTTCTCCAAGAATCGGTGTTGGATATCCCTAAGCTAGTTGGTTAAGCTAGACAACAACTTGGAGTGTTGGAAGATAAAAGCTTGCCTAACTTAGTTCGTTCCGAAGGGATATTCTTGTGTAGTGTGTGTTGAAGAAAGATGATATCTTCATCGATTGGTCCCTGTGATCAGTTGCTGGACCTATTGTCTTATCAATCCTTTGACTTGAGTAGGGGCTATTGTCAAGTCAATTCAGAACCAACGATATTCGTGATGTTGTCTTACTCGTGGTTGATCCCTCGAGCATACCCATTACATCTTTTGGTCTGACCAATGCTAACACCGTGTTCACATGATGGTGGAAGTCCAGTGATATGGAAACTCCGATGAGTTGCTGTTGAGCCCATCAGTAGCATTTTGTCTCCCCCATGAGTCATGTTGAACATCAACCTAGTGTTGGAAACTTGTGTAAGCATTTCTTCATGTTCTGTTCATGAAGCTTATGCTTGGATGGTTGAAGTGACTTCCTCGAATTTATGTGCTTTAAATGTAAGTTGTCGCCGTGGATTTGAGAAAGGTTTGTTTTGTTTCCTTTGGAATCATCCCAAGTCAGTCATGCACGTGCAAAGTATTCTATGGTCCGATAGACTGATCATCTTCATTCTATATGAATTCCATAGCACACCAAGCCACTGATTGATTTGTTCAAGGAAAGGAAGTTCCTTCTTAAGAGCATGCCTTATGCAAGGACTTCAATATCCTCGATTATGGTTCCCCACCCGAACTCAGTAGTGTTTTATTATAAGACTACCATGTGGTCATGCTTGTCTAGGACAGTGTGTTCACAGGTTTGTAGCGGAACCAGCTCATATTTTGGAGCTCACTACCATAGTCCATCTCCCGAGAATCTCGCAACATCATCTCGTCGAATTGTGTTGCAAACTTTGTTTTCAGACATGCTGAGTCTGAAGTATCCTATCGCCAATCGGATCTGAATCTCAGGCAGATATGATGGTTGGAACATTCCAACAGTTGCATTTCATTCCAAGCTTGCACCGTCCTTGTGCCATTTCACTATGGGCTGCCTTCTTAGTAATTCTTGTCTAGGATCATCCTCAAAAGTGGACTTACCATGGGTCCCCTCCATCTCCGATGATAAGCAAAAATCATCCATTGCGTTGTCTTCAACAAGGTAGTCCACATCATCCATTCTAGTCCGGGTGTACCATTCTTTTGCACTCCGCCAAACGATCGTTGTGAATTGCCTTAGGATGGTATGAAGAGTTTCAATGAGCTTTGATCCAAAAGTAATTCTTTTTGCCACTTAAGGGAATAGTTCTTTGCGTCACCTTTCTCGAGGTGCCCCGTTATTGACTCATGGTAAATATTTCCTCGCCACCTTGACACCATCCACCATCTCCCTAAGCGTGGAATTGTTGCCACCAATCAAACCCCGTCGTTTGTTCTTCCATCCCTCTCGATGTGTTTTGTGTCTCAAATCGAGACGTGTCACCGTCCCAGTCCGTGAGTCGATCATGTTTACTTGATCTTCGTGAAGATCGAATCATGTAGGGTTTCCCCCTTCTTTCTGTTGTCGTGTCGAGTGAAGATTTCGATAGCAAAGACGTCAAGACCAAGATGATGGAGTAGATCAACATCTCCGAGAAGGGCAAATGGATCATGAAGATTGTGATAGTTTGTGACTCCCCTTTTCCTCTTACCTCACGTCTTGAATCTCGGGGCAAGATTCTTGTTTAGTGGGGGTGAGTTGTCACAGCCCTAGAGCTTGTTTGTAACTAGTAGCATTGCATCCATGCATCATGTTAATTTTCATGAAATTTGAAATGGGGATGACCAAGCCCTAGCACTAAAACAATTCAAATAGGTTCAACCAAAATATTTTCAATGACCTCAAAATATCCTTCTAAAATGTCCATGATTTATGGAAAGAGGTGAAAGCCTCTACCGTAGATAATGCATATTTTCCGTGACATTTTGGTCATTGAATTAAATCATTATGGTATTTGAGTTGGAGTTTAAAAGTTACCATTAAATATTGGTTGCTCCAAATATTCTGAGATTTATTGTGTGGTTTGAAAATAATTCAAATATACCTCACAAAAATCTACAGAATTAACCAAAGTGTTTTGGTTGGGTTTTTAATAGCAAACTTAAAGCAGATAATAGAAAACAGGAAATAAAACAGAGCAACCTTACCTGGACTTACCTTGAGGCCCACCAGGGATACCAGCCCACCTGCGCGGCCCGTTACTGCGCAGCCCAGCTGTCAGTCATCTTCCCCCCCCCCTCACCCCGAAGCAGCTGCGTCTTGGGCGACGCAGCGTCGGCGCCACCACCTCCCGCCTCATGAGGCCTCCCCTTCGTCTGATCCGCGTCTGGCGGCGCCACGCACCCCACAGGCCCTCTCACTCTCCCCTGCACTCTCTCTCCTCCTCTCTCTCTCGCTCTGCGCCTAGTGCCCGAGAGCCGCCGTCGCTGCCGCTCGCCATAGCCGTGCCACCGGCCCTCCCTCGCCCATCCAACATGCTCCAAAGATCCGCCACTCCGTCCCCGTCAACCCCACCGAGCCACGCAAGCCGGATTTCACCGCAACACCGCCATCGATGCTTTCTTCAACCTCGGGACCGCCGGCCATCACCGTCAAATTCGTCGGCTCCGGACCGTCCCCGACCTCGCCGAGCATCCCGTCGTCATCGCCGTGAGCCCCTGCTCCAAACCCCTCTCCCTCCCCTTGCGTTTGTACACTCTAGCTCCATTCCCCGCCGTGCCCGAGAGCTCCTGCCGCCGGCCATGTCACCGCCGCCGCTGCAACCACTGAAGTTTGCACCTGATCGTTGCCCCGAGTTCATCTTGCTCCTAGGAGCCTAACACCACCACCAGCTCCTTCCCACGAGCTCCCTAGTGCCATGCCCGTTGAGGCCCGAGCTCCGGCCGCCGCCGCGAGCTCGCTTACGGCGAACGCCGGCCACCCCCGCACCTCCCGTTGGTCTTCCCAGATGCGCACGGGCACGGGCTTTCTCCTGGTGCCCTCCGCGCGCCAAACCACCGCCCGAAACTCAAATCCGAGCCGCGCCGCTGTCGTTTTGGTCGCCGCCGGCCAGTCTCCGGCGATGTCTACGTGGCCCATCATTAGCCACTAATGACACTACTAATTAACCCTAGAGCCACTTACATACGGGCCCCACCGCCTAATTAAGCGGGTTTGTTCTGTTTAAATAAAACTAACCCCCCGCCCCACAGTCAGTTTGACTGGCCCCATCACACTTTGACCGACCCCACCGTCGATTGACTCACCGACGTGGCCGTTGACCGATCCCACTGTCACCACACAAACCAGCTGAGTCATCGACCGATGGACCCCACTGGTCAGGTTTGACCCGGGGCAGCCTGTTGACTCTGCTGACGTCACCCAGACGCAGTGCTGACGCAGTTATTGATTTTCTGGAATTTAAATAATTCAGGAAATTCCAGAATTTACCTAAACTTCTAAAATTCATAGTAATTCAACAAGAACTCTAATGGAAATAATTTATATATGAAAAATGATCAGAAAAATATGAAGAATCTGTTTATGGCACTTTCATGCATGTTTGAACAAGTTAACCTCACTGAATAGGACAAATGATGATTAGGGCAAATTATGAAATAACATTTGGAGTTGGAATCTGTTCTTGTTTGAGTTCCACTTCAATTAACTTGGCTAGATATTGCATTAGGTGAATTCAGTACCTTAACATGACATGTCATTCATGTGAATGTGCATTGCATTGATTGTGTTCTCTCTTGTTGCCGGTAACTGTCCCCTCTCGGTAGACGACGTACCGACGATGAATTCGATGACACCGATGAAGAACTATATTATCTTCGAAGTGCCGGGCAAGCAAAACCCCTTGTTCATTCCGATACAATCCCACTCTCTCGCTCCTGCTCTATTTTACTGCATTAGGACAACAACGACTCATGTGTTACTTGCTGCGGTAGCTGAACCCCTTTATCCTCTGCATGACTGTCATTCCACAAGAATTAGATGAAACCCACTAGCATGAGTAGGAGTTGTTTGAGCCTGTTGTGCCTACTCATTTTGCTTGTTTGTCATGCCTACTACCGCTTAGAGTTGAGTCAGTCCGATTCATCGGGAATGAATTGGAATGGTTGTGTGAACATGTCCTCTTGTGTGTGTGAGCTAAGTGTGTGAACACGATTTGGTAAAGGTAGCGGTGAGAGGCCATGTAGGAGTACATGGTGGGTTGTCTCATTGCAGCCGTCCTCGAGAACTGATTTACGTGTTTGTGATCCATGATATAGTTACTACCACGCATTGGGCCCGAAACCAATGGACCCTCTCGGCTTCTTGACCACCCTTGTCCTCGGTCAGGGAGTTGCAAGTAGTTTCGTGTTTGTAACATCTTTGGGGCCGCACGCAACGCTGACCTTAGGGGTGGGTTGTGTTGCGGTAGGCACCGTGGCCTGGATGTACCGATTCGCCTGTTTGGTGTCTCGGGAACCCTGCACACATCGTTCGGGCTGTATGGGAAACCTCGGCGGACTCCTGCGGATGGAACCCGAATAGGCGATAAACTGGACTAGGGACTTGAGTGTTTAGGTAGGCCGTGGCCGACACCCACGTTGGGCTTCCGCTTGAAGGTTGCCGAGTACATGTCGTGTAAACGGCGGTAAGTGGTGAGCGTGTGTGAAGAAGTACACCCTGCAGGGTTTAATATGATCTATTCAATAGCCGTGTCCGTGGAGAAGGACTTCGGGTTGCCTATATCAGTTCATAGACAAGTGAAAGTGGATACTCTAAAATGCGCAAGATAAGCGTGAGTGCTATGGATGGCGTTCTCGTGAGGGAGGCGGGGCGGGTCCATAGTGGTGTATTTGATATGGTGAATATGTGGACTCGTGTGCGCCACCTCAAAAGAGTTACTTGCAATGTAGTTCAGGATAGCCACCGAGTCAAAGCTGGCTTGCTGCACCAAACTCCACCACCCCTTTTGATAATGATGCATATGTAGTTAGTTCGATGTAAGTCTTGCTGAGTACAATTGTACTCACGTTTGCTTATTTTATGTTTTGCGAGAGACGTCGGTCTCGCTAGTAGTTCCACGTGGACTTGACATTTAGCTTGTTACCTCGGCTAGATCTTGTGCCCTCGGCGAGATCTGGTAGATAGTCGCTTCTCACCTTTTTCATTTATAGTTATGCGTACTCGCACATGATTAGCTTCCGTTTGTGCTTTGACTTGTATGCTCGAGTGTTGGGTCATGAGACCCATGTTTGTAATATCTCGCTCCTCGAGCCTAATGAATAAATATTTGAGTCGTAGAGTTATGTTGTGATGCCATGTTGTATCTACACATATTGAGCATATTGTGTATATGTTTGAAATGCTTGGTATGTGTGGGATCCGACAAACTAGTTGTTTATCCTTGGCAGCCTCTCATATGGGGAAATGTAGTCTCGTGCTTCGGCGATAGTAGTCCGCTACAGCCCGGTTCACGAGTCCTGCTAGCCCAACACTACTGCTTGTACACTTGATCGGGCGGCATGTGTTTCACTTCGTTCCTATATACGTCCCTTCGGGAAATGTCACGCGGTGTTATTCGAGTCCTGCCTAGCCTGCTACAGCCGGGATACGGAGCCTGTAGCCAGTGCTACAGCCCGAATTTATCGTTGATGACCGACATGCTCGATGTGATTCATGTATGCCTGTCCCCATGGGTTAGCGCCGCTTTGGGTTCACGACTAGCCATGTCGGCCCGGGTTCTTTGTCATATGGATGCTAGCGACACTATCATATACGTGAGCCAAAATGCGCAAACGGTCCCGGGCCATGGTAAGGCGACACCCGTGGGAATACCGTGCGTGAGGCTGCAAAGTGATATGATGTGTTACATGCTAGATCGGTGTGACTTAGGATCGGGGTCCTGACAAATCTTGTGTCTTCTATCAGTAGAAACATATGCAGTAATTACCATGAATAACATTAGTACATTACTTACGCGTAAGTTGCGGAGGAAGATTGGAAATTGTTCTTTGTCTGTGGTATAATATTTCCATGAAGGAAAGTTGTGCACAAAGTTCCTGACAACAATATAAGCTTCGTCTTGTAAACTGGGAAGAAGTGGAACCAGAGTCCTATTTGCTGCAACTGGGGCTCTGTCTCGTTCGAAAAGGGATTTGGCAACTGGATTTGGTGTACTCTTTGCTGGAATGGGGGTTTTGCGTCATAGAGCTGGTGCTATGTCAACTGGCATCATCATACTATTTCTGGCAGTTGGGGTCTACTGAGTTGGGGCATCAGAGATGGCCAGTGTAGTAGGGCTAGAGTCTAGTAGAGTTGTGGCCATGTTTTATAGGTCTGGTGATATTGCACCTACACCTAATGGGCTATTTGATTTATCATGTGTCACTACCTTTTCCAAATACTTTGTTCGTGCTCCTCCGCATTAGCAATCGCCCTCTTCCTTTTGAACGTCTGATACACAAGAACAACATTTGAATGGATAAATATGGTATGATGACAGATGGAATATGTACTAAAAATGGATAGGCGGGGCGTATTCACATACACAATGTGTAAACTAAGCTAATGGCAGTGCAACAAAGTAGAAGCAACACAAAGCATCAGTTGCAAGATATGTGCGACAAATATCACCTTGGAAAGTTAGAGCAAGCACCTTGATGGGTGAATAAGATAGGGCATCTGCCTCTGACTCCTCCACTAGGGAGCTACATTGACTTAGGTCTCCCTCTAGCTCATAATCACTGTTGGGATAATATTTTGAGCATGAATCTGTTGGTGGAGAGCATTTGCATTGCATCCAGACTTTATTTCAGTCCCTTAATGCCAAGTTTGACAGCCATGGCATTGTTCTGCTTTATTCTTTTCATGCACGCAAGATCATAATCATTATGATGTTGTTTAGTATCTGAGAGTCATGAAAACATAAAAAGGAGTCAGATTATCTATGGAATGCATTGCGGATTCAACTTGAAGAGTGTCTCCCTATAAACCCCTGTGTATTTAAAGTTCACCCCCCAACTGTGCTGACCAGAGCACACACAGAAATACAAACCTCTTATGTCGCTATAACAGGCAACACACATTTCAAAACTAAAGTAGGAACATTAGAATCATATCAAATTCGTATTTGAACAAATAAACTATGGAATTATGAGTGGCATAATGTTTAGCTTCAAGGGTGGAGTGCTGGTAGTGCGACACAAAGCAAGTAGGCAGATTGTATTCCATGTAAAAGATCGAAGTCTATGTAAAAGGTGGAAATGAAACTTTCTTTCTATATAATGCAGTGTTCGTCGCCCACACATGATGGAAGAGATCACACACAGAAATACTATTCACTCATGTCTGCGGTTCCAGTATTTTGAAACAGGGTGGTCCACCCTAAAGAATATTGACAACAAATATGACAAGGCAAGCATAGAGGTAATGAATTAATCGTTACTTGTGAGCTTACTAGGACAAGTATGCAGAATTGTAACTGCAGTAAGAGACCGTCCCAAATCTGAATCAAGAAGTTGGTCTAGCACTTATTGTTTGCAACTAATCGACGTGAATAATTGGATATCATGTCGAATGAGTAAGAAAGACAAGTAAAATTGTCAACAAACCTGGCCTGCAGTAGTAATCTGGGTCAATGTCACTATGACCAACACTCCAAAATGACTAGTGTCTGTTCCTAGGGCCGGAATTTTGAAACCCTGTGAACTTTACAGGTACTAAAGATTACTGAAATACATCTGAACCATTAAGTGTAGGTAGCACTTAGTACACAACAAACCCTAATGATAGTCCTACCTAATGAGGAATGAATTAATTAGAAAATGGGTGATGAGGAGTGGCTGCTGAGTATTGAGGACGTATCTCAAGATAAATCGGGCTGGCTTAGTGGCTGCTGCACGCCTGAGCCCTGAACGGACTGGGAAGGTAGGCATGGTGGCGCGCCCGGGCAGCGGTGACGCTGTTGGGTGAGCGGCTCCTGACCTCCTGTTAGTCCGGCGTCTCTTCCTAGAGTCATGCCGTCCGGGGATGGCAAGTCGCCAGAGAGGCAGGCGGCTGGGGGCGAGTAGAGATCGGAAGCGCAGCAGAACAGCGGGGAATCGGGGCCTGGGCCGACCCAAAATCCCAGGATGGGCCGCGGCCCAACGTGGGCACCTTGTAGATACACGCCCGAGCGGCGTACATGCATTTTTGAAACTAAATTAGGAACATTTATCTGACCAATTAAACGATTGTTTTAATAATATCAGATTCGTATTTGAACAACTAAGCTTGTTTAGCTTGATGGGTGGAGCGGTGCTATTATGACACAAAGCACGTATGTTGATCGTATAGTGATCATAAAAGGGGGGAAACCCTAAGCATTTTTTTAGCAAAAGAGGGTTTCCCCTCCGATTTCTATTAAAGAGAACACCATGGAACCAACATGATCAATTAAACCCTATTATGATTGTGCCGTGGCAGATTTAAAGCTGCAAATCACAGAAATGCTATTTAGCAACCATTGTTTGCTTCGAACTAAGAACTAAATTCTAAGAGCTAAAAAGAAAGTACAGTAACCAAGTTACGATCTATTTTCTGGTTGAGATATAAAAGTTGAGCAGATATTAAGTACCACCTCTCTTGCGGCGCTGTGTAGGAATTGGGGGTGCGATGGCTGTCGGTGGCGTTGAAGCAGATCTGCGACGGTAGACGGGTGCATCGGGGGATAAGTCCCGTTGCAGTGGACAAGAAGGTCGTGTGAGCGGCCCTGACAAAGAGGACGATGGCGCCGATGAAGCGAGAGGACGTGATGCAAGGCTCATGGCCTGTCGCCGTGGATGAGAAACGTCCATCCCTAGTAGTGGACGACGCGGTCTTGGTAGGCGCTCCAGCATGGTGGAGGACTGTGGCGATGGATGGGGTGGAGGACGGTGGCGATGGATGGGGTGGAGGACGGCAGCGATGGATGGGGTGGTGGACGGAGGAGGCTGGTGTGGGATGGTGTTCTAGTGCGAACGGTGTATGAATGGGAAAATGGAGGGAGAGGTACGGGGAACCATGTTTTTGGGACACGCTGACACGTCTCCAACGTATCTACTTTTCCAAACTCTTTTTCCCTTGTTTTGGACTCTAACCTGCATGATTTGAATGGAACTAACCCGGACTGACGATGTTTCAGCAAAATTGCCATGGTGTTATTTTTGTGCAGAATAAAAAGTTCTCGGAATGACCTGAAAATCCACGGAGATAAGTTTTGGAAAATATAAAAAATATTGGCGAAAGAATCAGCAGCAGGGGGCCCACACCCTAGCCACAAGTGTGGGGGCGCGCCCTCCGACCTTGTGGGCCCGCTGGACCTCCACCGACCTCAACTCCAACACCATGTATTCACTTTCGGGGAGGAAAAAATCAGAGGGAAGGATGCATCGCGTTTTACGATACGGAGCCGCCGCCAAGCCCTGTTCTTCCTCGGGAAGGCAGATCTGGAGTCCGCTTGGGGCTCCGGAGAGGGGAATTCGTCGCCATCATAATCATCAACCATCCTCCATCACCAATTTCATGATGCTCACCGCCGTGCATGAGTAATTTCATCGTTGGCTTGCTGGACCGTGATGGGTTGGATGAGATTTACCATGTAATCGAGTTAGTTTTGTTAGGGTTTGATTCCTAGTATCCACTATGTTCAAAGATTTATATTGCTATGACTTTGCTATGCTTAATACTTGTCACTAGGGCCCGAGTGCCATGGACTCAGATCTGAACCCTTTATGTTTTCATGAATATATTTGTGTTCTTGATCCGATATTGCAAGTTATAGTCACCTACTACGTGTTATGATCCGGCAACCCCCGAGTGACAATAGTCGGGACCACTCCCGGTGATGACCGTAGTTTGAGGAGTTCATGTACTCACTAAGTGCTAATGCTTTGGTCCAGTACTCTATTAAAAGGAGGCCTTAATATCCCTTAGTTTCCAATAGGACCCTGTTGCCACGGGAGGGTAGGACAAAAGATGACATGCAAGTTCTTTTCCATAAACACGTATGACTATATTCATAATACATGCCTACGTTATATTGATGAACTGGAGCTAGTTCTGTGTGACCCTATGTTATAACCTTTGCATGATGAATGCCACCCGACATAATTATCCATCATTGATCCATTGCCTACGAGCTTTTCACATATTGATCTTTGCTTCGTTACTTTTTCGTTGCCACTATTACTATTGCTACGAAACTACTACTACCACTTTTGCCACTGTCACTGTTACTTCCGTACTACTTTGCTACTAAATACTTTGCTGCATATATTAAGTCTTTCAGGTGTGGTTGAATTGACAACTCAGCTGCTAATACTCAAGATATTATTTGGCTCCCCTTGTGTCAAATCAATAAATTTGGGTTGAATACTCTACCCTCGAAAACTATTGTGATCCCCTATACTTGTGGGTTATGAAGACCTTTTTCTGGCGCCGTTGCCAGGGAACATAGCTCTATTCTCTGAGTCACTTGGGATTTATATATGTTGGTCACTATGAGGAATTTGAAAGATCAAAGAACCAAGATTTTTCCCTCAACTACGAGGGGAGGTAAGGAACTGCCATCTAGCTCTACACTTGATTCTCCTTCTGTTTTGAGTAAACTTGCGACACCTACACCTGCTATTGATTCCGATATGTCGCATGTTATTGATGATGCCACTTCTGCTATGAATGATGCTTATGATGATACTACTTCTATGCTTGATAATACTGTGCTGCTAGGTGAATTTCTTGATGAACAACTTGCTAGGGTTAGAGAGAATGAAATTACTGAAACTGATTATATTATTGAAACTAATGACTATAATTCTCCCCCTAGATATGAATTGTCTGTTGTTCCTGAGGGTTATGTTATGGATAAAGAAACTGCTAGAGACTTCTTTGCTTGCAATGATAGAGAAGATCTTAATAAATTATTAGCTAAGATGAAAGAAAAATCCTTGAATGCTAGAATGAAATATGATCCCGCTTTTTCTACTTCACCTATCTTTGTTACTAATAAGGATTATGAATTCTCTGTCGATCCTGAGTTAATTACTTTGGTTGAATTTGATCCTTTCTATGGTTATGAATCTGAAACACTTGTGGCACATCTTACTAAATTGAATGATATAGCCACCCTATTTTCTCATGTTGAAAAAATGCGCTATTACTATATTCTTAAATTATTTCCTTTCTTATTCAAGGGTGATGCTAAGATATGGTTTAATTCTCTTGCTCCTGGTTGTGTGCGTAGACCCCAGGATATGATTTATTACTTCTCTACTAAATATTTCCCCGCTCATAAGAAACAAGCTGCTTTAAAGGAAATATATAATTTTGTGCAAATTGAAGAAGAGAGTCCCCCACAAGCTTGGGGAGGCTTCTCCAATTACTTAATGCTTTGCCTAATCATCCTCTCAAGAAAAATGAAATACTTGATATCTTTCATAATGGACTAACCGATGCTTCCAGAGACCACCTGGATAGTTGTGCTGGTTGTATTTTCAGGGAAAGAACTGTTGAGCAAGATGAATTGCTATTGAATAATATATTGAGTAATGAAAATGATTGGATACTTCCTGAACCAACTCTGAAGCCAACTCCAAAGAAAAGGGGTATTCTATTTCTCAGTCCTGAAGATATGCAAGAGGCAAAGAAATCTATGAAAGAAATAGGTATTAAAGCTAAAGTTGTTAAAAATCTACCACCTATTGAAGAAATACATGGTCTTGATAACCCGACACAGGTAGTAGAGGTAAACTCTCTCCGTAGATTTGATGAAGGTCATATTCCTCATAATAAGTCTACTAGGCAATGCTTGGATGAGTTTGATAATTTTATTCTTAAACAAGAAAATTTCAATGCTTATGTTAGTAGACAATTGAAACGTAATGCTTACATGCTTGATCACTAGAGTAATTATATGGATAGTACTGTTAACGATCTTAAGCTTATTAGTAAGCATGCTTCCATGGTTACAAATAAAGTAGAACAGGTACTTAAGGCTCAAGATGACTTGCTTAATGAGTTGAATAATAAGAAAATGATAATACTGTTAGGGTTACGACTAGAGGTGGTAAGATGACCCAAGAACCTTTGTATCTTGAGGGCCATCCTAAGAGAGTTGAGTAGGATTCTCAAAGAACTAATACTGATGCACCTAGGCCTAGTAATAAAAAGAAAAAGGAAACTGATAGGACTTTGCATGACAGTGAACCTGCTATAGACACACCTGAGAATCCCAATGATATTTCTATTTCTGACGCTGAGACACAATCTGGTGATGAACATGAACCTAGTGATAATGTTAATAATGATGTTCATGTTGATGCTCAACCTAGTAATGATAATGATGTAGAGATTGAACCTGTTGTTGATCTTGATAACCCACAATCAAAGAGTCAACGTTATGATAAGAGAGACTTTGTTGCTAGGAAACATGGTAAAGAAAGAGAACCATGGGTTCCGAAACCCATGTCCTTTCCTCATAAGCCATCCAAGAAAAAGGATGATGAGGATTTTGAGCGCTTTGCTGAAATGATTAGACCTATCTTTTTGCGTATGCGTTTGACTGATATGCTTAAAATGCCTCCTTATGCTAAGTATATGAAAGATATTGTTACAAATAAAAGGAAGATACCGGAAGCTAAAATTTCCACCATGCTTGCTAATTATTCTTTTAAGGGTGGAATACCAAAGAAACTTGGAGATCTAGGAGTACCAACTATACCATGCTCCATTATAAGAAACTATGTTAAAACTGCTTTATGTGATCTTGGAGCTGGTGTTAGTGTTATGCCTTTCTCTATGTATCGTAGACTTCAATTGAATAAGTTGACACCTACTGAAATCTCTTTGCAAATGGATGATAAATCAACTGCTATACCCATTGGTACTTGTGAGGATGTTCCTGTTGTGGTTGCAAACATTACTATCTTAACGAACTTTGTTATTCTTGATATTGCCGAGGACGATAATATGTCGATTATCCTTGGTAGACCCTTTTTGAATAATGCAGGGGCTGTTGTTGATTGCAACAAAGGAAATGTCACTTTTCATGTTAATGGTAATGAGCATACGGTACACTTTCCGAAGAAATAACCTCATGTGCATACTATCAATTCTATTGGAAAATTTTCAACTAATACTATTGGAGGTTTTGAATTCCCTCTTCCTACTATCAAAAAGAAATATGATATTCTTATTGTTGGGGACATGCATATCCCTAGTGTAATTCAAAAATTCTCCGGTTTCATGTCATTCGGAAGAAGTTTGTTACTAAGACTTGATCAACCTTGTTAATGGATTCCTTTGGATGAGAATGAGTTGGATGAATTTAGAAGGCACAACTCTCTATACCCATCTTTTACTTTATGTTATTTAGATTAAATAAAGCAAAAATAGTATTTTCTTTCTATTTTTTGATTTATCCATGCAATAAAAAAATGTCCCGAAAATAAAAGTTCTCCAAATGCCCTGAAAATTGGATATGATTTGTTTTAGAGTATTTTAGAATTTCTGGTGCAAAGAACACACTAGGAGGCCTCGCCAGCTGGCCACAAGGGTGGAGGGCACACCCACCCCCTGGGCGCGCCCCCTGAACTTGTGGGCTCCACGTGGCCCCCCTCCACTTATTCCAGCACCCATCCTCTCCTTCTTCCTCCAGAAAAAATCACTCCATAGCTCAAACTCGTGTTCTTGCTCATCTTATTGCCATTTTCGATCTCCTTGCTCAAAGCTCCATTCACAAAACTGCTTTGGCGGGATTGTTCCTCGGCATGTGACTGCTCCAATGGTCCAATTAGTTTTTGTTCTAGTGCTTTATTCACTGCAAATTTTTGCTGCCGTGGTGACCTTGTTCTTGAGATTGCATGACAAATTTATATGGTCCAAAGTAGTTTTAATGCATGATATAGCCTCTAGGCACGTGTAGGAGTAGTTGCTATCAATTTTGTTGAGTTTGGTTCACTTTTATTTTGAGTTACTAAAAAATTCAAAAAAATTTCAAAGGAAGAAAATGTTGAGGAGATTGTTGAGAGGCTCCTCGAGCCGGGGTTCGAAGGAAAAATAAAATGACGAGAAGGAAAAGCCCAAGTATAATCTTCCTCGTGCCGCGGAAATTTGGCCGTGCGAATGGCCATGTGATGCATTCTTAAACACGGCCGGAATTTACGAGGATTTCTATTATTTGGATGGGAATGCATGCATCACCGACTTCCTCCTCAACCGGTGTAATCATTATCTCATACTCACTAATACTTTCGTGCAAAATTTTCACTTTCATGCTAGGAAATCACCACCCATGGTAGACTTTCACTTATATGGTGAGTACAAGGAAATGACGCTTTATGACTTTTGTGTGATTTGTAAATTACCTTATGAAGGTAGCATCGAGTAACCACGTCCTAGCGATGTGGAAGGACTTATTCATGAAATCACCGTAGGGGAAGGTAGAGGAGTGTCAGGAGTGAGAGTGTCTAGTATTCATCTTCCTGCTTTACGCTATTACTCATTATTTGGCGGGAGATGTCTAATTGGTCTTGGAGAGAGTGGAGGCCTCAGTGCCCCTGACCTCGCTATTTTGTGCTACGCTTTACACGGAGATATAACTTACAGCTTAGGCGTTATGGTTGCTAGACGGTTGAGTATGAACCGTACAAAGGGTCCTATTTTCGGAGGCATCTTCGCCTCCCGCCTTGCTAAACACTTTGAGATACCCATTAGGCATTATGAAAAAGAGGAGAAACTGCTACCCACTATATATTTAGATTATGAAAGCATGGTAGCACATAAGTTTATTCGACATGATGAGGAAAAGAGAATTATTTATAACCTGGTATTTAGCGAGATTACTTTTCAGATTATTACCTTGCCTGCACCTGTTCTGTTTGATATGCATTCAGGCAGGTACATTGTTTTGCCCGCGGACATTCATGCATACTGGGAGGGGACATGATCCCCACCTCCTGAGCCAGAGCCATCACCTAATCCATACCAGGAGTCTATTTATCAATGGGATCCACAGGAGCTCGCTAACCGGTGGAACCCCCAGGATCCTCCTCAGTACACCGGAGAGAACTACTTTGATCCGTGGGCATAGACCAACTTAGGCCAAAAGCCTAAGCTTGGGGAGTACGTATTTCTCACCGACATTATATTCATGTTCACACACTCATTTCCGTTCTCGGTGCTCATACTCTTTCATTGTATTATCCATGTTAGTTTATTTCTTTTCTTGCTTTCTTCTTGTGTGTTTGATTAACCACTACAAAAAAAAGACACATCCGTGACATTTTGGGCCGAACGAAATTTTTCTGTCATACATATGACACTTCTATGACGATAATTGTGACAAAACCCGGTATCATCATAGATGTGGTGGGCTCCTACTTCTATGACAAAAAATCATGACAGAGAATGGGCTTTTCGTCCTAGGCGGGCTGGAGACGCAGCTGCATGACATTCTTTGGGCCGTCCATGACGGAAAAACCCGTGGTAGAAGCGAGGGGGAGGAAAATTTCGGGGAGTTCCCAGTTAAGGTGGGAGGTCGGGGGCCGAGCGATGCGCGTTTCTCTCGTACACGTACGCGCGTGTGTGCGAGGCGTTGGCTCTAACTGAACCCGAGCGAGGCGTTGGGCTCTAACTGAACCCGAGCGATTGCATTACAGGCTACGCGTTACTGAACCCAAGCGATCGATCGATGGCTGTTAACTGAACCCGATCGAGCGGTTCGCCGCTCTGCGCTGCTAATCAAGCCGATCGATTGGATGAACAGTGAGTGTTGCGGGGGTAGGATGAGCGATGGAGCGTGGCGTTGCCTCTGGATGAACAGGACCCCGTGGTGTGGTGGAGGGCTGGATGAACAGTAGACGATGGAGGGGTGCCCATGGAGGGGTGGTTGAACAGGACCCCGTGGTGTGGAGGGCTGGATGAACAGTAGACGATGGAGGGGTGGTTGAATAGTAGCCGCTGGAGTAGCGCACGGTGGAGGCTGGATGAACAGGAGCCCGTCGAGGCTGGAGGAGGTCGACGGTGGAGATGAACAGTATCTCGTGGAGTCCCGTTTTGCGGTACGCCACACCCCTCCTGATGAACAGGACCTCCGTTTCGACCGTAGCACTCCAACACAAGTCCGTTTCATCCATCTTGCGGTACGCCACACCCCTCCCGATCAACAGGACCCTCGTTTTGACCTTAGGAGGTCCGTTTCCTCCGTTTTGCAGTAGGCCACACCCCTCCTGATCAACAGGACCCCCGTTTCGACCGTAGGAGGTCCGTTTCCTTTGTTTTGCGGTACGCTAGACCCCTCCCGATCAACAGGACCCTGTTCCGAACGTAGGAGGTCCGTTTCCTCCGTTGTGCGGTACGCCAGGCCTCGTTTCCATCGCCTGTTCCATCCAAGCCCTCCCGATGAACACGACCACGCATTCCGTTCCGACCTAGCCGGTTGGCTCCCACACGTTCCGTTGCCTCCCGATGAACACGACGCATTCCGTTGCCTCCCCATGAACACGACGCATTCCGTTGCCTCCCCATGAACACGAGGACGACACTGTTTCTCCGTTCCGACCTAGCCATGTACACGATCCCTCGCCGTACGTATGCGCGAGTAGGCGTTCGAGACCCCGCCCGTATGTACACATATATGGCCGTATTTTCTTTCTTGCACCCTGGCCGATGTACGTACGTGTACATGCTACGTGCGCGCCTCTACTACGACACGTGTGTGCCTCTACATCCACCAGTATATATGTATGTACACGTTCGCGACCAGAATGACAATGCTACGTACGCTTCGACCAGGTGGGTCCCGACTGTCTGGCACTTCCTTACCTGCGAAGATGTAGCTGGTGGGTCCCAGCAGTCAGGGGGCGAATCGTTTTTTTGCCCAGACGCACTTCCTTGCGTGCGAAGATGTAGCTGGTGGGTCTCAGCAGTCAGGGGGGCGAATCGTTTTTTTGCCCACGCACTTCCTTGCGTGCGAAGATGTAGCTGGTGGGTCCCAACAGTCAGGGGAAAATGTTTTTTTTTCACGAAATACGATGGCCCGTCCGGTGGTTCCCCGCTGTCAGGTGGAGGAATAATTATTTTGCGTGTAATAAGGAGGCACTTCCTTGCTGCGGCCGTGGACCCAGCTGTCAGCGTCTCCACGCATAGTACTCTTCCGATGGAAGTCGGCCATTGACCACATTGACCACGCCGTGCCGAGAGCACCACGACGGTGGACGATGGCGAGGCCTAGGAAGGGGACGACACGGAGCCGGGGAAGACGCAGCAGTTGATGCCCACGCGAAGAGGAGTATGAGGGTTCACTGGTTCGGCTGCGGTGTGAGGCTGCTGCCGCCGCAGAATAACAGTGGGTGTGGGTGAGTAGAGGGATGACCTGGCCAGCGGTGGGAATAGTAGGGGGCGGTGAGGCCTCCGCGGCATCACAGCCGGCCACGGGAGGCAGGAGCACGCGGCACGACCGGCGCTGGTTTGGGCGGCTGGAGCAAGAAGACCAGAGGTTGAAGAAGCACTACGGCTGTTGGATGAACATCGTACGGTAACAGGAGCTAGAATCGTTCATATTGACTAAGTTGACAAAGCCCTCCGTCCCCGTCAACTTGGTAGGCCCACAAGTCACCTCCCACTATGCCGGGTTCCACCGGCGGGGAGTATTCATTTTTGTGCGTAATAAGGAGGCACTTCCTTGCGTGCGAAGATAGCTGGTGGGTCCGACATGTCAGTGAGGCACATTCTTTTCAGAAATCAGAGGCCCTTCGGTGGGTCCCGGATGTCGTGGAGGAATCGTTATTTTGCACATAATAAGGAGGCATTTCCTTGTGTGCGGCCGTGGACCCAGCTGTCAGCCTCTCCACGCACAGTCTACTTCCGATGGTGTCGTTCGTTGACCACGTTGACCACGCCGCGCCGAGCGCATCGAAGGTGGTGGACGACGGCGAGGCCCTGGACAACAACGAGCAGGAGATGGGAAGACGCGGGAGTAGAGTCGCAGATGTAGAGGTGTACGAGGGTTAACTGGTTCTAGTGCGGTGTGGTTCGGCAGTCGGTGGAGAAGAACATGTTGTGTGGAGGGGTGGAGGGATGGCTTGACCAACGGTGGAGTAGCGCTTCATAGCGAAGCGTGCTAAGCAGAGCTGCTAGCAGTAGGAGGCGGGAGGTGGTCCCGGCGGTGCTGGAGGAAGAAGACGAGAGATTGAAGATGGATGCCGGTCGTTGGATGTAAATCCAATGGCTAACATGTCAGAATCATTTGTTGACTAAATTGACACGACTTGCGTTGGCTTCGACCTATTGGCCCACATTTCAGGCTCCAAAAATGTGGCACGTATTCAATCCATTTTTTCAGAATTTACAGTCTTTTTTTGCGTGGTAGAATTTACAGTCAATTTGATCTTTTTTTTGAATTACAGCCATTAGCTGGGCTGGGTGAACAAATAATGTAGCGTCCATGTGGCCCATTTATTTTATTTCCTAAAAAATTACAGGCCATTTGCACTTTCTCGAAATACACGATTTTGCTGGGCTGATTCTAATTATAATGTTGGGTTGGGCCAGCAATGTTATCAAAAAATAAAAAGGGGCTGAGCATTTTGTTATAAATATATTCAAATAATAAGTGATGTTATTACATTCGTCCTTAAATCTTACCAAGCTTTTGTACACAATCACTAGGATTTTCGTGCCAAAACAATCCAGGATTTTATTTGTTAAGAAATTATTTTTATAAGTTAATAAGATGTGGGATATTGTTTTCTTACATATGTAAGTATCTCATTAAATATATGATGAAAATAAAATAATATATAATAACATATAAAATAATTTAAATATATATAATATAGTTAGAAGGGAAACATAAGTTGGACTTGGCGTTCCTATTCTTATATAGAAAAATAGAACAGACCTCTGCGTTTTCTTCAAAAAAATACATAAATTGGGCTGCCAAAAATAAAACCTCGGATGGGAGGTCCATAGGCCGGACGATACATGACGACCTTAAGAAAATACAAACAGGCGTATGGACCTCCCATCCGAGGTCGTGGGCTGCGCATGTTAAAAATGAAAGCCTAGACGGGGCAGCCCAAAACCACGTCCAACACTTGCCAAAACTTCGTCCCTCGTTTTTTCTGTGTTTCGCACACTCGACATTGTGTGGGCATTTTGATTGTGCATCATATGAAGATGTGCTATGCATGAATGTTGATCAGCATGATGTTAACTGGCTGGTAGTTCCATTTTCGACCATGAATAAAACTTCCAACATGATGTTAACCCTGTTTGAAAAGGCCGTGTTAATATAAATGCTCGCCTCAAAGTTGCGCTTATCTGAAACTGAACTTGCGCTTTCTTATCTGAAACTGAAACTTGCAATTTCTTCTCTGAGAATCACATTGTCTGCACTTTTATACTCCTATGAAACTACATTTTTTAAGTGCTAAAAATAGATCTCTAGAATTCATAAAATACTTCATATGCTCGAAACTGTAAATCTGAAATTCAAAAGACATTCATATCTGAAAGTACTCTCAAAATACACAACACAAAACACAATTCACAACCTGCAAATATTGACAACCCTAAGCTCCTCCAGACAATTCACAACCTGCCCGACTATTGGGCTGGGGGGGGGGCAACCCCCTCCTATTCCTCGGCGGCAGACAGCCGCCCCGTGAGACAATGTGAACGGCGAGGGAGACAATGGAGGGGAAGCGTCGTCGGGCCAACTACTTTTCTCCTCTTGCAGTTGGGTTCGGTCGACGAAGACTCCACCGGCTCGCTCTGGCAGGACACCCTCACAAACGACACCCTGTAGATGCTCGATCCTTCAATCTCTGGTGGATGCTCCATCTGGGATCGATACTCCCACCACCGCTCCCTCACGATCGGATTCGGTGAATCTGTTTGCTCCATGGCCCAGAGGAGCAGCTCTATGTTCTCCGGCGCGACTCCCTCCGGGAGTATCGCCACCTTTTCGCTCTGTTGCAGATATTTGGCCATGGATGTCGCTGTCGCCGCTAGTTGGTCCTTGTTGTCAAACCAAGACTGTATCTCCAACATCCTAGCTAGCTTCACAGGGTCACCGTCTGCGATCCTCACGTATCGGTTGTACTCCTCCATCGATCTACTTCTCCACAACACCTTCACTCGCCGGCGGTGGTTTTTGAATGTAAGAGGAGAGGAGCAGCGCTGGTTTTGGATTAGAACGGGAGAGGAGTGACGCTGGTTTTGGACTGGAACATGAGAGGAGGGGCGGTGATTTTGAAATGGAAGGGGGGAGGAGCGGCGCTGGATTTAGATTGGAACAGGAGAGGAGCGGCGGTGGTTTAAGAGGAGAAGAGCGGAAGAGCGGCGCTGGTCTTGGAAGTATTTTTTTGTTGTTTTGCATATTTTGGGTCAAAGTTTGATCACGTACTGTATTTGACAAGCAAAATGTGACTGCATGTCACCAAAAAATGTATCGTTTGGTTCAGATTCTGAATGTACTTTCAAATTATATTATTTTTGCAACGATAACATATATTTTATGTGAAAATCATGGTCAATTATGACCCGAATAAAGGGGGACTAGTTAATGTGGGTCTTTCTTAATTGAAGGGTAAATTCATTTTGATTTTGATCCAGTCACAGCGCGCCGGCCCTCTCGTCCAATCTTAAATCGCTGCCGCACGCTCCTCTCCCTCTTCTTCATTGGAAAACCACCTCCTCTCCTCTCCCTCTTCTCCATTGCAAAACCACCTCCTCTCCTCTCCATCATCTCCATTCCAAAACCACCGTCTCGCCTCTCCCTACTCTGATCTTCTCCATTGCAAAACCACCTCCTCTCCTCTCCATCATCTCCATTCCAAAACCACCGTCTCGCCTCTCCCTATTCTGATCTTCTCCATTGCAAAACCACCTCCTCTCCTCTCCATCATCTCCATTCCAAAACCACCGTCTCGCCTCTCCCTCTGCTGATCTTCTCCATTGCAAAACCACCTCCTCTCCTCTCCATCATCTCCATTCCAAAACCACTGTCTCGCCTCTCCCTCTTCTCTATTGCAAGACCACTGTCTCTCCTCCCATCTTCCAAAGCTAGCACCGGACCACTCAGAAGGACATCTATGGAAAGGATGCAGCAGCGAATCAGGCAGATCGCCGGCGGTGACCAGGCAAAGTTAGCCAGGTTGAAGGAGATCCTTAGTTCGTTTGACAATGAGTGGGAGATTTTGAGGACGGTGCGGGCCATGTGGCAATGTATGCGAAAGAGCGAGACGGCAGCGATGAGGGCGACGATGTACATGTACTCCTCGGCGGCAGTCACGCCGCAGTCCTCCACGTTCATCGAGTATCTCCTCTGGGTGATGGAGCAGACAGATTCGCCCGAGGCAACAGTCAGGCGGAGGTGGTGGGCGTACAGGTCGAAGGTCGAGCACCCAGAGGATAACGAATCGATCGAGTATGGTGTGCCGTTCGTGAGGGTGCAGAGCCAGCCGGAGCCGCAGGAGTATTCGTTCTCCCACCGCAAGAGGAGGACGGATGGCGCGACGTCGCTTCCCCGCCGTTCTCCACGGTTCCCTCAACGCTCGCCTCGTTTCAACGGTGGCGGTAGGGTTTAAGGTAAGCTTCGCACTAACCTAATCTTCCACCTTCTCATGCTTACAATCAGTGTGACAGCTAATGAAAATCATGCTTACAATCAGTCTTCGAGTACTACGCCAATCACCCTAAAATAGCTCTGGACCTTTGGGTCAAAGTTGTGACACTGTGTACGAATAAAGAAAAATAGATTGGTGCTTCTTTCAGAAAAGAGTACTCCCTAGAAAACTGCCAATATAAGCTACTAGTATTTGGTTAGAGGATTTGCTGCCGAGAAAGATCCGTCCACAGAGAGCGCCACACATCCCACTGGTGGTGGTGGATGCCAATGCGTGCATGCAGCATGGTTGGTGTCGGTAATTTTTATTTGGCACACCTCGCACTCTGCATATATGCCGGTTCCATACGTACATTTGTCCAGTTGCACCAAAATGCAGCTGAATAACCCTGTTTGCACAGATAATGAAAAAGCGTGATTACATTATAGTGGCACTAGTTGATGAAACACACAAAATAAATAGAAGAAAATATTGCGATAGTATCATAGTATGCCATGCTGCGAGGGCGAGATGGGCCTCGACGCCTCATCTGATGCGCCTCATCTCGGACATCGTCCCAAGTCTCCCAGATACACCTTCGCGCGGTGATGAACATCGATGTACAACGGTAGTACAAGGAGGCACCTTGAGACATTCAAATCTCTATTTTTGTACATATCAACTAAAATTAAGCACCCCAGTTTGCAGAAACGCTTAACATTAACAATGGGACTAGTTGATGAAACATACATTAACAAAGAGAAGCACTTTATTTATCTACATTGGAAATGAAATGATAGAGATGACACTCGCTCTATTTTAACTGTATTATTATTTCATTTTATCAGTGACACTAGGGTCGAGCAGGTGGCAAACGAGGTGTACCGTGCATCGCAAGGATGGAGGCCGGGGGTGCTTAGACTCGGATCTTTGAAGCGGCTCTTTCAGTCACCAACATGGATGATTCAATTCATGGGACCTTTTGGTGCAGTTCACCTAAAATGAAGCAATATCCCGTGGGCTAGCAGCTTCTTCTTCAAAAATTTTTAAGAAAAGGGCTCCGGCCCCGGTTCCATTTCCATCAGAAAATGAAACCCACAGAGCTTCTTCTTCATTAGTTGCAATAAAATTGAGCAACATCAAGGTTGGTTGTGAAGCTCCTGGAATGCTCAACTATAATTTGGATATCATTTGTGCAGTTCAACTAAGATCGAGCGTGAAATGTATATCTCTGTTTGCACAAAAAAGGTGGAAAGGAGGGTGACTAACAAGTGATGCAACATGCATCAAATGAAAAGAAGCATGTTCCTTATCTGAATGGCAATCCTACAAGGACAGTAGCAATTTCTAAAGCAGTGGCATTGCTAGATATTAGTGTGGGCATTAGGATTCACTATGACAACCGTTAAATACGACATTACTTTGGGCACGGGAGAGTAGGCGGACCAGGATAGTTGCATTTCTAACGAAAAGAACCAACTTATCTTAATGGGAAATTTTAGCAGGACATGTAAAGAAGTGCCATTGATTCATATTCTCGAGGCATTACATTGAAAACAACATTGGTTTAACGTGTCCTTACTTTTAACGGTCGATTGCTACATTTTACCAAAGGGCATTACATAAGAGTGGCTCGGGGCAACAAACATCAGAACAGGATATCTGGGTTGGTCCCATTTTTGTTCATTATAGCCACCTTAGGCTGGTCATAGTGGGGAGTAACTTAGAGTAGTAACATGCATACGTAACTACTCTATGTTACTACCCTTATAGTGGGAAGTGTCATATGTGTAGTAACATACACATGCTTATTTATTGTCTTGTAGACTCATTTTGCATTGGAAAGCGCTATGTGATGGTAACATATTAGGTTACTCTATTTGCCTCTCTCTCCTCATTAACTACTTGCCACATCAACATTTTTGCTTATGTGGCATCTATGTTAATACCTATGTTACTCCCACTATGACCAGCCTTATACTGTGTGAGGCTAGCAAATCTAGTGCTGGACTTACTCTGTTGACTTGTCCCCCAGTCCCCACTTTCTTTCCTTTTTCAACCAATAGATCGGGTTTATATTGAGTTTGTACTTTGCTTCCCTTTATTTCCTATTAGACCTAGAGAACAGTTGGATAGCAGTCTCTGCTACTTTTCGCCCCCATTATTTCCTCTTTCGACCAAGTCCTAGATTCAGGTAACAAATCCTCCCCCACCCCCACCTCTTTCTTCCTTGTTTGAACCAAGTAGTACTAGATTCGAGTGCATGAACTAGTTTTACCTCTTAAACGTAAAAAAATTAGGTGGTTTTCGAACAGCCGATCGATCCTATCTACCAGGGGGCCTGAGAAATAGTAAAAGATACAAATGCAGCGACGTCAGGAGCTCGGGAAGTAGAGCAAGGCCGGTTTCGAAGGAAGTTATACCTGATGGTCGTCGGGATGTCGCTAGGTGGGCGGCGGGAGGATGGATCTGCCCACACTACGACAGCGAGGAAGAAGGGGTCGGAGGCCCTCCCTCGCCAGCGGTGCTTGGGAGAGAACGGCAAGGCAGGATGATCGGGACGCGCCCAGCAGTGGGTAAGAGCCGTCGCCGAGGACGACCGCGTGAATGTTGCACCTTCTCACCTTCCCCGGCGGAGAGGATCCGGCTGGATCTGTGACCAGCTGTGAGCAGAGAGAGAGAGAGAGTGTGGCCACTGCTGTCGTGTTTAGATCTGGAGAGGCCGCGGACAGTGTGAAGAGAGCAACACTAGCAAGCAAGTGCGGAGGCTTCTGCCTATATAGTGGAGTAGTACTAGTTTTCTTTTGTCTACCGGAGCCGGCTTGACCTCGTCAATGACTGTCGAGAAGTCTTCATGCACGTGGCTCGGAGGCGCAGTTGTCGTCATTTTGATCTGAAGCGCCGAATTATAACATATAACACGAAAAATGCCACATGACAAGAAATCATAACCTCACTGCCCAAAGGAGACAACATGAATCCCGACGGACAAACTAGACGAGGAACAAAGCTCAAATTAAAGATAAACTCGTACAAAAGGGGTCCGTCGATAGATGTCCTAATTAACATTGCCGGCTTGACCTAGATGGCAGCCGAGTAGTCACTGTTCGTGCATGTGCCCCCAATGACTAGCCCAACTCAGTTGTCGCTGTTTAACCCTCGCAGTGATCCGAAGCACATGACACCTAATTTTGCGAGATGACAGAAACCTTTTTTTAGATTTCTCACCACAACTACAACCATGTACAACACAACCTGCACGATATGTAGACGATAGCCAATCCAGGCGTGTCTGCTGGAGTCTGGTCACATGCATGGGCGAACTGATCTTCCGTGTCTTGCAGGGATCGTCCAGGCACCAACATAGTACAACACTTCTCTAGTACTATCGCTCATCTCCCTCTTCTATTAAGTCACCCGACTTGCAGGGCCGGGGAGTGTGCCTATGGTCGGTTCTCAATTGCCATCCCACATGTGTGTGAAAACGGAATATGACGCGCGTTCCATTCGGAGAGCAGCGTGCCAGACCGACCGACCATCTGGGGTGCGACGCGAACGCGACGGGCGTGCTGTATACTCCGTACATGTGTACCGCCGTTTTCTAGACGCTTTGCTCCATGGCGCGGGCGCAATCCATGGATACAAAATTAGTGTACTGTATACTATTTAAAAGTCGAGGGCGGGGCTTTTCCTACGCGGTAGGCGGCGGGGCAGTTCCGCCTAGTCGGTTCGATAGAGACGCGAGAAGACGAGGGAGTAGGCTGCTGCAAACGTAGGGCTGTGTGATTTGACAGCAAGTTACTGCTGGACAGGTGGGGCCCCGTGATTTGACTTGCCATTATCACTTTAACTGCGGCGCTACAACCGGCGTGAGTCTTTTGATTCCTGACCACCTCCATACAAGTGCCTCTCCCAATGCTCCACCATGTAGTAGAGGCTGGCTGTTGCATGAGAGCCCACTTCTCCACTTTTTCCTTGCCTCTCTTTCCTCCACATATGCAAAATGCCATGTAAAGAGCACTATTGTACTTACTTGCTCCTACAGGTTCTTAAGCTTGCCACATAGGCATAAAGTCTGATGTGGCAAGTTAATCAAGAAGAGAGAGACTAGTTTGGTGACCCAAGGAAGAAACGGTGCTAAGCGCGTGTACCTAGGTGAAAAGAAAATTTTGAGTCTATAGCTAATTAAATGAAGCAAACTTAGCAACACCATTTCATTGGAAGAGGTCACTCCTTGGCAAATGCAATAAATACTGGTACTCCCTGTGTCCCATAATATAAGAACGTTTTTGGCACTACACTAGTGTCAAAAACGTTCTTATATTATGGGACGGAGGGAGTATGAAGAAAGAGATAGAGAGAAGTACAAAAAATAAATACACTTATAGCCAACCTTATAGCCAAAATCTTGTTGTAGTATGAGTGACTAAGTGATGACTATGTATGACATGCCAACATCCTAACGCACCGTGTTAAATCTCCAAGGGCGCAACTGCACGAGCGACGCGACAGTCGTGGTAGGCGCGACCATGATACGGGCTGCTGGCAGCACTTGGATCTGAGATCAAATGGTCGCATGCTAAGTTGCTGAAAATTTGCAGAATAACCCCCCAAGATAGGATATTCACCCATAGGTCTACAATCACACATCCAATCATTCGATCTCAGATCCAAGGGCTCTCGGAAGCCCGTATCATGGGAGAATGGAAAGCCACTACCCTGCCGTTCGCACGCTGGCAGTTCGCTCCTACTCGTCCCCGCACGTCCTTCAATACTACGGCGGTTCGCTCCTAGTCGTCCCATCCATTCACATTATGGCAGTTCCACTAATCCTAACCCTCCTCCAAATCCATGGCGTCCCAAATCTCCCCGATCAGCGGTGAGTACAAGGTTAGAACCATCACCGGCGATAAGTTTGACGTCATCTACACCCGTTCTTCCGCGACCGTGAAAGGATGCCTTTCTCGCTTCAGACTCATGTTCGAAGACGCAGATGATGAGTGGGTCGCTGGGCTAGATGTTGAGTACACTACAGTCTTGGACGAGAGAAGGATCTAAAGGACGAAGAGAGGAAAAAGCCCGCTGTGATCTAGGTTTGCGTGCATGACTTATGCTTGGTCTACCACATATGCCATGCCGACGTTCAGTGCCAGGATTTTAAGGACTTCCTCGAGAGCAACCTAGTCAAATTCGTTACTGTAGACTTTGGTAATGACAAAGAAGTCCTGCGTCGGTAGGCCTTGTTGTAGGCAACACCTTCGACCTCCAGAAGAATCGGCTGGTGTCCTCTCGCCAGCCTTCAATGCTGACCCTGGCAGGAGCCATGGTTCATCCTTCGTACGGTAAACTGGAGAAACCCCCATACACGTTTCATCGTCATGCATGGCAGCGGAATGTACTAGATATAGACCACATCCACTATGCTGCAATGGATGGCTACCTTTGCTTCAATATCTACAAGGGTTGGATGAAGAGCAACAGCCAAGTGTGCGGTTCAAGCAAAGAAGTATCGGCCAAGACGAAGAGGGACAAGGACGAAGTCGAGGACGTGGACGAGGACTCGAGTAAGGTGGCAGTGTCGTTGCTCATGGTGGTTCTAATGCAGTGTCTACCAGAATAGTTGCAAAGTTTAATTTCAGGTGTGCTTAATTTAATTTGAGGGTGTGTTGTCTTTGAGCCCCCATCGTAACTATGTTATGTTTCTTCTCGTTACTTTAACTCTTCAGTACGTACATACTAGTATTTCTTACATTTCATCTTTTAGTTGGTATAGTACTACCACTCATTTCTTCACATTATATACGTACAATATATATGGCCAACATCATATAGCCAGCAGTTTAGTTGTCAAAGAATTTCAGGGTGCTTAGTTTTGTCAAAGAATTCCAGGATGCTTAGTTTTATTTGAGGGGTGGGTTGTGCTGGACACCATTATTGTGACAAGCCTTTTTAATAGTACTATATGCATAATTTGGCGACGAGCGCTCTGTATATGTACCACCTTTTTTTTAATTTCAAGTTTTGCTCCATGGCGCAATCCATCGATACTACTGTTGTACAAAAGTATACATTTTTAAAAGGATAGAGGGCGGGGCAGTTTAGCTTGGTCGGTTTCACGAGAGGCAAGAGCCTTTGTGATTTGACGGCTCATTACTGCTGGAAGGCGTGGCCTTGTGATTTGACTGCTCGTATAAATGCACCGATGACCTGATCGAGGAGAAAAGAACCGTGCGGTATACTCAAGTTTTCCACTGGAGTAGTACTGCGACGGAGGAGCACGAAACACGGCAGTCCAGTGCCATATGGCGATAAAAAATGATCTAATTTGCTAGTCATCTCATTGTTAGCATTGTTCTATTCATTCCCTCAAAAAAACCATTGTTCTATTCATGCCTCGCAGAGAACGTGACACGTGCGGCGAAACACCCGAAGCAAAAGATGAAACACAGGAGCAAAAGAAGAAGGAAGATTATCACCCCAAATGATCTAATTCGCCGAGAGTCGTAACTGCTTCTTCATCGCCTCCACGACCTCCATCTCCTTGCGCGTCTCCTTCGCCATCTTCTTCATTCTGTCCATGACGCGGATTTCTCGACGCGAGCCTTCATCATCTGCTCCACGGCCGCATTACGCACCTTGACAAGGCCGGGTGCTCGATCGCGAGCTTCGCCAACTCCTCCTTCATTCCATGACGAGGGCTGCAGCATCTTCATCGAGGAACTACTATTCTCATGCAGCTTCTTCCAGCGGCGTTCTTCTCCTTCAACAGTCGATCTCGTGGCAGAGCTTCGCCTTGTCCTCCTGAAGTCGCAGGATTTCGCCGGTCGCCTTCTTCTCCGAGGCAATGCTCTTCTTCAGCAGCTTCACCAAGCCGGCGGTCAACTCCCCCTGCTGATTGAGCTCAGTGGGCATGTCGTCGAGGCTCTCCTTCAGCAACTCCATCAAGCCTTGGATGAACTCCTTCTGCTTATTGAGGTGCTTATTGAGCTGATCGGGCATGCCGTCGAGGGATAACGACTCCAGCTCCGCCGGCTCGGTGTGTTTGCCTCCGCGGCTAGGGCGCTCCTGGGAGCCATCGCCTGCCCGTGAGAGATCTTTCGAGGTCTCTGCGTGGCGGCGAGCCCTCTTTTTTTCCGCAGCCTTGGTTGTCGCTCCCTTGTTATGAGTAGTTCTCGACCTAGAGCTCTGCTCACCGGCCATGGCAACGACGGACAAAGAAGAAGCACTTATGAGGAGGAAAGGTAGACTAATTTTTGGTTAGGTAGTTCCCCTTTTTATAACCTAAGTACTAGCACTAGTACTAATACCTGCATAGTGGGAACATGTTCAGGTTTGGTACATACTAGTAGGTGTGAGCAGGCTTTCGAATGTGATGGGAACAAGGTAAAGATTAATTGATGGTTTTGGTTTGAGGCCCAAAGCGGCTCCCGATGAGTTTAGCGGAACATAAATTTCAAGTACTACACTGCTCAAATGCGTAAATATTATGTTACTGTCAAAAATTTACACAAAATACGAAGGAGACCAGTGGAAGTACTACTAGCAACCCATGATTTAAATACTCGCATGCGCGCACTGGAGTAATAGTGTCTTTCTTCCGCCCTCACGTCCACTCAATTTGCATGCGCTGTATTAATTGACCATCAATGAAGTGAACGACTTTACATGCGTCAAATTATCACATGGGGTGGATCTTGGTACAAAATTGCATCCGCCCGTGTACCCGCGTGTGTGTGCGAGGGAATGAGTGCGTGCGTGGCGTGCATGCACATCTTCGCTTCGTGCATGTACCGCCAGTATGGCTCAGGGAGGACGAGTACATTCTTCTGAAACCAGCAGCACGTCACTGTGATCAATCCACGCAAGGAGGTCGCGACAACGCCTCCACATGTTCCACGTGGCTTCATGAACTGTAAGAGAGACACTGTGTAGCATGCTATTGGTATTCTAATTTACGTGTTTTGCACATACTCGAAGTACTAGTAAGGTACACGTGCATTGCACGCATCAGATTTTGCAACCAAATTATGAATAAATACCACACTATAGCATGTAAGCTCTGAGTCATATATGCCTGATGTAGCCCTTCGTTTAATTCTTATAGTTCATCTCATTCAAAATCAATTAGTTTTTATAAGAAAGCTAAGAACGCGGGAATAGGAAAAACATGGGATTATAGTGGAATGTCGTCTTGAATCCTACAGGATTGTACAAGTGTTTGATTGTGCATAGAAAGAACGCATAATTCTTTCAAAGAGGTTTGAGTGGATGAGATGTTTCCTATGAAATATAGTGCAAATGAATCATATGGAAAAATTCCTATGGTTTACAATCCTACGAATCAAACAACCAAGATAGGAAAAATTCCTAATTATTAGAATCCTCCAAAATTCCTTTGAGAATCCTTTGAATCAAAGAAGCCCTCAATCTATTTTATGATTCATGGAATTGTGCGTTGTAAAGCATAAAGTAAAAACAAATAATGGCAATTCAACTAGAAAAAAAGTTTGGGCAGTTATGATCGTAAGATTCTAGAACAAAAGAGAACCACTTTGTTGTTTTGAGGTTTGTGCATTATGCTTAAGTTCAACCATGGAGTCTGCTAGATTGTACATGTGGCAAAATCCGGTGGGGGCTAGAAGATGGTGCGAGGGGCGAGTGGAGGAGACTATGAAGGAATGCACAAGTGCGAGATCGATATTTAGAGAGAGGGGCGAACACGCATGCTGTTGCCTGCAGATGGCGAGCCATGAAAAATAAATGAGCTAGGGGCCAAGCATTGCTAATCCTTTACGAGGAGGGTCAATTCATGAACTTAAACTATTTTTAGTAGCAATTGTCTAATGATCACATTCATATTAGCCTCGATATATAGTGATGTTAGGGGGGCAGGGCCCTTCGCCTGTCTTCGCCATTGTGCACGCTGTCGAGAGATGAAGCGGAAGGCATGGATGATGAGAGGGGACGTTGGATATATAATTAATGTGGGTGTATTAGCTATATATGTTAATCCTATATAGAGAGGTATAGATTGATCGATGTGGACGTGGGAAAGAGGGTGAGACCTCACTGGATATATCGATTGATCGGTTTGTGTGGAAAACTATGAAAGACCTAGCTATATACACACATACATAGAGGAACATCAATCGTTGCGCATGCACGCGTGAGAGATAAAGAATGCCCGATATGATAGAGAGGGGGATGTGTGTGGGTGTGTGCCTTCATGGGAGACCGACCTGGAGAAAGAGATTGCATGCGTGCGATGGATAATGCCGACTAGTAGTGTGTGTGCATGCATGCACGAGAGAAAGTTAGTGGTACAATTATAAAGAGAAGATTACTGTGTGGGTGTAAAAGAATAGGTGAGGTCATAATCAATGTAAAGTTGAATTCAAATATTTGAATAAGAGATCCTGATGTTGAAACCCATGCATGCATTAATATAACGGAGATCTGCGCGGGGTGGTTTGGAAACGAGCATGTTGTAATGTATACACATTGAACAAGGTCAAACTGATTTGAATTTGAGATACCGATGGCAGACATCATTTCGCCACGCCGCATCCGTGCATGGACACATTATTCTAATTGGAGATGATGGGCGGCTTTCACATCACATATCTATATCTATACCCCTATATATATATTATATTTTATATTTTTTATATTGTGTGCGGGTAACTTTAACTTTGAAAGATGGTCGTTGGATGAGGCAAATCCGATGGTCCAAAGATGGCAAATTTGAGCACTACTGACCGTTGGATATCATCTAGATTCCACCAGATTTCGCCACATGTATAATCTAGAAGACTCCATGGTTGAACTTAAGCATAATGCACAAACATCAAAACACAAGCACTTCTTATTTGTTCTAGAATCTTCTGTATCAGAATTGCCCAAATGTTTTTCTACATGATTTGCCATTATTTGTTTTTACTTTATGTCTTACAACGCACAATTCCATGAATCTTAAAATAGATTAGCTTTCTTATAAAAACTAGATGATTTTGAATGAAATGAACTATAAGAATTAAACAAACATCTACATCATGCATATATGACTCAAAGCTTGCATGCTATAATGTGGTATTTATTCATAATTTGGTTGCCAAATCTCATGCGTGCAATGCACGTGTACCTTACTCTAGTCTAAATGGTGTTTGTGTGTGTGTTGTGCGTGTTGAGGTGCAAATTGTCTTTTTTGGTACACGTTAGGCTTGTTCTTCCGAAATTTCAAGCCGCGCCTTGTTATGTCGAAAATTCAAGCTAGCATCTTTGTCTATCATGCTGCGAAACTCCCGCCTCTTCAATCCGCGCCTTGTTAGCCCGAAATATTTAAGATATATCTTTGTCTCGTTGTGCTCCGACAACTCCCTCCATCTCAACCCGCGCCTTGCTATTCCAAAATTACAATGCGCGCGAAAACTCCCACCTCCTGTGAAATCCCGACAAGCAAAATGCCCGTGGTACCCCTGAACCGAAAGAACCGGCTCAAATCGGTGGGGGTACTTTTGTAACTTACCCACATTTCGGACAAGCGCGTCTCTAAGCCATGGTTCCCCACTGCCATCCCATCTGACCACCCATTCATACACCGAGGCCGCGAAAACCCGCGACGAAACCCCACACCCTGCTCCGTCCGCAACCCAGCCGGAGCCTCTTCCCCGACGACGTCGTCCACAGCAACACCTCGACGTCCCTCATCCACCGTACCGGATGAGGATCCGTCGTCGATCTCATCGTCCCGCCGGTTCAGCCACCCCGTCCTCCACTTCCAAGGAGCTGCCCCGACGTTCCCCTCGTCTTTCACGCCACCTCCATTTCCACATCGCCGTCTTCACCTGCACCACCGGAAGAGCATCATCATCACCGTTTCCTCGGATGAAGCGGCGGCCTAATTGGCGCCACCAAAGAGGTTGTACACTAATCGCTGCATTTGCTTCTTGATTCGATCTCACGGTGCTGCGGGCGCTCGGTCCCGAGCCGACACGGCGCGGCTCCATCCACGGCGGCATCGCCGGGCACTTCCTCCATGTCGTCGCTCCCTCGGCGGCGACGTCCACATCAGTAGGAGCTGCTGCTGCTTTAGCTCGCGCTCGCGCTGCTGCTCTGCTTTTGCTCTCGGTCCTCTGCTTGGTCTGCTCTTGCTATTGCTCTTGCTCGCGCTGCTGCTCTCGCTCTTGCTCTTGCTTGCGATGCTGCTCCGATTTAGCTACACTTCAGTCGACTGAATCGACTTTTGGGTCAGTCGATTTTCAGGGGGTGGGGTGGGGGCTCGCGGGGTGAAGGAAGAACCAGCCGCAGCGGGAGGGGGGCTCGCCGGAGAGGTACCCCACTATCTATCTTAGGGTTCAGGATGGGGGCGGTGGTCGCCGGCGGTGGCGGGGCATTGGCGGGGCGGTGGCGTGGGGATCGCCGAAGAAAAAGCTCGACACAGTGGGGGCCTAGAGGGACGGCCGGGGCGGCGGTGGACCGGCGGTGGGGAGTGTTTTCGGGGCGGGCAGGGCGGCGCACCACCGGCCGCGGGCGGCGGGGGGCTGTTGTTTCGCCGGTGGTGGCTGGCGGCTCAAGGGGTTGGTGGTTGAAGATGAACCGCAGGCCCTTGATTTCGTATCCAACGACTGTGAAATCGACTGATCAGAGATGAAATGGTCATTCGACCGACGTGTAGCCTCATCTTGCTAGTGCGTTCAGTTTCGACGGCAAAATTCAGTTTCGATAGCAAAATTCAGTTTCGATAGTTAAGTTCAGTTTCGACAGTCAAGTTCAGTTTCGACAGTTAAGTTCAGAGATGAGCGGCTGATGTATTTTACATCTAGCACTTTGTGGTTATGTATTTTACGTCATGTATTGGAGATGCTATTAGAATTCCACTCAGGTTAACGTTGTTCGTTGTCTCTCTTGTCCTGCTTCAGCCTCGGCGTCGTACAACTCACCGGAGCTACTCCAACGACGAAACCCTCCATCATAGCGGAGCAGTACCTCGGGCTCCATCTCCAGACGCCTAAGATCTTCTTTCCCTCCTCCGACAGCCAAGTCAGCCGGAGCATCCTCACCGGCCAACCCAATCACGCTGAGATCGACATGGCATCGCCAAAGAGGTTGTACACTTGTTGCATCTCTTTTTTGCTCTACATGTTATATATATTGTCCATCGAGCACTTTCGTAGTAACGGAAATACGATTATTTTATCCTACTATATGACAAGCGGTGAGGTACCGTGAAACTTAGCTATCCGTGATGGACTCTCTTGAACGCCATCATTATTTATCTCTGTGCGTTTGAGCTGTGCATTTGTCGATGGGCACGGAGTTGAGCTAGTATGGCGTGGCCTGGGTCCAAAGTAATAGAAGTAGCACAAAACATTTTTTAGTGTAGGATTTTCCTTGCTCAAGCCTGCCTACTAGAATCGCCAGTGCTTGAAAGGAAAAGTGAATGAAAAACATCGGAATTGGAAAGTTTCCTATGGTAATACTTTTCATAAATTTGGTGCGGACGAATGGAGCAAAGAAAAACTGTAGGATTTGTTCCTTTAGTGTCTCCTTGAAAGAAAAACCGTAGGAATTCTAATTTCCACTTCTCCTCCTTTCCACATTCCTATTCATCAAGCACAAGACTAAGAGATAGTAGCATAATAGCATTATAACCGTACATTTTCTTGTGGTTTGACTTAATCTCACCATGCTTTTTTGCATCCTGTGATCTTCCAATTGTTGTGAATCAAACACCCAGATTGGCGAAATCCTGTGTTTTAAATTCTCTGTTTTGCACGTGCATTCCTATCCTATTCTGTCTATTTCCTATCACTGCATTGTTAGAATCCTCAAATTCAAACAAGCCCTTACTCAATTACTTCTGTTACAGATATGTGTCAAAGAAAACCTTGTGTGGTTTGTCCTGCTCCTGCGGCGCTGTGTTCCACCCCAGCTCAGCTGCTCCAACGACGGAAGGGTTCACCACAGCAGGGATCCGCTCTCCAGACTGTCTTTCGCCGCCTCAGATCTTCTTCCCCGCCGCCGGCAGCCACGACAACTGCATTACCATCATCAACTAAGCAGATGACCTTGAGGACTACACGGGTCCGCAAGAGAGGTTGCACTCTTCCGTGTCTGCTTACATTATGCGTCGCTTAATATGATGACATGCTACATTATCGTCATGTTCACCTATTAGACTCCGAGTCAGGTCCAAACTAATGTTGAAACTTGAGTTTTTAAATGGTTGTGGGGTACATATTGGGGCAGCAATCAGTACTATCTGTCTACTATCTGGTTAATCTTCGGTGTCTACTATGAGTTTCATGTTGGGTGCAAACAAACATTAAAGGAGCCATTATCTGTATTTTTTAACTAAAGCTATTATCTGCCTGCTATCATTGGTTTTGGGTCTATCCACAGTTTGCTACCATCACTCTGGATTTGTGCTTCCACTCCTTACATAATCTCACTATGTTTTATTCCTATGCATGCCAGTTATTGTACATAATGGAACTGATCATGTAGAGCAAAAGAGACGAGCCTTGCATGGCAATAAAATTTCATGCAGACGTCGTTCCATGGTGGGCGCAAAGGCAGCCCCCTCCACCCATTTCGGATTGTAATCAAGAGGAAGATAACTATTCGAGGGGATTCGTAGGAGAAGACCACTCCTATTTACCCCATGAGGTCTTCGCTCTAACTTGGCATGCTTGATGTTGGTAATATCATGCATATGGTGCCTTGCATTGCTTCTCAGATACATTAAAGATGTCATCTGCTTAGTTTAGACATGCTTTGTGTCAATGCCATATGTTTAGTTTCTTTATCGTATATGTGAATCATGCAATGCCATCTTGTCTAGCCAGGCATCATATATGTGAATTTTGCAATGCCACCCTGGTTAGCCACCATCTTATATGTGAATTATATCATGCCATCATTTTTTTATTACGTGTTAAATTTGTCAACAATTTTAGTACATTCAATTACTCTTCCTGTGCATCAGCCATTCGCACGGTCATGGAAAAATCTGGAGTGGAAAAAAGGTCTTGAGCGCACAATGCTATCGGCGACGAAGCGCATGTCTTGTTGGTTACCGATAGCTCCTCGGAGGAGGATTCGAGACAGATGACCAGTCATATTCCCCGAGGTGCATGCCCTAACTTGGCAGGGGTTATGTTGCTCATATCGTGCGTATGGTATCTTGCATTGCTATGTCACTTGCTTAGTTTAGACATGCTTTGTGTGAATGCCACCTGTTTAGTGTCTAATTACCATATATGTGAATTATGCAATGCCATCTTGTTGCAAGACATTATATATGTGAATTATGCAATGTTATCTTGTTGCAAGGCATTATGTATGTGAATTATGCAATACCATGCTGTTTAGGCAAGCGTCATATATGTGAATTATATCATGTCGTCTTTTTTTTGTATTTCTCATTGCTTTTGTCGACAATGTTTGTATATTCAACTACTCTTCCTGTGCATCAGCCATTTGAATTGGTGATGGAGAAATCTAGAGTGAAAACAAGGTCTTGAGCGAGACAATGCTACTCTTTGAAGCAGATATCTTGCTGATTCTGATAGCTCTTCAGAGGAGGATTCAGAGGAAGATGACCAGTCCTATTATCCCCCTGAGATGTATGCTCAAACTTGGCAGGGTTATATTACTCATGTAATGCATATTTGTATTGCAATGCTTAGTTTTTACATCATATACACAATATGAATGCCATCTCCTTAGTTGACACATCATATATGCGATTGCCCTCTGCTCACTTCCTTAGTATATAAATCATATATTTGAATTATGTCATGCCATGATGTTTACATAGACAGCATGTATCTGAATTATGGCATGCCAACCCATTTTCTAAAGACATAATATAGTTATATCATCTCATCCTGTTTACATAGTCATCATATTTTAAATTATGTCATTCTATCCGTGAATTATATCATGCCATCATGTTTCCATCGACGACATGTTTGTGATTTATGGCATGCCAACCACTTTAATAGACACATCATATAGTTATATCATGTCATCCTGTTTACATAGTCATCATATTTTGAAGTATGTCATTCTATCCTGTTTAGTTAGCCATCATACATGTAAAATTGTGTCATGCTATCCTGTTTAATTAGCCATCATATATGTGAAATTATGTCCTGCTATTCTGTTTGCTTAGACAACATAAATGCGAATTATTTCATGCCTGTTTTCTTCCCTACTATCCATTGCACCTGTCTTATCTTACAATCTCTGTACATTCAATTACTTTTCTTATTTATCAGCCATTTCAATTGGAGGGAGTGATGGCATTATCCATGGGAGTAAAAACACGGTCTTCAGAAAAGATCGTGCTACCTGTCGATGCAGATAGAACCACGGTTGTACTTTCCCAAGAACCAGCCCCACCACACATAACCCACACTCATGCAGATTGTACCCCTACCCAGTTGGACAGAGAACCAGCTACACCCCTTCTAACCCCAACCCCAGCAGATAGACACCCAGTTCCCATTGACACAACACCGTCTCCACCACAGAGCACCCAAACACGAGCAGTTAGAAAGGCAACTGTAGTTCCCAAATCACGAGGACCACCACTCCGAACCCGAAGTCAACACTTAAAGCAGAAGAAGAATAGTTCTCAGGTCAGGTTCCGTAGCTATGGTTCATACTACTTTGCCCTTGCATCACTATATTTACTGATACCAACTAATTTCAAACTTGAAGGATGCAATTGAAAATCCAATGGTGCAACAGGATGTTTTAAACCTGTTTCTTCAACGTGTTTGGCTGTTTGCTGTTGTAACTTGCTCTATGTTGATTTCAGTTTCAATTGAATAAACAATTATGTTCTCATGCCATGCACATTACAAGTGTTGTTATTGCTGTGTAGTTTCCCACACTTATATTCTGTCTATGCTGCTTTGTCTTAAATAGATATGATTTGAACTGTATCTATCTTGATTTGGCAACATAAACTAGAATGATATAGACCATACAGTGACCATACTACATAGATATATGTTTGTTTCATGCTGTTATCCTGTCCACCTTACTACTGAACTGGTTTACCAAAATGAGTTTCATATACTACATTGTAAACCTAAGATGTGTTTGTTTCTTTCTCTTTTAGAACGCGGATAAAATATTGGAGAAGAGCACACTGTTATGCAATGGTAAAGGAAGTAATGCAGATAAGGTTCAAGATAGTGAGACATCCCTGTTGGTCTCTAAGAAAGCTGATAAAAACTATATTGAAGACACTGAGACAACCCCAAAGTCCTGTCTTGATGTAGAGTTCGAGTTACTGGCTACCACTGCTGGCACCAGCTCTTCGAACTCGTTGCCTGAATCAGTTCGGCTTCTTGAGTCTCAACTTCAAGTTGAAAGACATCGATCGATGTTATGTTATCGACAGAAGCAAGGACCGAGAAGTCCTGCAGAATTCAGATGCATACTTTACGGTGCAACAACAAGCGCCGGAGGACTTAAGCGCCAAACAAGAGAAAGTTAATAAGCTTGTTAAGCATCTTGCCAAACATTATGGGTACCTGGATATTGTTTCTTGAGCTCTTCAAGTGGTTTCAGTTCGGACTTGTTTTGCTCTGGCGTTTATATGTCTTTGTGTTCCCTATATTTGCCTTTGGTGGCGAACTTTGATGCCGAGTGGATGTAATATGTGTAATAGCCATGATAGCCTAGTGTAAGTTGCTTGCTTATTTATTTCCTTATTGTCTTGTTTATTTGTTTGCTTGTAGTCAGTGCAGTTCTTTTTCTGCGGTTTGCTAGTGGCTGCAATAACCTATTTTTTAAAACTAGGCCACAATAACCATGGGCTAATATTTACTGTAGTGACACTGGGCCTCCTACGGGCCGTAGAAAGAGTGGGCCTTCTACGGGCCATATAAACAGTGGGCCTTCTACGGGCCGTAGAAACAGTGGGCCTTCTACGGGCTGTAGAAACAGCGGGCCTTCTACGGGCCGTAGAAACAGTGGGCCTTCTACGGGCCGTAGAAACAATGGGCCTTCTACAGGCCGTAGAAAAAATGGGCCTTCTACGGGCCGTATCATCAATGGGCCTTATACGGACCGTATGATCGATTGGCCAAAAATGGGCCAAACAGACCGCATTCATGCCGTAAACGGGCTAGAGTTGGAATCGTCCGTTCATGGGCCGACCATAACGGGCCATCATTAATAGGCCGTATTTGATGACGCTATGAAAACCGGCCAACGTATTAACAACCAACAAATGGGCCGACTGTAACCACGGGCTGAATTTGGCCCACTAGCGAAAAATAGCGATGTGGGCCGTAAGTAAGCGAATCTTTGAAATGAGCCCAAGAATAAATGGGCTATGAGAAGGCGAAAGATAACATGGGCTGAAGCGCCCAACGGAATAACGGGCCGTTAATGGGTATAAAGTGATACCTTTTTCTACGGGCCGCCACCACGGGCGTTAATGGGTGTAAAGTGATACCTTTGTTCATTACGGGCCGTTTCTAACGGGCCGTTAATAGGCCAAGAGTTACATAGGGCCTCATATGGGCGAAGACGTCATGGGCCATACATGGGCGAAGTGGCAACGGCTGGAATCATATTGCGGCCCGGATGACGCTCTCGGGCCTAATTCGAATAGGGCGTAACGGGCCTTGGGTTAGCGGGCTGTGAATGGGCTATATGCGAACAGGTCGTAACAGGCTTTTCATGGGCCGGCCCGCCACCTTTTGACCAAGTCAAACGGGCTGGCCTTTTCACAGGAATGGGCCTTTGTTGGGCCGTGCCACGTGTCGATGTATCATAGGCGCCTTCTGTCCAATGAGTGGATGACATCTGTCCCAGCGGTGAGCCGACACGTGTTTCCTCCAACCAATGATGATTTTACACGTGGAAAATCCCCATTGGTCGGGGCTGTTAACGGGTTATCGGATCCAAAACCTGACCCAATAGCTTAACGGCGTTTTGTTACGGTGGATGCCACGTGTCGGTCACCCTTGACGAAAGCACTTCTGTGACGCGCGATTTATCTTCATGGAAGTGGAAACTTCTGTGATGATAATTTTGGTAATGTCATGGAACACTTATGCGACAAAGACAGTATGACTATCTTGATTACACATAAAATCGTCATGAATGTACATGCATGACAGAAAACGCGACCTTCTGTGACAAACACGTATTATCACGGAAGTGTATTTTTTTTGTAGTGAACCTTAAGAAAAACCAAAAAAAATTAGTTGTAGTTAGTTTACTTCCTATGCATGCTTAGTAGTAATATTAATAGAAAACCGAAAAAGATTTCTCGTTCTTGTTGAGAGCTTTCCCGTGTAAATAGTTTTCTCGCTCTTGTTCTTCTTTCTTCAGAAAAACAAAAACTCCAAAAATATTTGAGTGTGTTTCTTTGAAATTCTTTTCTTTGGGGTCGAGAGGAGAAGTCCATGATGAAAATGTTGAGTGGCTCTCATATGCATTATTGTTGATCTAACAAAAGAGTGTAACATCCCAAAATTCTAAATTTTGGAATGTTATATTAAATAAATAGATTTGATTGATTGTTTGATTGAGGTGTGGTTGCTTGTGTGATATTGAGTGAAATTCGAAACTTTTGAAAGTTAAATGAGAGGGAATAAAAGGACTTTCCCAAACTTTCATTTTTGCATTTATGATCTCCGTGAATTCAAATTCATTTCAAATACAAAACCCTAGAGAGAAGATGACATGACTTCTTCCATTTAAATAAATGAAAAGGGTTTTTGAAAATATTTGAATTTCATTTGGAAATATTTTCCAACTCAGAAACTTTATGCAACTCAATGATTTTCACGAGAGAAGATAAAATGACTTCTTCAAAACATATGAAATATGAGTTGGGAGTTTAAAAGGATCAAATTTAAAGTCCTTTTGGAAAATTATTTTCAATTTGGAGTTATTTGGATTTTATTCAAATTATTTTCTCCTAAAATAAAATATATTGAAAATAGGGTAAAATTATTCCCTCGTCAGAAATTGAGAGAAATAAATTTGAATTCATTTTGGTATTTTTTAAAATGATTTTTATTGGATTTATTAGAGCAGTAGCATTGTTTGATTTATTTGAATTTTGTAGATTTCATTCAACGCTAGAAAAATGTTCGGGTTGTAGGAAATCTTTTTCTGAAAATTTAGATATATTATATGCCTATATAATATTTTTATTTATTTTGTTTTTGTTATTTTTGTTTGTCTGAAAAAATGTTTATTTAGAAAAAACTTTGGACCGACCGGTCCAGGCCGCCCACTTGCTGTGCCACGGCCCAGCCTGCCCACGCCCAGCGCCGCTCGTCCCGAGCTCCGCTTGCCGATCCGCTTTGTCGCCGGCGTCACGCCGCCGTGACCGCATCGGGCACGCCTCCTGCCCTCGCCCACGACATCGCCGCCCTCCCTGCCCCATTAAAAGGCGCGCCGACCCCCCCTCTCTCCTGCCGCGCCGCATCTTCTTGCGCCGCCGCCACGCATCTCGCCGCGTCGCCACCACCTGGCGCGCCCGCTCAGCGCTCCGCCATCAGCCGCCCCGCCCTTGCCAGCTTCGCCAGCGCCGCCCGCACCACCTCGCCCTGCCGCACCGTCGCCAGAGCCGCTCGCCGCTGCCGCTCGAGTCGATTCGCCGCCGGTTTTTGAAGAAAACAACCCCAGCCGGTAAAACCTCTAAAACCGATCGATTTTGTTTGTGGTTTGTTTTCAGAAAAAAACCGGTTTATTATTTTTTAGATTAGATTATTTAGTGAACGTTCATTGGTTAGCTTAGTTAGCGAACAGTTTTCGTTCGTTAGCGTTCGGTAGCGAACTTTCGTTATTTAGTCTTTTCTTTTTCTGTTAGTTTTAGTCAGGGACCTATCCATAATTTGTTTCTTTACAGTTTAGCCCATGTTCTTCAAACGGTCACAACTTTTCGCTCGTTTATCCAAATCCAATGAAACCAACGCCCACTTCTTTGTTATGACCCCCTCTATCCAGTTAACCAACTTGAACATGTTTTTTAAAGTTTTAAATTTTGAATTCAAATAGATTTATATTTTAACTTCGTTTGATCGTAACTTGAGTTTTATAACTCCGTTTGAGTTGATCCTTTTTGCAAATCGAAGCACCTGACCTAAACTTTCTGATAAGGCCAAAGTCACTCAATTTTGGTACTGTTAGAAATTGTTTTCTGTCACAAGAGTTAATTGCTTGTTTTCAAAGTTTTCCGAGATCTGTTCTTTGATTCTTTTGCATGATTGCTTATGTGTGGTTACTATTGCTTGCTCACGATAGATTGACCGGAGTGTGACGAGTAGAACTATCAGGAGTTATGAGTGTGAATCATATTCATCAACCGTACAAGGCAAGTTCACACTTTGATCATATCCCTTTCATACCCAGTTTTGATGCATTACTTTCACCCTCAAACATTGCATGGTTGGGAATTGATAACATGTGGGTATTGGGAAGTAGTTGATGAGGTAGGAACCTATTACCTATTTTATTATCAAACCCTTGGGAGTTACTTCTACGTTATGCTCATACTGCTCTGCTACGCTCGTAGACGTGGATTGGTTGAGTGTATTCATGACAGATGTGAGAAGTTATCATTAATGGTTAACTTAAGGTGGCTACTTTAATACACATCTGGGTGGATTGGTTGGGACACCCTGGGGATATACCAGTGGCTTGCCCGGACACCTGGGGATATACCAGTGTTGTCCTAGGAGATCCCGGGGTTATACCGTGTGATCCTCCTAAGGTCCGCCACCCTTGCTCAAAGGGATCATAAGATTATTCATGCTAGAAACTTCCGTGTGCAGCTACAAGCTATTATGGGCTCTAGCATAGTTGAGTATGTTGCATGACCTCTTCCAGTGGTAGGCTAGCAGATGTAGGGGATGTAGGTTGGTACTGTCTACTCGGGGTTAGAGTTAATGCTTCTGAAAGACTGTGTCTCGGTCATCCGTTTCTCAAACACCATGAAGTGCGAGAAATCCAACGGAGGAGATCGAGTCTTGTGGGGAAAAGTGCACAAAACTCTGCAGAGTGTACAAACTAATCATGGTTAGCCGTGTCCCCGGTTATGGACATCTTGTGTATCTGGTTCTTGAATTATCATGTTGATCTCGACACTCTATTGAAATTAATTTGATTGGGTTAATGATTATTATTTTGGGATTGAGTTGGGGATATACCTTCTCAATATTTTCGAACAACTATGTAGTTAAATAAAATTTATTCCTTTGAGGTAGGGAAAAATTGGCTTTATGCAAAAGTAAACTTAGAGCCTCCACCAGCCAGATATGCATGTAGGGATAGCCATTATTCAGCATTGCTCTATAGTGTGAAATTGCCAGTACATTCAGTGTACTGACCCTTTGTGCCTGCAACGTCTCATGTTGCAGGATTCTTATGATGAGTAAGTGTTACGTTAGGGTTACGATTTCTACACTCAACTTTGCCGTTGGTGTTGATGGGAATCCACAACCTTGTTGTTACTTCCGCTATGGATTGAGGTAATAGTATCTACGTTACTTTATACATGTGATTTACCTTTGTTATAAATCCTCGAGTACTGTGTGTGTCAGCATACCGATCCAAGGATGACACTTAAGCACAGAGACTTGACCGTCTGAGGAAGCCCATATTACCTTGTCTTCTCCTTTGAATAAATTTTTGCGGATTCCAGCACATGCACTATTATTATTATTCACACCGTTTGGTCGTGTAACTGAAAGGCAATAATGACGATATATGCTGAAATGATTGAGATGAGGAAAAGCCGGTATGAACTCGACCTATCTTGTTTTTGTAAATATGATTAGTTCATCATTCTTGATTCAGCCTATTATGAATGAAACATGTTTGCAATGAAAATTAGAGATTATAGTTACTCATGCCATGCTGAATTAGCTAGGAGTTTATAATGGTTTACCTTGCGTGCCAACATGGAAATTAAAATGGTTGTGATGTAGTATGACAGGATGGTATCCTCCTTTGAATGATTCGAGTGGCTTGACTTGGCACATGTTCACGCATGTAGATGAAACAAAATCAACATAGCCTCCATGATATTTATGTTCATGGTGATTTATATCCTACTCATGCTTGCATTCAATGTTGGTTAATCTCAGTGCATGTTTATGACTGTTGTCGCTCTCTATTCTGTTGCTTCCCAATCTCTTTCTAGCCTCCACTTGTACTAAGCACAGGAATACTTCGTGTGCATCCACTTCCATAAACCCCAAAGTTGTTCCATATGAGTCCACCATACCTTCCTATATGCGGTATTTACCTGACGTTCCAAGTAAATTTGCAAGTGCCAACCTCTAAACCTTCAAATGATAATTTGTTTTGTATGCTTGAATAGCTCATGTACCAACTAGGGCTGTCAATATCTTCCATGATAGGTGGGTTACTCTCACGATGAGTGGACACCGCTCATCATTCATGAGGAAATGGCTGGTAACCGGGATGCCCAGTCCCATGCTCAAAGAAAATCAAATCAAAATAATTCAAACAAAACTCCCCCGGGACTGTTGTTAGTTGGGCGGTACCCGTTGTTTCAGATCGGCCATGGAGTGTGCTTGTTGGTGGTGGGGGAGTATAAACTTTACCATTTTTTTTGGGAACCGCCTATAATGTATGTAGTATGGAAGATACCGAGATCTCTTGGTTGTTATGTTGACAATGAAAGCATGCCGCTCAAAATATTGTTCAATCTCTATTTCAAAACTCGAGCTCTGGCACCTCTGCAATTCCCTGCTTCCCTCTGCGAAGGGCCTATCTATTTACTTTTATTGCTGAGTCATCATCCTCTTATAAAGAGCACCAATTAGAGAGCACCACTGTCATTTGTATGCATTGTTATTAATTTATATTCAGTATGACTGTGACTGGATCTCTTTTACCATGAATTACAATGTCTAGTCACTCCTTGATCTTCAGGGGTGCTCTGCATTTATGTTTTGCGGTCTCAGAAAGGGCTAGCGAGATACCATCTTGTTATATCATATCATGATTGTTTTGAGAAAAGTGTTGTCATCCGAGATTTATTATTATTGCTCGCTAGTTGATTATGTCATTGATATGAGTAATCGTGAGACCAAAAAGTTATTGTGTATATGGTTAGTTCATAATCTTTGCTGAAAACTTGAATGCTGGCTTTACATATTTGCAACAACAAGATCAAACAGAGTTTCTAAAAGTTTTTTTCTTTATCACTTTCAGTTTATCAACTGAATTGCTTGAGGACAAGCAAAGGTTTAAGCATGGGGGAGTTGATACGTCTCCAACGTATCTACTTTTCTAAACTCTTTTGCCCTTGTTTTGGACTCTAACTTGCATGATTTGAATGGAACTAACCCGGACTGACGCTATTTTCAGCATAATTGCCATGGTGTTATTTTTGCGCAGAATAAAAAGTTCTCGGAATGACCTAAAAATCCACGGAGATACGTTTTGGAATATATAAAAAATATTGGCGAAAGAATCAACAGCAGGGGGCCCACAGCCTAGCCACAAGGGTGGGGGCGGGTCAACCCCCCTGGGGCGCGCCCCCTCCGACCTTGTGGGCCCCCTAGACTTCCATCGACCTCAACTCCAACTCCATATATATATTCAGTTTCAGGGAGAAAAAAAATCATTGAGAAGGATTCATCGCATTTTATGATATGGAGCCGCCGCAAAGCCCTGTTCTTCCTTGGGAAGGCAGATCTGGAGTCCGTTCGGGGCACCGGAGAGGGGAATCCATCGCCATCATCATCATCAACCATCCTCCATCAGTAATTTCATGATGCTCACCGCCGTGCATGAGTAATTCCATTGTAGGCTTGCTAGACCGTGATGGGTTGGATGAGATTTACCATGTAATCGAGTTAGTTTTGTTAGGGTTTGATCCCTAGTATCCACTATGTTCTATGATTGATGTTGCTATGACTTTTCTATGCTTAATACTTGTCACTAGGGCCCGTGTGCCATGAACTCTGATCTGAATCCTTTATGTTTTCATGAATATATTTGTGTTCTTGATCCGATATTGCAAGTTATAGTCACCTACTACATGTTATGATCCGGCAACCCCGGAGCGACAATAGTCGGGACCACTCTCGGTGATGACCGTAGTTTGAGGAGTTCATGTATTCACTAAGTGGTAATGCTTTGGTCCGGTACTCTATTAAAATGAGGCCTTAATATCCCTTTGTTTCCAATAGGACCCCGCTGCCACAGGAGGGTAGGACAAAAGATTTCATGCAAGTTCTTTTCCATAAGCACGTATGACTATATTCGGAATACATGCCTACATTATATTGATGAACTGGAGCTAGTTCTGTGTCACCCTATGTTATAACCTTTGCATGATGAATGCCATCTCACATAATTATCCATCATTGATCCATTGCCTACGAGCTTTTCACATATTGATCTTTGCTTCGTTACTTTCTCGTTGCCACTGTTACAATTGCTACGAAACTACTACTATCACTTTTTCCACTGTCACCATTACTTCCATACTACTTTGCTACTAAATACTTCGCTGCAGATATTAAGTCTTTCAAGTGTGGTTGAATTGACAACTCAGCTGCTAATACTCAAGAATGTTCTTTGGCTCCCCTTGTGCCGAATCAATAAATTTGGATTGAATACTCTACCCTCGAAAACTATTGCGATCCCCTATACTTGTGGGTTATCACACGCCTGTCTGAAATATGGGAAAGTTATGAACTTAGCCCCCGTTTAAAATGTGGACGTATCATCGGTTGGGGATAGGACGGTAATCTCGCATCTCCCCAATATTTGCCCAGAGCGATTTCGGGCGAGGAGAGGGTGTTTTGGCAACCACGATTGGCGCCCACGGTGTATGAACGGGGCTGACTTGTAGGGCGGTTGTGTCACGTCTGAGTGAAGTTACAAACCTGCCAAAAATATTTGCCTACATCGATTTCGGCTGAGTCGAGTTTGTTTTGCCGCCCAGCGTGTATGAATGGGGAAATTGAGGGAAAGATAGAGGTCTCTCGGACAAGCTTGAATCAAATGTGTTTTGCCGCCCATGTTTGCCGCCCATCGTGTCGTAATGGGCTCAGAGGCGGTCGTGTCACGTCTAATTGAAGTTACTAACCTACTCCTATTGAGAGCAGTGGAAATCGGGCCGATGGATTGTCCGTCTAAGGGGTAGACAGTAATTTCCATCTCCCAAACACTGGCTTCGGGCAGCCGACATGGGAGTGGACAGGTTGCCGCTTCTTTCGAATTTTGGGACAATAAGCATCCACGTTTACCCTGGCAACTAAATTTGAATCCATTTTGTATTCTAATAAGAATCTTTATAAATCATTCTATGTGTTTTTATATCTCTTCAAAAGCACGACAAAGATGTATTCCACTGTCATATATGAATATGATTTACAAATGCCGATACTCAAATTCAGAAGCTAGAATCTAGATTAAGGTGAATTCGAATATATGAAACCACTTTATGTCCAACTCAAGTGTCACACGCAACATAATGTGTACTTCCATTTTGATATTACACAAGCGATGTCTCAAGATTCAAAATACCGAGTCAATCAACCAATAATGTACTCCCTCCGTCCCATAATGTAAGACGTTTTTTGATACTAGTGTAGTGTCAAAAAACGTCTTACATTACGGGACGGAGGGAGTACAAAACTAACAGACATATAAACACTTATAGAGTATATGGATCAATAATATCAACTAACATACATAAGCTAGGCCGCTGTACTTTTTTTTGCTAGAAGAGCATCATTTTTTTAGCGAAGCTAGTACAACATCTTGGCCCTTGCAGATGCGTGCCATTTAAGGACCATCTATACTACTATTATTGTTGAATGCACATTCAGCCCGATTGGCATATTTGTTGGTCTGGCACATCAATCAAAATGAAATGTCTCAGAGTCTTATCAATTAATACAGACTTGTGCTAAAAAAATTACAAACCAAAAAACAAAAAACAATTATTACATGATCTCTAAAACAAATGGTTTGATCGATTACAAGAACAAACAACCCAAAGGTTATTCAACGATGGAAAAACATTTCACCTATGATTTACCTAGTGGGAATTTAATTTCCTTTTTTCCTTCAGGACCTTAACAATGCGGTCAGTCTCAGATTGCTTCATTTTGAAATCCACCAAATATTTAATGGTTGTCTTAAGTACTGCTTGTGATTGTGTTGTTTGCTTCCTCAACATGTCAACTTCATCTCTAAGTGCAGAAGCAGAATCTCTTTCTACCAATAGTTTAGCCTCTAGAGCATCAGCAGTTGGCAATTCATGATGCACAATTGGGCCGATGCCACTACTGTGGGATGATACAACGTCCATGGGGACCTCGCTCTTTGATCTTGGGCTAACTTGTTTTGCCATTAAAGTTCCGATTGGATTCCTAAAAGTTGAAGTTAGCAGAACATCTCAACTGGGAGTTAGAACAGGAAACCAGTTAAAGGAACAAGGAATTAAAGAGTTTCAATTGGATGCTGAAAAGTAGTTATTAACATCATTGTAACCGGTTGCAGCAGAAAAGCAGTTAAACAAACAAGTTTTGCAAAAGGTACCTGTTGTGGCATTGGAGTTTCTCTTGGATCCTGAAAAGTTGAGTAGCCAGTAACGTGATTAGAGCAACCGGTTGCAGCAGCAAAGTAGTTAAACAAACAAGTTTTGCAAATGGAACATGTTGTGGCATTGGAGTTTCTCTTGGATCCTAAAAAGTTGAGTAGTCAGTAACTTTATTATAGCAACAAGTTACAGCAGCAAACCTGTTACACAAATATATTTTTGAAAATGTACCTGTTGTGCAATTGGACTTCCAATTGGATCCTGAAAACTTGAAGTTGGTAAGATTATTACAACAACAAGTTACAACAGCAAACCAGGTAAACAAGGAAGTTTCTGAAAACATACCTGTTGTGCCAACGGAGTTTCAGTTGGATCCTGCAAACTTGAATGTTAGCAATCATAAATAAAGTGTTGAAAGAGCCATAAGAAACTAACATCCAACTAGTAAAACTAACCAGTTTTGGCAACGTATTTAATTACACATGAACTAGTAAAACTAACAAGTTCTTGGCAATGTATTAAAGTAACAAGTCGGTACCGTTTACCAGCAACACTGACATCTGTAAATTTCTTTGAAGTAAGCAAAATGATTCCAACACACACACACACACACACACACACACACACACACACACACACACACACACACACACACACACACACACACACACACACACACACACACACACACACACACACACACATATATATATATATATATATATATATATATATATATATACAAGTTAAAAGACAGTGTCCCTCATATAAACCTGACAGTTGTCTATCTATGAACATGCAAACATTACTAGTGCTACAAGTGATAACAGCAAACCATTTAAACAAACAAGGTATCAGAACATAAATTGCACGTGAATTCTGTTGCACCCTAGAAGTACATATGACCAGCTATCTACGTGCATAAGTAGCTATTTAAGTTCAGGAAAACGGGTAATTCTTAACAGTGAGTATCAAACACATAGATAGGCGCAATCTATAATAGGATTAACAGGCTATGGCATTATGTAATCAGTAGCAAGCTGAATTAAGCCAAGCAAAGTAATTGAACAATTTTGCAATAAGTGGCTAACTAAAATTCCAAGAAGCAGGTAACTAAACTTATGCTAGCTCTTTGTACAGGCACACAACAACTTCTTTTTTGCTTACAAGGTTCTATGAAGGATTCCATGGCATCAATTGCTTGGATACGCTGTCCCAATATTCTTTCATCCCTCACTGCATTGGTAAGTCGAATGGTTAATCTGATAAGATGGTGCGTCCTTGATATGTTATATGAGGACGGGTTGTCAGACTAGTTGTAGCAAGACACATCACACTAGCTTTTACTGTATATTTCATGCGATTACATTTGGCATATCGAGATCTAAGCAATCCACAATAGGATGAAAAGACTGGCAGCCTTCACATTATTGGTGAACTTAGTTCATAGAAACAAGCAATTCAACCATTATGTGGGTAAATCAAAAGCACCACTGGAATATTTTTCGCTACCCCAATCATACACGCAAAAAGGGGCGACGCCATCGTAGGGGCTGGTATGGGCGGCCGCCTCGGGTGGCCGGAAAGTGTGCACCTAGTTTGAGTCATCCAGGTTGGCCCAGGCTAGTTTTGTTCGTCCCAGCACACGAGCAGGCAATGTAAAAATGAAGGAAAACGTTTCAATTTGGATGGGCCAATAAGGAAAGTGCAAGGCAGGCCCTATAGCAGGCTCGCGGCCCAAACGAGCACCTCCCATATCAATTGCCGGCAGGAAAAATCCCAATTCATTCGCTCCAGCCTCCAGTCTGGTTCGCTCCTAACTTAGCCTCCGCTGGACAGACTGACACAACACTTCCTCGCGCCCTCGTTGGACGCGAGTCGCCGGGCTTCAAGCAAATGGAAGGATAAGAAGATGAAGATCAAACCCTGGGTGTAGCCTGCGTGGGAGGCAACGACAGTAGCACGGGCATGGCATCGAGCTTGCGAAAACGGACAGTCACAGCTTGCAAGAGCAGCATGTGCAACGAGCAGGTACATCACATCCCTGATTATATATAATTCAACTATTCAATTTCTGGCCAATAGTTAAACCTGACGGTGTTGTAAAACTGCCTGTATGTAGGGAATCTATGAGAAAATGAAACCAATTTCTACTTATTTTATAACTCCCCCAATCAATACTGAACTTACTGAACCTGATGTATCTAATCAAGTTTCCGGTGCAAACACACAAGCTCATGTTGTTCTTGAGACTGAAATGTCTAATGAACAGACTTCTAATGAAGGATTTGATGCAAACATTTTACATGCTCCTGGTGATGAACATATAGTGTCTAATGAGGGATCTAATGCAAGCATTTTGCAAGCTCCCATTGAAGGATTTAGTGTCTAATGATGATCTGCTATGTTGAGAGAGACATAGAGATTTGTAGGAATTGATGACAAGCAAATTATAGTACATTTTGATGGCTTGAGGAAATGTCGAGGCCATCTACCAGAAATTCCCCGTATCATGACAACGTAGCATAAATACTTCTGATCTGTTGTTTGAAACTATTGGCATACTTGTGCAAGATAGATATATTGATATGCAGTTTGCGCACTCATTATATGTGCAATTACACTTTGATATTTTTAGCCAAAGAACGAATAATTCAAGCAGGTACAGACCATGTTAGTAGTCCTTGTACACCATGTTGCATTTTTTGTTTTTTGGTGCTTACATCATTTAGTGTTTTATAATCTGGAACTACTTTGGATCATTAGCTGGTTTTCAAAGTGCAAGTAGCTTCACATTTCTAAAGTTATGTTGATTTCCGGAGTGCAAGTGTCTTCATATTTTTTTAGTTAAATTGTCGCCCCTGGTAACTTGAATTCGCGGATCCACCACTACACACAAATCATACACACAGGCCAGTACAAATTAAATGAAATGCTGAGACTTATGCTAGCTCATTGTACAGGCTCAATGCAGCTCTGCTTGCGCTGGGGATGTTCCATGTACAAGTCCATGTTACCACTTGCTTGGATGTGCAGGCCTTGTGCTCCTTGCATCCCCCTCTGCATTTTTGACATGGCGAATGGTTGATCAAATAAGAGGAATCGACCTTGCTATTGTATCGGGGGACGGGTACTTACAAGGTTATACTGGTGTGCAGGATGTGTACCAGATCCCATAGCGTCGGCATGCTTTGCTAAAAAATGGTTTTGCTTGTTTCAGATGATATCTCCAAAAGAAATAAGAGTTAAAGTCAGAGTTGCATAGGTATGTAAGCTAAGAGAGCAGTGAAAGGATATCCAAACATCGTCGGAACAGTGCACAAGGGAGTGATATGTGGATAGCTAGTTCGGGCCGGCGTTTGGGCATGCTCGCCTAGATAGAGTGCGGGTCACTTCAGAGCCGTTAAGGTTGATGCGCTGGCGTTGTCTAGCCGCGCACATATGTAGATCTTGAGTGGTAGCAGAGCGCTACGATGCAGTGGATGAGACCGTTGGTGAAGCCCCAACGGCCTCGGGGGGGCGGAGGTGCGACGATGTGCTCGGTGAAGTAGCCCCGGTGAGGTGGGAGACGGCGTCGGTGAAGCGCACCTGATGTGGTGGAAGCGGGTGTCTCTGAGGCACATCAGTTGCGGCGGCCGACGTTGACAGTGGACCACCCGATGCGGTGGACGAAGGCGTAGATGAGGTAGCTCCGTTGCAGTGGTGAAGCGTGGCCGTCGTCTTCGTCATCGTCGTCCGCCACAGAGGTGGCGAAAGAGACAAGACGAGGGGTGATTCGAACTTTGCTTGGGTTGGCAGCGAATTAGGGATTTGAGCACTCTAGGCGCGGAAGGGGATGGTGGAGAAGGGAGATTTTACAGGGCTGGAATTGGGGCCGCCAGATATTTCAATCCGAAACTTGGAAGCGCGAACTTATTTTTTCATCATTCTTTTTTGGGGGGCGGGGGTGGGTGACTGGGTGCTAGCATCCGTACGACACACGCGACCACCACGACACGACCCTGGTCTGCCTGGTGCGCCTAAATTTGAGAATGCAAACGAATCTTTGTTCGTTTGCAAACAAATCTGTATGTATTACCATGCCCGTGTTTTCCTTGCAAATAATTAGTCATTCGAAACGAGATACTATAAATTAATTAATGAGATTTATTTGAATTAGAGTGTGTGTGTCACATAGCAATCTCCAATTCTAATGTGGATTTCACATTTCATGGTATCCAAGTACTTTTTTAATACTCCCTCCGTTTTTATTTACTCTGCATATTAGAGTTGACTGAACTCAAACTTCGTAAAGTTTGACCAAGTTTGTAGAAAATAGTATAGACATTTATCATAATAAATTTATACGATGTGAAAGTACATCCAATAATAAATCTAATGTTGTTGATTTGTTATTGTATATCTTAATATTTTTGTTTATAAACTTGGTCAAAGTTTGTAAAGCTTGACTTTGATCAAAGCTAATATGCGAACTAAATAAAAACGAACGGTGTACAAATTCATATGTATAAGATGAACACCGTGGTAGTGAGAAAACTTTGGATGGATTCAAACATATGACCTACAAAATAGCACAACAATCGAGTCCATGTCAGCTTTTCCAAACCTAGTATGGCACGAATTCAAAATAAATACAGAAGCCATATGCATGGTCCTCAATTCAAATCTTACAATGTACACTAAATTGAAATGTCGATATTAAGTCTTGTACTATCTACATTCAAATGTTGTTTTTAGCCCCACCCCCCTCGGCACACACGCTACATACTTCCTGTATTGATCAATCTTCCTCTCCTAACCACCTTAGGAAGCTATCGGTTTCCGACACACGTTCATTCTTTCTCTCCATGTTTCGATCTCTAACTCTCTCAACTACACAACCCCCTTTTTCCACTCTGTTGCCAAATGTATCTACCTCACACACGCGCCATTGCACTCCATGCCGAGCTCTCTCTCTCTCTCCCACCCTCTCTCGCTAGATACATGCATTGCCTATCTAGACCCCCCCCCTCTCGTGCCCACGCATGCACATTGTCTATCTAGGTCACTCCCTCGGGACTGTCTCATTCTTTCTTCCGCACGGCAGCTCACACTCGCTCAATCTCGCTCTCTTTATCTAAGTCTCGATTAACCTCACTTTCTCTCACACACACAAGGTTGTCAGAATCGCGATTCTGTTATACGATTCTACAACTTTACGATCCAAACTAACCCCTATGATTCTACGATTTTAGTTCATAAAATCTGCGTTTCTACGATCCTGATATTGAAGATTCTATGATTTGTGATCCTACCATCGGAGCTCCGATCCGATTCAAAATCGCGATTCTGACAACCTTGCACACACGAATGATATATCTCCCTATTCGGGCCTCGATCGACACACTCTATACTCTCTCTCACGCAAATTGTCTATCTAGGTTAGTCCATCCAAGCCGCTCCCACTCTTTCGACCTCATTGAGGGCCACGCTCTCTCAATCTCTCTCTCTCTCTCTCTCTCTCTCTCTCTCTCTATGTATCTCTCAATTAACCTTGCTCTTTCTTGGACACAAGCGGTATATCTCCATGTTTGAGCCCAATTCGACATATTCACATTGTATACAATATCACGCACATTGTCTATCTAGGTCACTCTCTCCAACCCATCTCACTCTTTCGATCGCATGACGACCCACACTTGCTCAATCTCTCTCCCTTTATCTACGTAATCGATCGACCTTGCTTCCTCCCACGCACAAAATATATCTACATGTCTGTTACTGGATCATCTCTCAAGCTCTATCTTACAGCCCTCACCCTTCCCAAAAGCTCAATCGGACAATATCTCACCAGAGCACATATATCTTTTCAACGAATGTCGGCCACACTCACTTTGTCTCTCTATCTATCTGTGTCTCGATTGACCTCGCTTTCTCACGCCGTATCTTCCACACATTGAAGCTACCTTTCCATCCCTCGCATAGCCGGAGCTATTTACATTGCTAGGGGGACTCCAACCTTGGATTAATTTGTGAAGGCATTTATTCAGGTGGGTTTAGATTATATTTTCGTACCATTCGGCCCACAACTACTCCAAACACCGTTGCAACCCCCGCACCTCCCCCAATTGATTTCCCTCTGGCTAGGTCATCGCTCTCTCGCACGTCCTTTCTCACCTTCCATGTCGCACCATGGTGATTTTCAAAAAACTTTGTTGTTCTCTTTAGTTATTACAAATAAGCTACAGAACTACACACTGATAGTCCACCTGTAATGGAACAAATTTCGACCCACAAATTAAAGTGCTACAATACACACCGAGGGGCCCACCTATCATGCAACAACTTTGGACCCATATATAAATTAAAACTTAAAAAGGATGAGGATCGAACATGCGACCAGGGCCTTCAAGCCGCACGTCAATTGTCAACATAGTACGACAACATTTGTTGTACCCCCCTTTGTTGATATAATGTTTTTATATTACCACAACCTATTTAATGGATACCATGTTTTAGTATTAATTCTAGTACATTAGTGGGACCGGCTCGTTAGCACGTACTATTCGCCTTCACTTACTGGTGGGTTCCATGTCTACTCTCTCTCTCTCTTCTCCCCTTCTATGTTTAGACGCACGGGAAAACACGAAGAACGCGCGGGCGATGTTGCTGTTGACCATATCTTGACGCGCTCACAAGTTATGGCACCAGTTTCACATACTAGTAGTAGTAGTCAATGTGTACGTGCAATGCACGTTAATTTGGAAGTATATTAAGTGCATGCAGATATTAAGTAGGATATTATTTGCGTGTTATTATGTGATTAGGACTATTTTTGGCATGAAATTAATTGCACGCTAAACGTGTTGAGCGCTCGAGATTGAAGTAGTCTAGGTCGTTGGATTGACATCATTTGTTGGCCGAGATAATTGGATCTGCCCCTTTGGTATAGATGGTATAGATATAGTATACATGTAACAAGTTTAGGAAAAAAAGTGACCGTGACGGACAAGTTATCTACTATTTATCTACTACTCTGTAATAATTAAATGCATTGAATGTATCGCCTAGTGCTCGAACAAGGGGACTAGTCGCGCCCTACAAGTATTTGGAATTGACTTCCCTAAAAATATATTTGGAATTGACGTGGTATTTAATATGAAATTTTTGCGATGAGAAGGAATACTTCTGGCTTGATGACTTTTTATATTTAATTTGATACCGCTCTAGCAGAACATTCAATCGATCAAATCGTAGATTTCATTCAGTCTGACTCTGACTTTACATTCATACGACGATCGATCTAACATAAACTGAAATGGTAAACGTTTGGATTTTAAGCATGGCAATCCAAACGTTTTTCATGGCAAATTTAGATTACACGGCGGCGGCGGGGGCATCTTGCAGTGGGAAGTGGATCCTCTGCCGTGCTCTGTGTGTCGTCGGGCCACTGACCGACGGCGACGGCGACGGCTTGTGCCGTTGTTGGCGTATGTCGGATTTCGGGTTCTGGCAGACCCTTGAGGTTCGAACACTGGGGTGCACGCGGAGATCCAACCCTCCACCGTCTCGTACCTCGCTGAATCGCAGGGACCTAAACTACTAAACAGAACAGCACAAGAGACACAAGATTTATACTAGTTCAGGCCACCGTTGTGGTGTAATACCCTACTCTAGTTTGTGGCGTGGTGGATTGCCTCTGGGGCTGTTGAGGAACAGTACAGGGAAGAACAACCTCATGAGGGTCTATTCTTGGTGGGTGTGATGAACTGCTCGGCGGTGTCCCGTCGCTCTAGCTTGAGGATCGGGTCTCTGTCTTTCTCTGGATGCCGATCGTTTCGATCCCAGATCTCCCTCCTCTACTCTGAGTGTGGCTACTCCTATTTATAGGCGAAGGCCCCGGGCCTCTTCCCAAATATTGAGCGGGAAGGGTGCCAACAATTAGCCATTTGAAGGGGAACAGCGGGTACACTTATCCTCGACTAAAGTTGGTCCTCGCCGCCAAAGGCTCTGTGATGACGCTGCTTGGGCTCCACGATGACTCCCTTCCAGCCGTTGGGGCTGGTCTTGGTCTTGTTGCACCAAACGGATGCCTTTGCTTGATGCTCTCGCCGCGCTTGCTCCCTTTGCACCAAAGAGGAAAGGAGGGCGCTGCTGCGGGCTGGCGCCTGATCGCGCCCTTGGTCGTCATGGCTTGCGTCATGGGCACCTCGCGAGGTACCCTGCCTTGAACTCTCCGCCTCCTCATGAGCCAACTTGACGAGGCCGTGCACGAAGAAGCTCCGGGTCGTCGCCATGAGGCTTGGCCCCTCGCGGGTCTTGCGCTTGTGTTGATGAAGATGGGCTGTCCTGGCCTCCTTTGAGCCACGCCGCAGGCCGCAGCGAGCAAGTCAGGGACCCCGTTCCTGCAGCCGACAGAGCCCCTGGCCCATGGCGCGCCCGAACTTGGCCGAGCAGAGAGGCGAAAGGGCAAGTGCGAAGCGTCATGGGCCCTAACAGCCTGCGGCCTTCGGCGCCGCATGGTGGTTGATTGGACGCGTGCGCGCTGCTTCCCCATGATGCCTCGGTAACCACCCGGATTCGACGAGTCCCTGCATGCAGAGTTGGGCATGATGACTGGTGATCGTGGAGGCCGACGGTTGGCCTTCGCCGACCATAAGTACGGAATGGCGCACGCCCTTCCAGTCTATCCTTCTGCTTCTCCTCCTCCTCGTTTTGTCTGGTCGCCATGGCTCCGATCTGCCGGTTCTCCAAGGAAGAGAAGGGAAAGGCTCCTCAAGAGGATCCTGACCTGCTCCCCCCAAAGAAGCGGCTTGCTCTCTGGTGTCAGGGCAGGAGCGCTCACCAGGAGGCGCCCATGCCCTGGTGCGCGCGGCCGCCTCCAGGGTTTCCTCTTCCCTTGTAAGCGCAAATTGGTGGCCCCGGAGGAGGCGACGCCGGGCGCCACGAGCGACGCCGTCGCCGACGCCGGCGGGTCACGAAGGTGTCGTCTTCCCCTAGAGTCCACGCCGAGGCTCTGCCGGGAGTTCGTGCTTGCGTGCCACGCCTCCTAAGTATTGGATTCGTCTTCCTTCTTTCTTCGCCCGTCATCCGGCAGGGGAACCTCGGACTCTGGCTGCAGCACGCCCGGCTGGCACCCTCGCGACAGGCGCAGAGGTCACGATGGTGCCCAGGCGAGGTCTTCATGACTCGAGGCTGGGGCGAGGTCGCCGGGTCTGCAGGGCGGGCGCCCTCATGATCCACCCGAGTGCGATGGTGCCGGTGGTGTCCTTCAAGGTCTTGACGCGAGGGTCGTCGGCTGAGTGCTGCCCGAGAGGCGGTCTGGCCTGCTGCGGTGAGGCGGAGGCCGACCGACCACTCCTTGGCAGCTTCTCGAGCGCGGCGAAGGCGCCGGAGGATCAGCGACTCCGCCAAGCTCTTGGCGACGCCGGAAGCGAAGCGGCAGCTCTGAGCCCCGAGCTGCGCCGCTCCGGGCGAGGTGGGCTCGTTAGGTCGTCGCCGCCCCTGATCTGGATGGGGTTGGCTCCGGACCGGGTGGCCCACTGTTGACGATGGTGTCTGCCGTGGTGGTCCCTGTAGATAGGACTCCTTAGGATTCGCGTCTTTTGTTCCTGCGAGGAGCCAAGAATGTACCCCGCGAGGGCTTGTAAGATGTTTGTAGCTTTGTTTGTCAATATGACCCTTATTGTGAGGCAGTGCGAGATGCTCATTTCGTCCTAGCTCAGTTCTTTCCTTTCAGACCTCGTGAGGGCTTGGTGTTCTGCGCCGACAGGTCCCAGTCCCAAGGCGGCTTCGGCCGTCGCTGGTATGCCAGGTCGCGATGCCGTGGTCAAGGCCAGGAGGTGAGCGGCCCGAGGTCCGGTAAGAGCCTCTGAGTCGCGATGCTCAGGGGGTCCCCCTTGGCGCTCAAGCAGCCATCATTCGGTGAGAAAGGAGAGCGACGTTGCTAAGACGGGGTTGCATTGAGTGTGGGGATGGCGTTGCGATGACTAGTGTGTCCGGAGGGTGAATTATCTTCGAGGGTCAGGACAATGCTTCCTGGTGCGGCGCTAGGGCCGTGCCTTGGCCGGCGTGAGTTTGCGTGGCGAGGTCGTTTCGCGCTCCTTGGAGGGACCCTGCAGGTTCACCACAAAAGGAACAAGAGCTCGCCGCGGCGATCGTTAGCTCTGCCGTTAGTTGCTTTGGAGAGGCGTGAGAGGCCTCGCGAGGTGTGTTGTGGCACCCGTGAGCCAGCGCGGGGCTCACGGGGCCCTACCTCAAGGCTGGTTGCGCCTGGCTCTAGGCCTTATCTTCGAGTGTGTTCCTGCAAATTTGGCCAGATGCCGGTGCTCTACATCTTCGGGTCCGGCTCTCGGGCTGGTCTCAGCCGTCGCCGGGCAAGCCAGGTCGCGATGCCATGGAAAAGACCAGAGGGTGAGGGCGGAGAGCGGTAGGAGCCACGAGTTGCGATGCTCGAGCACCCCCCTTTAGCTGCATAAGCTAGGTTAGATGACGCAACTCTCGCCCTCGTGTCCCGGCTCTCGGGCTGGTCTCAGCCGTCGCTGGCAAGCCAGGTCGCGATGCCATGTACAAGACCAGAGGGTGAGGGTCGGAGAGCCGGTAGGATCCCTGAGTCGCGATGCTCAGGCACCCCCCTTTAACGTGCAAGCTGGGTCAGATGCAGCAACTCTACGTCCTCGGGTCCCGGCTCTCGGGCTGGTCTCAGCCGTCGCTGGCAAGCCAGGTCGCGATGCCATGGACAAGACCAGAGGGTGAGGGCGGAGAGCGGTAGGAGCCCTGAGTCGCGATGCTCGGCACCCCCTTTAACGCAAGATTCCGCCACCCGGAAAAGGCTCCAAATAACAAGCACGGTGGGCGAGAGCATAATCCTAAGGAAAGCGGAAGAAGGATACATGCGGCTGGGACAGGCCCGAGCAGCTTGGGATGATGCAGCCCGAGGCGCCCAACAGATAAGCTAATGACATGAAATAAAGGGATACATGCGCAGGACGGACCCACGCGGCACGGGAATAATGCAGCCTGCGCTCCCGGCTGAACGAAACTTAAAGATGTCAACTGGTGATGTTGGGGGCGAAGGGGTGTTGATGTACAGACTCGGTGGGCTGCGGAGCTAATCCTCACGAGCCCCAGGCCGGGGCCTCGGGAGGCTCGAGGCTGGCGGCTCCTTAGGGGCCATCTCCATCTCCGCCCGAGGCTGCAGCGTGCTGACCTCTTGAGCCTCGGGATGGCCCTCATGAGGCGCTGGTGCTCGGCAGCTGCGTTTGGCGAGGCCATAAGGCATGCGTGCGTAGCTGTGGGGCGGACCTTCTAACGTCCCACTCGCGAGGGCAGGCGCTCTTGAGATGCGGCTCGGTTGAGCCCTGGTATGTCGATGCAGACGAGCAGCCCACCATCCTCGCTGGATGGGGGCCACAGCCAGTGGCGGTGGCTGCCCCTCATGACCCTTGACTCCTGTAGCTCTGAATGGCCTTGCCGACAAACTCACGGGGTTCGGCCCTCCTTGCCTTGCTCCCCTTGCGGAAACATGCTTGACACGCCTCACGTGGTTCCCAGCGCCTCCCTCGAGACCTTGGCGGGTCGGCGGCCCTCGGAGGAGAGCCCCGAGCCCTGCTCGAGGAGAGCGCCAAGGCTTCCCTTTGCGATGGAAGGAGGCTCCCCCGGCTGGTGCGGGCCACGAGGGGCCTGTCTCTTGGAGTCGGGCCGGTCGATGTCTTCTTCTTCTTGGGTGTGGCCTTGGGAGGCCTCCTGCTGCTGTGGTCTGGGTCTTCCAGCGATGCGGCCTGAAAAGCTCGCTCCAGGGAGCACACTGCGTCTCTCTCTTCACAGGGCACCGTGATGACTCCGCCGCTTCCTGGCATCTTGAGGACGTTGTAGCCATGGTGGGTTACGGCCATGAATTTGGCCAACGCTAGGTACCCGAGGATGGCGTTGTACGGCAGGCGAATGTGGGCGACGTCGAAGTCGATGAGCTCGGTGTGGTAGTTGTCGCGAGCCCCGAAGGTGACAGGAAGGCGGACCTGCCCGATCGGGACCGTGGAGCCGTCGGTGACTCCGGAGAAAGGCTTGGTTGGCTGAAGCTGACTGTAAGGCACTTGAAGATTGTTGAATGTCTCCACGGACAGGACGTTGAGCCCTGCTCCACCGTCGATGAGGGTCTTGGTGACTAGCACATTGCTGATGATTGGGGAACAAAGCATCGGGAGAACTCCGGCTGTGGCTGCGCACTTGAGCTGATCCGCTGAGTTGAACGTGATGGCGCACGCCGACCACATGAGAGGGCGCGTGAACTCGAGCTTGGGGAGGACTGCATTCACTTCATGGGCGAACTGCTTGAAGATGCGCTGAGAGGCTGGGGCTTGAGCTCCGCCCTGGATGCAGGCAATCGCACGCGCTTCCTGGAAGCCCCCAGCCCCCTCGTCCTGATGACGGTCCTCAATTCTCCTTGGCAGCGGCAGCAGCGGAGGGAGGCCTGCGTTCCCCTGCGGGCGATCCTCGCGAGGCTGATCCCTCCAGCCTCCCTCGTGAGGTGGGTCTTGCCAGCGGTCCTCGCGAGGTTGGTCGCGCCACCCTTGGCGCGGGCCGCGGTCTTCCCAGCGTCCTGCATTCCTTCCTCCTCCTCGGCCGTAGCCCGGTCGCGGGCCCGGGGCGTCTGCCGACCCTTCCTTCGGCGTCGGGCCCGGGCTCTTGACATTCATTGGTGTTGTGAGTGTGGAGGTCGTGGTACACGCGCATGCCGGCTGCCCTTGGAGGACTCGGGCTAATCTACGCCTCGCTTGGTATGCGGTTGGCTGCGAGCACAGCAGCCCCCCTTGCGCTTCACGTCCTTGGCCTTGGACTTCTTTTCTTGGGATCCGGCAGGCAGCTCGAGGAGGAGGCGCCCCTCCTCAGCCTGGCGCACTTGGTCGCCAAGTTGAACAGCTGTAGGGAGGTGCACAGATCTTCATGCATCGCCAGCTCCTCCTTCATCTTGACGTCGCGCACTCCGTCGGAGAAGGCAGAGATGATGGCCTCCTCCGTTACCCTGGGGATCTTGAGGCGCGCGTTGTTGAAGCGTTGGATGTACTTTTGCAGGGTTTCCCCTGGCTGCTGCTTGATTCGACGCATGTCGCTCACGGCGGGTGGCCGGTCGCGAGTACCTTGGAAGTTGGCGATGAAGCGGGTACGCATCTCGGCCCAGGAAGAGATCGTGCCTGGGGCCAGATTCAGGAGCCAGGTGCGGGCCCCATCCTTGAGCGCCATGGGAAACCAATTCGCCATGACCTTTTCATCCCCGTTGGCAGCCTCGATGCCCAGCTCGTAGAGCTGGAGGAACTCCGTAGGGTCAGCTGTGCCGTCATAGCGGGGAGGTAGGTCTGGCTTGAACTTGGCGGCCACGCGACGCTGCGCCTTCGGAGGTGAAGGCGCGGCAGCCCGCCATGGCAGCTGGGGCCTCGGACGGCAGAGAGCTTGGTCTTGTGGGCCTCCCTGCGCCGCGGCTGGGGGCAGCGCAGGGTCTTGACGTCTTTGGGAGCGGGCGCTCGGGCAGCTTCTTCGGGCGAGAACTTCTTGGCAGCTCTGCTCTTGCCGCGCCGGGCGCTGGCGGAACAGGTTCCGCCGAGGCTGCGCGCTTTGGGGCCAGGCGCCGCCTTGAGGAGGAGGCGGCCGAGGCCCCGGGAGCTTATCGCCAGCGGGTGCGGTGCAGCGAGACGGACGGCGCGGGGTTGCCTCCTGCAGCACGGACGAGCTCGGGGACTCGGTCGAGCCATTCTTCATAGACGTCGTCGACGGGGCGGTAGCGCAGGAGCTCGTTAGCCGCGATGAGTGCAGCTCGGGCCTCCATGGCCGCGCGGGGCGCGCGTGACGAAGAACCAGCGGGGGTGAGCGAAGGCGTGGCGGTGCGGCCGTCCGCCTCATGGGCGGGTCTTGGGGCGGCGCTTGCTGCTCGTTCCCGCTGGGCGGTGGCGGCGTTGATGGCGGTGAGGGAGCAGCGAGGGTGCCCGCCGACGGAGCCGTCTCGGGCGACATGGGAGGCGAGGTGGCTCGGCGCTTCGCCTTGCCCGGCAGGCGTCGAACATGGTTGCGTGGTTGGGGAAGAACGAGGCGACGAAGGCAGATTCAGCGCACCTACAGCGCGCCAAATGTCGGATTTCGGGTTCCGGCAGACCCTTGAGGTTCGAACACTGGGGTGCACGTGGAGATCCAACCCTGCACCGTCTCGTTCCTCGCCGAATCGCATGGGACCTAAACTACTAAACAGAACAACACAAGAGTCACAAGATTTATACTAGTTCGGGCCACCGTTGTGGTGTAATACCCTACTCTAGTTTGTGGCGTGGTGGATTGCCTCTGGGGCTGTTGAGGAACAGTATAGGGAAGAACAGCCTCACGAGGGTCTGTTCTTGGTGGGTGTGATGAACTGCTAGGCGGTGTCCCGTCGCTCTAGCTTGAGGATCGGGTCTCTGTCTTTCTCTGGATGCCGATCGTTTCGATCCCAGAGTGTGGCTACTCCTATTTATAGGCGAAGGCCCCGGGCCTCTTCCCAAATATTGAGCGGGAAGGGCGCCAACATTTGGTCATTTTGAAGGGGAACAGCGGTACACTTATCTGACTAAAGTTGGTCCTCGCTTTGCCAAAGGCTCGTGATAGACGCTGCTTGGGCTCCACGCTGACTCCCTTCCGGCCGTTAGGGCTGGTCTTGGTCTTATTGCACCAAGCGGATGCCTTTGCTTGATGCTCTCGCCGCGCTTGCTCCCTTTGCACCAAAGAGGAAAGGAGGGCGCTGCTGGCTGGCGGCCGCCCCGGGCGCCCTTGGTCGTCATGGCTTGCATCATGGGCACCTCGCGAGGTACCCTGCCTTGAACTCTCCGCCTCCTCATGAGCCAACCTGACGAGGCCGTGCCTGAGGAGGCTCCTGGTCGTCCGCCCCGCGAGGCTTGGCCCCTCACGAGGGTCTTGTGCTTGTGTTGATGAAGATGGGCTGTCCTGGGGCTCCTTTGAGCCACGCCGCAGGCCGCAGGCAGGCAAGTCTGGGGACCCTCGTTCCCAGAACGCCGACAACGTACTCCTGGAAGTTGGCCCTAGCTTCAAGAAAGGCCAGAATGTTCTGGACTTCAGTCTCCAGGAGCGAGTCAACTGGCGGGAGGAGGCGACTGGCATTGGTGCAAGGAAGCGGTCGACAGCGCCATCCATGTCGCTGAGGGGGCACCGCACCAGCTGGGACAAAGGCGGCAACGGCGCCGGGCGGAGACATTCATGTGCACGGCACCGCACGCAGCAGCGATGTCGGTCTGCAGCAGGCGCATCTGTTGGCAGTGCAGGCGTGAAAGTCGGCGAGGACCTCGTGGAATCCCGTGGCATCAAGCTCAGTGACAATGTGTGGCTCCTAGCCCATCAATGCCACTAGGATGGACCCTTGCGCAGTCGGGGCGACGGGAGCCGGACAGGAGCGGGGATAGGCGTGGTGTCTTCCCGCAAGGCCAGTTCAAGCTCGTCCCAAAGCGCCTTATGTTCTTGAGACTCCGGCTGGGTGTCTTCCTCAGGAAACTGGAAGACTAAGGGTAGACCATCGTGATGCGGCATGGTGTACGGTTAGTTCATCCTGGTTGGAGGTTGACGACAGGAGAATTGGAGAGGAAGAGAGAAGATTGTAGCGGTACTGGGTAGTGCGGGGGTGATTTAAAGCTGCGGCGCCGGTGCCACTAAAAGTGGGGGCAGTTGGAACGAAGTTGGGCGGCGGAGCCTGGTCAAAGGGCTCGCCTCACGGTGAGTGAGGGAGTCCTGGATTAGGGGTGTCCGGTTGGCCGGACTATAACCTTTGGCCGGACTCCTGGACTATGAAGATACAAGATTGAAGACTTCGTCCCGTGTCCAGATGGGACTTTCCTTGGCGTGGAAGGCAAGCTTGGCGATACGGATCCTACCATTGTAACCGACTCTGTGTAACCCTAACCCTCTTCGGTGTCTATATAACCCGGAGGGTTTTAGTCCGTAGGATGAACAACAATCATACCATAGGCTAGCTTCAAGGGTTTAGCCTCTCTGATCTCGTGGTAGATCTACTCTTGTACTACCTATATCATCAATATTAATCAAGCAGGAGTAGGGTTTTACCTTCATCGAGAGGGCCCGAACCTGGGTAAAAACATCATGTCCCTTGTCTCCTGTTACCATCCGCCTAGACGCACAGTTTGGGACCCCCTACCCGAGATCTGCCGGTTTTGACACCAACATTGGTGCTTTCATTGAGAGTTCCTCTGTGTCGTCGTCTTTAGGCCCGTTGGCTCCTCCGATCATCAACAACGATGCGGTCCTGGGTGAGACTTTTCTCCCCGGACAGATCTTCGTATTCAGCGGCTTTGCACTGCGGGCCAATTAAGCAGCCATCTGGAGCAGCGGATCGGCTTCGCCCCTGGTCATCAGGTCAAATTTGGAAGTTTGAACTACACGGCTGACGTTGGCGGAGACTTGACCTTCGACGGGTTCGAGCCACAGCCGAGCGCGCCGCACTGTCTCGATGGGCATCATTTAGCTCTGCCACCGAACAGTGCCCTGGAGGCCGCACCAGCGTCCGCTCCGACCCTTATTTCGGAGCCGACTGCGCTGATCGAGGATGGTTGGCTGGACACCGCCTCGGGGGATGCGATCTCTACGGCGATTGAGCTGAACACCAACCCTGTCCTTTGCGAAGCTCGTGACTCCAAGGTGCCGGACTCTGAACCTTCCGCGCCCCTGCCAATCGAATCCGATTGGGCGCCGACCATGGAGTTCACCGCCGCGGACATCTTTCAGCACTCGCCCTTTGGCGACATCCTGAATTCACTAAAGTCTCTCTCTTTATCGGAGAGTCTGGCGGACTATGGTCAGCAAGGTTGGGATCACGAGACGACGAAGAAATTCAAAGCCCACCCACCACCCACTTCAGCCACTCTCGATGATTTAACCGACATGCTCGACTTGACTCGAAGACATCGGCGGTATGGACAACGATGTAGGAGGCGACCAGAACCAGCACCTACAGGGCACTGGAAGGCCACCTCGTCATATGACATATACATGGTGGACATACCAAAAGATGGGAATGGCGATGGAACAGCGGAGGATGACCCTCAAGAAACAGCCTAAGCGCCACGTCGTGGCGCCGCTCTAATCCGCCACAGCAAAAGCGGTGATTTCGGCGGGAGACAATAACACCCGGACAGTGCGAAGACAACCCCCCTCCAGCAGGATTCAGCGCGGGAGGATGGAGAAGCCAGCCCTCATGAGAAAGCGGCGGAGACAGAGAGGTAGAGGGCGATAATTACATGCCTCCCTCTCGAAGGCGAGGCAAGCCTCGGCGACGATGAATTTGTCGTGCTGAGGATCCCGTCGAACAAGAGCGTTACAAACGCAGGCTTATGGCCACGGCAAGCAGCCTCAAGGAAAAGCAGCAACAACTTAGAGCTGACCAAGACTTGCTAGCCGACGGATGGATGAAGTCCTGGCGGCGAAAATCTGAACTCGAACGCCCCTCAAGAGTTACCCAAAGCGCAGGCTGCTACCCGATTAGAGGAGGAAGCACCTAAACCTACATCACCAGTGCATGATGCGGCCGACCGACCACCTCGTGGCCGCGACAGAGAGGCCTCTCGGCCCTCCACTCAAGCCGCATCCCGGCGTCGCTCAAAGAATACCAATGCGCGGGGAAATGCGCCAGACCTGCGAGATATATTGGAGGACAAGGCGAGGCAAACAAGATCGTTCTACGGATCACGTGGGCGCCCCACAACACGTGGCGATAACAAATCCGCCGGATATAGTAATTCGGCGGGCGGAACACGATGAACAAAAGCTCATTTGAGCTGCGGCGTGATATAGCCCGGTCTGAGGCGCCAGACACCCACTATGCTTCACAGATGAAGTAATGGATCATCAAATCACGAGGGTTTCAAACCCGTAAACATTGAATCATACGATGGCACAACAGATCCTGCGGTTTGGATCGAGGACTATCTCCTTCATATCCACATGGCCTGCGGTGATGATCTACACGCCATCAAATACCTCCCACTCAAGCTTAAAGGACCAGCTCGGCATTGGCTTAACAGCTTGCGGCCAGAATCAATTGGTTGTTGGGAAGACCGGAGGCGCATTCCTCGACAATTTCGTGGCACCTATGTGTGACCACGGACGCCGATGACCTAAGCCACATAATTCAGCAGCCAGAGGAATCGGCCAGACAATTATGGACACGGTCCTAACCAAGAAAAATCAAATCGTCGACTGCCCGGATGCAGAGGCCCTTGCAGCCTTCAAACATAACATCCGCGATGAGTGGCTTGCCCGGCACCTAGGACAGGAAAAGCCGAAATCCATGGCAGCCCTCACAACACTCATGACCCGCTTTGCGCGGGAGAGGACAGCTGGCTAGCTCAGTAGTAACAACATGACCAAGAGCCCGGTAATTCGGATACCAAGGACAGCAATGGCAGGTCGCGTCGCAACAAGCACAAGCGCCGCGTGCGGTGATAATCTTGAGGATCTGACGATCAATGCGGATTCAGAGGCTCCAAACCGGTCGTGGAAAAAGCCATTCAAAATAAATACTCGGGCCCGTCAATTTGGACCGAATACTCGATCGCTTCGTGCGGATACGGAACCCCGAAAAACCAGCCAACCACACCAACAGGGATTGTTGGGTGTTCAAGCAAGCAGCAAGTTAAATGCGAAAACAACGACAAGGGGCTGCATAGCGATGGCGAGGAGGAGCCCCGCCCGAACAATAGGGGATGAAGGGCTTCCCCCACAAGTGCGGACGGTGAACCTGATATCATAACCCACATACCCAAAAGGGAGCGGAGCGTGACTTAGGGATGTATATGCGATGGAGCGATCGCCCCAAAGTTCAACCAGTGGTCCTCCCGCCCGATCACTTTTGATCAAAGGACCACCCACTAACATCCGCCATGGCGGATTCGCGCGCATTGGTTCTAGACCCAATCATTGACGGATTTAACCTCACAAGAGTCCAAATGGGCCGGTGGCAGCAGCCTGAACCTGCTTTATCGAGGATACGATGGCGAAAAATGGGCATAGACCCTCAAGGATTAAACCCACAAAGACGTCCTTTAAAGGCGTCATACCAGGTGTAAAGGCCAACATGCAGGCTCAGTTACACTTGAAGTGGTCTTGGATCCTGGATAATTTCGAGCGAGGAGTTAATCTTGACATAGTCCCGTTCGCGATGGCTATCACGCCTTTGCTTTCGGACGAACCGCATTGCAAAGTTCAATGCGGTGGCGACCACGCATACCTCAAGCTCAAGATGCCAGGCCCTCGAGGAGTCATTACGGTCAGCGGAAACACGAGCGCTCTCTCCAAGCGGAGGAGCATCGGCGGCCCTCGCGGCGGAAATGCAAAGCAGCCTCTCAAGGCAATTATCGAGTCCGGCTATTAAACGTCCGGACACCGTCAAGCGCGCCCGGAGTAACCTACAACAAGACCGCTGGCACGCCCGAGAGCAGCGTAGCAATGCGGCCCCAACCCCAGCCCTCGCGGAATTGTGAAACCAGTACTACGCGTACATAATTACGCTCTGGAAATACCATGGGCATAGGGGGAGGGGCACGACCACGGCATGCCCAGAATGCGTCTCAACCGCACTAGGGGCTCCCGATTGTGTCATTCTTTTTTTCTTACTTTCAGGACTCCGTTCTCCAGAAGCCCTGTCCGGCATTAGAATCACCGAACACACGATGCAACAGCCGGGGAAGCGTAAAGCTACGTCGAGTGTCGGTGGTCTCTATAACGAACAGCGATATACTTGTTTCACATATCATCCCGCAGCTTTCGCCCGGGAGGGACATGTCAAATAGTCCCGTCCCTTGCTTATCGCACTATTTGTATCGCTCTGCTTTTACCGCAGCCTTTTTGAATAAACAATACATAAGCTTCTGTCTATTATTGCATTCCTTTTTATGAAAATATGTTCATTATGACATTGTGCAACCGTACACTTTAGTGCGGCCAATACACCGAGGGCTTCGTACCCCGAATATGGTGTGAAAGTCCGAACACTCTCACGAGTGCGGCACCCCGAACTTATAGCATTATACGCATCAGCTCCAAATCATGTCTTGGGTCAATAGTTGGGTTTGCCCGGTTCCATGTTTTGGTACCTTACGTTCCGTTATATCGGCTAAGGTAGCGCTGGGAGAACCACTGCGATTGTGCCCCGGTTGATCTGGGCTAAGCACCTTAGTGGAGAAAGCTAAAACTGACCGTCATGATAGGGTGAGAGCTGGTCGCTGTTCGAGAGGTTTTCGAGTCCCTAAAGACTTATGCCGCTTAGAGCGAGGAGCCGGCTTTGTCCGGCCTAGGCGTGGATAGCGCCCCGAACTCAGTCTTCCGAATACTAGGGGCTTTGCCGAAATTTAAAATTATAGAAATCTATGGCTAAGTGAGAGTGTTCAAGCATTATAGTCCGATTTCCTTGTTTGTTGTGATTGAGCGCCTCCCTCGAAGGACCCAAGAATGGGAAAAAGAGCGCTCAAGTTTATCCCGAACACCCCAGTACTCGTGGCATGGGGGCAGAAGCCGACGACTCGCCATCTCTCAAATTCAATAAACGGCCGCACAGAAGGTAATATTTTAAATTCAAAAGCGTTGCTTAGCGCATAAGAACAAGTTTTCAGCGTACATGATAACAAATGCGAGTTTACTAAAAAATTACATCTTTGGAGCATTCATCCGCTATAAGGCGGTCACCCTTCAGGACGCCCTCGTAATACATCTCAGGCTTGCGATGCTCCTTGCCCCATGGTGGTCCGTTCGTGACAAGCTTCTCAGCGTCCATCTGGCCGCAGTGCACCTTAGCACACCTTCGATGCATACGGAGCGCTTGATGACTCCAATCCACAGACAGGCGTCCACCAGCCGCCTCACCAGGCCGAAGTAGCTCCCAGGCATGGCCTCCCTAGGCCACAGCCGGACTACGAGGCCCTTCATGGCCTGTTCGGCCACCTTATGGAGCTCGACCAGCTGCTTCAGCTGGTCGCTCAAGGGCATCAGGTGTCCGGCCTCAGCATACTGAGACCAGAACACCTTCTCCGTCGAGCTCCCCTCCTCGGCCCGGTAGAATGCGGCAGCGTCGGACACACTACAGGGCAGATCTGCGAATGCTCCTGGAGAGCTCCGGATTCATGTAAGTAACAAGTAATTCACTCTCACGTGCTTGCTTTGCATAAAGAATGCCTTACCCGCCGCTATCTTCTTCATCGCCTCAATTTCCTAGAGGGCTTTTTGGGCTTCGGCCTTAGCAGATTTGGCGCTCTCAAGGGCTGAGCCGAGCTCGGACTCTCGAGTCTTTGAGTCACGCTCCAAACTCTCGTGTTTTTCCATGAGAGCCTGGAGCTCTTGCCGCACCTCCGCCACCCGTGCCTCCTGCTTCTCTCACTCTGTGCGCTCCGCGACCGCATTACTTTCGGCCTTGGACAGCGCTTCCTTCAGGGTTGCCACCTCGTTCGTGGCCCCTGCAATACTCACGTTAATCCTGTCATTTTTTGCAATCACATCTTTTATATACTTCCATAAGGTATTACTTACCTTCCTTGTCCTCGAGCTGCTTTTTGGCAAGGTCGAGCTCGTTCTCGGACCGCTCGAGGCTCTGCTTCAATGCATTGACCTCTGCAGTCAGTGCGGCAGAGGTCAGCAGCGCAGCCTGCATTCCCATATTGACATACTTATGTTAGACTCTTGCGTACATCTTTTAGATCCTCAGTTCGGCTTTTCTTTATGAACACCAAACTGAGCATCGAAACTCTTGTCTATCACGGTAATATTTTTACATATCTTAAATACATACCTCAAAGCCTGTTAGAAGGCTGGCACAGGCTTCAGTCAGCCCGCTCTTGGCGGACTGAACTTTCTGGATCACCACACTCATAACAGTGCGGTGCTCCTCGTTGATGGAGGCACCGTTAAGTGCCTCCAACAAATTATCCGGTGCCTCCGGTTGGACGGAGGTCACCGGCGTCGCAATCTTGCCCTTCTTACGTAGGGACCGCCTACCGGACTCCGGAACCACTGAAGGTTCTGGTGCGGAGTCCGGCCCAGGGCCGGACTTAGAACCCTTTGGGGTTTTATCCCCTTTGCGCCTGGAGTCCGGGAGGTTGCCTTGCGGCGCCTCCATGACCACCTCCTCCTGGCTTGGCCCCCTTTGGTACCCCACCTCGGCGTAATCCGCAGCGCGAGGAGAGGAGGCGCAGGAAGTGAGGTGCTATTCACATCCGACGAACCCAGGGAGCCGCTCGTTGAAGCGTCGAGCCCGTCCTTGGGCGGGCTGCATGGTTATATTCGGTGTTAGAAGACAATGTGCGACAAATGGAACGCCATGAGTTATTCTGGTATCCGGACACTTACGATTTCGCTAGGGGCTTGGCCCTCGGTGTCCACTCCTCTTCGCCGTCGTCGGCGTTGGTGGAGTAGTCCGGAGGAAGGGTCCTTCCCTTCTTGGACCCTCCGGCCTCCCCAGTTGGGGCGGCCTTCCTTTTCTTCTCTTCCCCCGCTGGGGGAGAGGCCTCTTTTTTCTCCTCCTCGTTTTCACGGGAGGAGTCCGCCTCGGAGTCATCGGATGATGAGTCCGACACCACCTGGCGCCGGGAACTCCTTCGAGTTCCCGTGGCCTTCTTCTTGGCCTTCTTCTCCGGCACCACGTGAGGTGCCGGAACCAGCTTTAACCCGTCGGTGAGGCGTCCGCTGGGTCTTCAGGCAAGGGAGCCGGACAGTCAATCTGCCCGGACATCTTCTGCCAATCCTGTCAAAGGTAAGGGAGTTTAGATCCCGCATAGAGTCAAACTATGAAAAACAAGTGTCCCGTAAAGGGTAAAATAGCTTAGCTCGTTGGCTTGATGCTGCGAGCTGAATCTGCGATCTTCGGTAGCGGATGCGGGAGCCTCGGCACCCTTGAACAGCACCTTCCAGGCATCTTCGTACGTAGTGTCGAAGAGCCTGCTCAGGGTTTGGTGCTGTGCCGGATCAAACTCCCACAAGCTGAAGGCCCGTTGTTGGCACGGGAGGATCCAGCGGATGAGCATGACCTGGACTACGTTGGCAAGCTTGAGCTTCTTGTTCACCAGGTTTGGGACGCAGGTTTGGAGTCTGGTCAGCTCTTCCGAATTACCCCACGTCAGGCCCGTCTCTTTCCAGGAGGTGAGCCGTATAGGGAAGCCAAATCGGAATTCGGGGGCCGCTGCCCATTTAGGGTCGCGCGGCTCGGTGATGTAGGACTACCCCGATTGCCACCCCTTTATGATCTCCACGAAGGAGCCCTCGAGCCATAGGACGTTGGCCATCTTGCCTACCATGGCACCTCCGCACTCCGCTTGGCGGCCGCCCACTACCTTGACTTGACATTGAAGGTCTTCACCATAAGCGAGTGGGGCTGGATGCAGAAGAAGGCCTCACACACGACGATGAACGCCGAGATGTTGAGGATGAAATTCGGGGCCAGATCATGGAAATCCAGGCCGTAGTAGAACATGAGCCCCTGGACAAATGGGTGAAGTGGGAAACCTAGTCCGCGGAGGAAGTGGGTGAGGAACACCACCCTCTCATGGGGCCTGGGGGTGGGGATGAGCTGCACCTTGTCGGGAAGCCGGTGCGCAATGTCGTTGGACAAGTATCCGGCCTTCCTCAGCTTTTTGATGTGCCCCTCCGTTACGGAGGAGGCCATCCACTTGCCTCCCGCTCCGGACATGGCTGGAGAAGGTAGAGGACGTATGTGCGGACTTGGGCGCTGGAGCTTGAGTGTGTGGAAATGGATGAGCAAAGGAGGAAGAAGGCGTGTGTGAAAAAGTGGATTCTTATCCCCTTATATGGACGGACGAAGCTATGTGTCCCCACCAGCCTGGTAAAACTCGCTTATCTCCCAAGCGCCGTAATCAATGGCGCGGTTGGGTTACCCATGCCCGTATTGATGAGAATCCCGGAATAAGGGGACACGATCTCTGCTTTGACAAGACGTGCCAAGGAAACCATCTCGCTAAACGCGCTGAGGTGGGACAGTAAAAACGATTCGAATAAAGGCTTGGCCATGGTGTGATGTCACGCTATGGAATACGTCAGCAGATTGAATTTGTGTAAATATTAATCTCTCTACGGTGGTATGTGGAACTTATTTTGCAGAGCCGGACACTATCCTTGTGGTCAAAATCTTCTATGAAGTATTCGGAGGAGGAACCCGCCTTGCAAAGCCGAAGACAATCTGCGCGACGTACTCGTCGTCATTGAAGCCTGGTTCAGGGGCTACTGAGGGAGTCCTGGATTAGGGGGTGTCCGGTTGTCCGGACTATAACCTTTGGCCGGACTCCTGGACTATGAAGATACAAGATTGAAGACTTCGTCCCGTGTCCAGATGGGACTTTCCTTGGCGTGGAAGGCAAGCTTGGCGATACGGATCCTACCATTGTAACCGACTCTGTGTAACCCTAACCCTCTTCGGTGTCTATATAAACCGGAGGGTTTTAGTCCGTAGGACGAACAACAATCATACCATAGGCTAGCTTCTAGGGTTTAGCCTCTCTGATGTCGTGGTAGATCTACTCTTGTACTACCTATATCATCAATGTTAATCAAGCAGGAGTAGGGTTTTACCTCCATCGAGAGGGCCCGAACCTGGGTAAAACATCGTGTCCCTTGTCTCCTGTTACCATCCGCCTAGACGCATAGTTCGGGACCCCCTACCCGAGATCCGCCGGTTTTGACACCGACAGTGAGCCTGCACGGCGGCCTGCTCGCACGCCTCCCTTCGACTCACACGCTTGCTCGGACGGTACCTGCCGATGAGAAGCGGGACTCATGGCGGCACGTAAACACCCACGGTTTGAATAGTAAAAGCGTTCACCTTAACGTGACAGGTCTTTGTTCCAAAATACCTTGGCTCTTCATTTGTGCAACTTCTCATAAGCAGCTTGTCTCAAATTGAACAAAAAAAATTACGACAGCATATTTGTGCCATATCACGAGACCATACTCAGTTTCATGAATTTCCGGTCACTTTTGGATTTTTTGAAATTTAAAATCCAGGATTCGAAACAATATCATAACCTGCATCATGCAATAAATTTTCAAGCGATACGTCTTTACTATTGTAGATGTTAATATTTCTTAAGAAAGGATGTTGGTCAAACATTTTTCTTAGTTAGACTTCAGACAAGTTATATATGCAGAGTAAACGGATAATCCCTCCGTACCAGTGCATTGCCTGATATATTAACTCAAGTACTAGGCACGAACAAACGGGGCTCAGTTATGTGCTCATCCTGGTGTAGTACTCCTATTAGTTACTAGGCAATGGAGTTGACGGGTGACCTTGGGTATCGGCAAACGAGGGAATTGAACCGTGCTCTGCACGGTAGGTAACGTCGTCTAGTTACTAAAGCATCCCTTCATTGTTCATCGGAAGTAATTATGGACCGGGGACATGAGGGGAATTTCCTAGGGCTAGAATTCTGGACACCAGATATTTCGACTCGAAACGCGGAGGCTTGACTGGTTGGGGTTGGCTAATGTGCGTACCACGCACGCCACCAGAAGGACACGAACCCGGGTTTTTTTAGGATCAACACAAGCCTGGGTCTGGATGGTACGCCATTCGGTGCTACAATTCGAGAATACGAAAGTAATCTTTTAAATTGCCGAATGAATCTATATGTATTACAATGCCCGTATTTTCCTTGCAAATTACTGATCATTCCAAAAGGAACGGTAATTGATTCATGACGAGTTCTTGAATTAGAGTGAGCTTGTGATATAGTGATGTCAACGTGGATTTCACATTTCATGGTATCCCTAGTAAGTTTTTCATTGCAAATTCAAATTTAAAAGATGAATGGTATGGTGGTGAGAAAACTTTGTATGTATCAAGCATATGACCACACACACACACACACACACACACACACACACACACACACACAGGTACAGCGAGGTGCTATACAAACGGTTTTTAACCCCTTTCCGCAACGGCATTTGGAACCGTCGCCAAGTGAGTGTGGGCGATAGGGGGGTCGTTCCCACACGACCCAGAAACCGTCGGGGATAGGCTCTCTTGGCACACACGCTCGGCAAAATGAGATCGTCTGCGACGGGCGAGCGGTCAAATACGATTATACAAGCCTAATCGGTTCCGGTCGTAAGTACATCCCACACAATCAGTCCCAAACAAATGTTTCCGTTTGTTATGTACATTCCACATAGTCAATCCATGGGATATGTTTCTGTTCTTATGTACATCCCACACAGTCAATCCAGGGAAATCGTTTCCGTTCGTATGTACATCCCACATAGTCAATCCAGGGAAAACGTTTCCGTTCGTATGTACATCCCACACAGTTTTATGTATATGCTTGTGTGTGATAGGTGTAACTATCACACATGCTCTGCCTCGGTTAACCGTTTGCTTTTATTCAACTACATCACACACGATTTGATGAACAAAATTGTGTGGCATTGGGCTATCCATCACAAGCGTTTTTACTGTTATAACCGTTTGCAAAGTTCCATGACCAATTTAGCAAGTTTATTAGCTTACAATTAATAATTCCAGTATTACGCAAATTCACATTTCATATTGAACAACTGTTTACCAATTTCATATTAGGCACATAAATATATTTTAACATCATGATGTCTACTAGAACTACGTCGGTATTTCCCCAAAGAGGAAGGGATGATGCAGCACAGTGACGGCAGGTATTTCCCTCAGTGATGAGACCAAGGTTATCGAACCAGTAGGAGAACCACGCAACACTACGTAAACAACACCTGCACACAAATAACAAATACTTGCAACCCGACGTGTTAAAGGGGTTGCCAATCCCTTTTGGGTAACGGCGCCAGAGATTGGCAAACGGACGTGAGAGAGTTGTAAATATTGATAGATCGAATGCCAAATAAAATAAAGTGCAGCAAGGTATTTTTGGTTTAATAGATCTGAAAATAAAAGCAAAGGAAAATAGATCACAAAGGCAAATATAATAAAGAAGAGACCCGGGGGCCGTAGGTTTCAGTAGTGGCTTCTCTCGAGAAAAATAGCAAACGGTGGGTGAAAAAATTACTGTTGGGCAATTGTTAGAACTTCAAGTAATCATGACGATATCTAGGAAATGATCATTATATAGGCATCACGTCCAAGATTAGTAGACCAACTCCTGCCTACATCTACTACTATTACTCCAGACATCGACCGCTATCTAGCATGCATCTAGTGTATTAAGTTCATGGAAAAATGGAGTAATGCAATAAGAACGATGACTTCATGTAGACAAGATCTATTTATGTAGAAATAGACCCCATCTTGTTATCCTTAATATCAACGATACATACGTGTCGGTTCCCTTTCTGTCACTGCGATCAAGCACCGTAAGAACGAACCCATCACAAAGCACCTCTTCCCATTGCAAGATAAATAGATCAAGTTGGCCAAACAAAACCCAAATATCGGAGAAGAAATACGAGGCTATAAGTAATCATGCATATAAGAGATCAAAGAAGACTCCAATAACTTTCATGGATAAAAAGATAGATTTGATCATAAACTCAAAGTTCATCCGATCCCAACAAATACACCACAAAAAGAGTTACATCATATGGATCTCCAAGATAACACTGTATTGAGAATCAAAAGAGAGAGAGGAAGCCATCTAGCTACTAACTACGGACCCGTAGGTCTACAAAGAACTACTCACGCATCATCGGAGAGGCACCAATGGACATGATGCACCCCTCCGAGATGGTCTCTAGATTGGATCTGTGGTTTCTGGAACTTGCGGCGGCTGGAATTGATTTTTGTCGACTCCCCTAGGGTTTATGGTTTATTGGGTTATTTATAGAGCAAAGAGGAGGTTCGGGGGCCACCCGAGGTGGGCACAACCCACCTGGGCACGCCTGGGCCCCAGGCGCACCCTGGTGGGTTGTGCTCCCCTCGGAGCACCCCCCATATGCTTCTCTGGCCCACCGGATGTCTTCTGGTCCAAAAAAATACACAAAAAGTTTCGCTGCGTTTGGACTCCGTTTGATATTGATTTCCTGCAATGTAAAAAACATGCAGAAAACAGCAACTAGCACTTGGCACTATGTCAATAGGTTAGTACCAAAAATTGATATAAAATGACTATAAAATGATTATAAAACATCAAGAATGATAATATAACAGCATGGAACAATCAAAAAGTATAGATACGTTGGAGACGTATCACATCACAATACAATAGCTACCTGAAAATAGCAGGGTACAACATATAGCTAGTTCAGCTTCATAAGAAGAATATTAGAACAATATACTCATTTCCCTAATCGAGATCATCCAGGCTCGTCTTATCCACCTCTGCTTTCAGTTCAGTAAGAACCTGTTTTGCACTGGCCAATTGGGAAAGTGCCTCCTCCTTCACCGACACCATCTTAGCAAAATCTGATTTAAAAAATCTGAGCTCATTCTCCACCTTCCTCTTTTTATCCCACATCTTCAAATATTCTTCAGCGTTGACAACACTTTCTCTAAGCCTACCTCTGTTCTCTTCCTCATACATGCTCCAGAGCTTTGCTAGGCACATCTTCAAAGACTGTGGCCACTCTTGATCAACCCACTCCAAGTAAGAACACTTCCGTTCATCCTATAATATTTAAAACTAGATCAGTAAGAATTGTAGGGGAAATGGGTTTATAGCAACATAGAAAATCACCAATACTTATTTTGAAAAACTGAAGAAACATATTAATTATGACATATCTTCTAAAAAGATCAATGTGCAAATGAATTAATTGCTACTAACACAACAACCAAATTCTGAAACATCAGAAGCTATATTTAACTACAACAACGCTACAAGTTCTTACTCATGTACTATAAATAAAAAATTGAACATTTTATGAGGAAGCTAAATATAACTGCAACAGCATAGAGACTATGTTTGGATGACAGCAAATTGATACTAACAGGTGTGTACATGCACAAATTTAGTAACATAGAACTAATAGCACTAAGGCCGTCCACTATGTATGCCAAAACCGGTGCAAAGACAACTGTTGCTACATTTCGCACCACTGCCCTACACTGGCTAGCCGATGTAGCGGAAAAAAATCAGGACCCGGACTCCGGAGCACCTAGTTGCTCTGACGCCCAGTTCCTTTGTGCCGTAAAGATTTAGTATTTTACTGGTTGGCTGCTCGGATGTGTGGACCAAAGTTGGTTGCACAAACTACTGAAGCGGTGCCAAATAATTTTCTAATGGCACCGTTGATGAGATGGCAACATATTTAGATACTAGGTACAAACTGTGATACTGTCTTAGAATGCGTTTGGTTGAAGGTGTGGTATGAATGGGTTGGGACCGTGACAGTGTATGAATCACATCTAACAAATGATTTGTAACAACGAAAGAGGGACTAACCTTCTCTGCACATTCCAAAAAATTCCTCCCACTGTCCACAGATTCAAATGCAACTAGCTTCACACATGGAGATTGATGGTGACGACGAGCATACAGATCTTTAGCCACCACGCTCCATTCGTTGCAACTGATGGTCCTAGGGAGCTACAAGAGGAAGAAATGACTCAAATCGACCGCCGAGGTAAAATCCTCCATTCTAAGTCATAGCCCGAGAGAGAGAAGAGAGGCATACCCGGATGGTGAAGGAGTCAACGTCGAAGGAGGAACCGCTGGAGAGGTCATTGAAGAAGACCACGGCGACCCCGGTGGTAGGTTGCGAGACGGCGAGAGCGAGTAAGCCAGCGAGGAAGCCAGCGAGGAAGTGACTATAGCTTAGGAAGGAAGGAAGGAGCAAATAGGGGAAATGTGACTTGTGGTCGGGGAGAAAAGGGGGTGGGGAAGGGGGCGAGGGTAGATATTTTGGCGGTAGGACAAAAAATTTGAAATGTGGAGGGAAACTTTGCACGCAGTGCTACCGGACACCGTTCACTTTGAACGATTGTGTGCATCGCAAACGATTATTTTGCTTTACGCGCATGGGATGAGTTCGATAATTCAAATTTTGGTGGAAATTTCCCCAGGTACTGTCCTCATCCATGTCATTGCATAATTTAACATCGCTTGCTAATTTGGGCACACAAAAGAGCGTACAGCATACAGACCGCACTTACTAAATCGAGCAATTTTAGTAATTAAACAGAGCCAGTTGACCTAAACATTTTTCTAACAATAGACCAACATTAAAAACAAAGCCTAAGTACGCATAATTTTAACAAATCCGCCGCCGCGCCGGCCTATGCATCGCCGGTGTGAGAGACGTCGATGACTTATCCTGGCGACATGCCACCGTTGGTGGACTCTGCGTCCCCCTGCTGAAGTCAATTGCGTCCTTATGCTCGTCCTTAGCGCCGCCCTCAAGGTTGTGGTACTCGTAGTAGTGGCTGCGCCAGAGCTCGCGTTGGTACTCCACCGCCGGTTCCGCGACGGACAGACTCTTCTCTACCTCGACCTCGGCCACGTGCAACTCCTCCTCTCGGCTGTCCTCGATCTCCGCCGCCTCCTGCATCTCCAGCTCCCGCTCGGCGATCTCATGAGGAAGCAGGTGCTTCATGGCCACAGCCGCCCTTTCGGACGTGGGTTGCTTGCTGGATTCTAAGGTGGCCTAGAATATCTTGGTGTGTGCGTAAACGATCTTGGCATGGATGGCCTCGACCTGGGCCAGGGTGACATCGGCGGCACGGACAACAGCTCGAGCGCTCTCGGTGTTTGCAGCCACCGTCGCAGCAGCTGCTGCAGCTGTCTCGGCTACTGCAGATGCCCTGTCGGCTGCCATAGATGCCCTCTCGGCGGATGCGCCCGCGCTCAATGCTGACGCTGCGGCACTCTCGGCGCAGGCGGCCGCGCTCGGGGAGGACGCGGCCACCGTACGGGCCTTCACGAAGCGTTTCCATGGCATCATCTTTGCAAGAAGGGGTTGCGGGAATGGGGATCGGGATTCGTGGATTCGGGGGTTGCTGGCACTGGAGCAGACGAGCCGACGAATCTTAAGGAGGAAGACTTAAATAGACCCAGGAATTTTCATCGTAAACGGTTCCTACAAAAAACTGTCTGATGTTGTTGATATTTTTTATTAGCTGTGAAAGACGAATTTGGAGTAAAGTGGCAAAGGATGGTGTTTTAAATGTACGAGAAAGTTTGTAGTACTAATACAATTGTCAGGTCAAATTTTTGAATAATTCAGGGGTCATTTGACCTTTTAAGACATTTAAGTGATTTTCGAGCCATTTAATGACCGTAATTCAAATTTGAACTACATGTACATGGAACAGCTAACCATAATGGTTTGATTGTGTACTTGTGTGCGTGTTAATTCCATATGCAGTAAATTGGAAGGAATTTTTGAACATATTGGTCTCACGGCTATGACACAATTAAGCATGGAGTGCCATGGCATTTAAATTCCAAAAAATTAAAAAATGATCAGAAAAACATGAAACCTTGCTTGATGTAATGTCATGCCACCAAGATGATGTGGTAAAAATTGGCATGTTTGACGAAATTTTGGACACACACCCCTCACAAACCGGAGCAACTCACTAGAAGGCTCGTGGTTCCGAGAGGGAACAATGCATGTTTGATGACGAACGGGCGATAGCTTCCTTTTACGGGCTTCAAAAAATTTCTATAGTTAATGTGCACTGCCATGTCAAAATTTGGAAAATTTCAGGGGTCATTTGACCTTTTTAAGACATTTAAGTGATTTTCTAGTCATTTAATGACCGTAATCCGAATTTGGACTACATCAACATACAACGGCTAACCATAAAGGTTTGAACAATCATATTTGTGTACTTGTGTGCGAGTTAATTCCATGTGCAGTAAATTGGAAGGAAATTTCAAACATATATGTATCACGCCCTGGACACATGCATGGAGTGCCATGGAATTTAAATTCCAAAAAAATAAAAAAAGATCAGAAACACATGAAACCTTGCTTGATGTAATTTCATGCCACCAAGATGATGTGGTAAAAAATAGGCATGTTTGACGAAATTTTAGACACACATCCCTCACAAACCGGAGCAACTCACTAGAAGGCTCGTGGTTCCGAGAGTTAACAATGCATGTTTGATGACGAATGGGCGATAGCTTCCTCTTACGGGCTTCAAAAAATTTCTACAGTTAACATGCACTAATACAACTGTCTTGTCAAAATTTGGAAAATTTCAGGGACCGTTTGACCTTTTTAAGACATTTAAGTGATTTTCTAGCCATTTAATGACCGTAATCCAAATTTGGACTACATCTACATGCAGCGGCTAACCATAAAGGTTTGAACAATCGTATTTGTGTACTTGTGTGCGAGTTAATTCCATGTGCAGTAAATTGGAAGGAAATTTCAAACATATTTGTCTCACACCCTAGACACATGCATGGAGTGCCATGTCATTTAAATTCCAAAAAAATAAAAAAAGATCAGAAACACATGAAACCTTGCTTGATGTAATGTCATGCCACCAAGATGATGTGGTAAAAAAATTGGCATGGTTGAAGAAAGTTTGGACACACACCCCTCACAAACCGGAGCAACTCACTAGAAGGCTCGTAATTCCGCGAGGGAACAATGCATGTTTGATGACGAACGGGCGATAGCTTCCTCTTACGAGCTTGAAAAAAATTCTACAGTTAATGTGCACTCAAGGGTCATTTGACCTTTTTAAGAAATTTAAGTGATTTTCTAGCCATTTAAAGACCGTAATCCAAATTTGGACTACATCTACATGCAACGGCTAACCACAGCGGTTTGAACAATCATATTTGTGTACTTGTGTGCGAATTAATTCCATGTGCGGTAAATTGGAAGGAAATTTCAAACTTATTGGTCTCATGCCCTGGACACATGCATGGAGTGCCATGGCATTTAAATTCCAAAAAAATAAAAAAAGATCAGAAACACATGAAACCTTGCTTGATGTAATGTGATGCCACCAAGATGATGTGGTTAAATAATTTGCATGTTTGAGGAAAGTTTGGACACACACCGCTCACAAAACGGTGCAACTCACTAGAAGGCTCGTGGTTCCGAGCGGGAACAATGCATGTTTGATGACGAACGCGAGATAGCTTCCTCTTACGGCCTTCAATTTTTTCTACATTTAATGTGCACTAATACAACTGTCATGTGAAAATTTGGAAAATTTCAGGGGTCATTTGGCCTTTTAAGACATTTAAATGATTTTCTAGCCATTTAATGACCGTAATTCAAATTTGAACTACATGTACATGCAACAGCTAACCATAACGGTATGAAAAGTCATATTTTGTGTACTTGTGTGCATGTTAATTCCATGTGCAGTAAATTGGAAGGAATTTTCAAACATATTGGTCTCACAGCTTGGACACATGAATGGAGTGCCATGGCATTTTAATTCCAAAAAATTAAAAAATGATGAGAAAAACATGAAATCTTGCTTGATGTAATGTCATGCCACCAAGATGATGTGGTAAAAAATGGGCCTGTTTGACGAAATTTTGGACACACACCCCTCGCAAACCGGAGCAACTCACTAGAAGGCTCGTGGTTCCGAGAGGGAGCAATGCATGTTTGATGACGAACCGGAGATAACTTCCTCTTATGGCCTTCAATTTTTTTTCTACATTTAACATGCACTAATATAACTGTCATGTGAAAATTTGGAAAATTCTATGGGTCATTTGACCTCTTAAAGACATCTAAGTGATTTTCTAGCCATTTAATTACCGTAATTCAAATTTGAACTACATCTACATGCAACAACTAACCATAATGGTTAGAAAAATCATATTTGTGTACTTGTGTGTGAGTTAATTCCATGTGCAGTAAATTAGAATGAATTTTCAAACATTTCGGTGTCACGGCATGGACACATGCATGGAGTGCCATGGCATTTTAATTCCAAAAGTTAAAAAATGATCAGAAAAACATGAAACCTTGCTTGATGTAATTTCATGCGACCAAGATGATGTGGTAAAAAAAATTGGCATGTTTGATGAAAGTTTGGACACACACCCCTCACAAACCGTAGCAACTCACTAGAAGGCTCGTGTTTCCGAGAGGGAACAATGGATGTTTGATGACGAACATGAGATAGCTTCCTCTTATGGCCTTAAATTTTTTTTTCGACATTTAACGTGCACTAATACAACTGTCATCTGAAAATTTCGAAAATTCTAGGGGTCATTTGACCTTTTAAAGACATTTAAGTGATTTTCTAGCCATTTAATGACCATAATTAAAATTTGAACTACATCTACATGCAAAGACTAACCATAACGGTTTGAAATCATATTTTTGTGTACTTGTGTGCGAGTAAAAAAATCATCAGACGATGTAAATATATGGTTTTCAAAAAAGAAAATGTAAAGATCTGGCAAGACAACAGGGCTCCACATGATTGACACTCTACGCGGGTTATTAATCAGACACGGTTCTGTATTGGAAACCGTTGCTATTAAGTTCACACACGGATTTGCTGCGGGAATCGTGTGTAATTCAAACTACAGTACTCGTAAATTACAGCGACCGGCGTGTGTACTGTTCCCGTCGATCTAGATTCCGGCCGCTAATAAATACTACCTTGCTCACGTCGTCCCGCCTACATTCTCGTCTACATCCTCCCATCGCTCGCCCTCTCTCTCTCTCTCAAATCTCTGCCAGGGCGTCGCCGATCTGCCCACGTGCCGACGAACAGTGGCCGTCCCCCGAGGACGCTCAGTCGAAGAGCAGCGACGAGGTGGACCCCTACGCACCGCCGGACGTGGTTGCGCTGACCCCCAACTTTGGATTGGTTTTGGGGCCAGTACAATCTTTGTTTGTGGAAGTCAGGTACCAAGCGGCCTGTGAAGCCCGTGATGCCGCCTGGAAAAACGAGGCGGTGGAACTTTGTGGGCGGGCGCGTCGTCGTGCGGAGGAAGTGTACGAAGACGGGTACTTCACGAGGAAGGTCAAAGGCGCTAGGCACCTCATCCCTGCATGGAGGTGGGCCGATAAGCTCCAGCATGCCACCAACGAGGAGCTTCGGTGGGCGCCCAACGAAAAGGCAAGATCGTTCGTGCTCGTCCGCCAGCAAGAGGCAGATCGGTACGTCAAGCGCTGCTAGGCGGAGGAGGCAGAGTACTGCCTCCGCGCTGGGAAGATGCCACACACCAAGGAGCTACTGGTGAGGGGCTACCGGAATACTGCCCTGCTACCTCTTGAGCACTGCGTTGGTTTTCCCTTGAAGAGGAAAGGGTGATGCAGTAAAGTAGCGTAAGTATTTCCCTCAGTTTTTGAGAACCAAGGTATAAATCCAGTAGGAGACCATGCGCGAGTCCCACGCACCTACACAAACAAATAAGAACCTCGCAACCAACGCGATAAATGGGTTGTCAATCCCTTCACGGTCACTTACGAGAGTGAGATCTGATAGATATGATAATATAATATTTTTGGTATTTTTATGATAAAGAGTAAATAAAGATGCAAAGTAAAATAAACGGCGCCAGAAATAGCTTGTTGTCGGGAGATTAATATGATGGAAGATAGACCAGGTTTCACTAGTGGCTTCTCCCAAGATAGCATAAGTATTACGATGGGTAAACGAATTACTGTCGAGCAATTGAAAGAATTGAGCATAGTTATGAGAATATCTAGGTATGATCATGTATATAGGCATCACGTCCGTGACAAGTAGACCAAAATGATTCTGCAACTACTACTATTACTCCACACATCGACCGCTATCCAGCATGCATATAGAGTATTAAGTTCATAAGAACAGAGTAATGCTTTAAGTAAGATGAAATGATGTAGAGGGATAAACTCATGAAATATGATATAAACCCCATCTTTTTATCCTCTATGGCAACAATACAATACGTGTCGTTTCCCTTTCTGTCACTGGGATCGAGCACAGCAAGATTGAACCCAAAGCTAAGCACTTCTCCCGTTGCAAGAAAGATCAATCTAGTAGGCCAAACCAAACTGATAATTCAAAGAGACTTGCAAAGATAAACAATCATACATAAAAGAATTCAGAGGAGATTCAAATATTGTTCATAGATAATCTTGATCATAAACCCACAATTCATCGGATCTCAACAAACACACCGCAAAAGAAGATTACATCGAATAGATCTCCAAGAAGATCGAGGAGAACTTTGTATTGAGATCCAAAGAGAGAGAAGAAGCCATCTAGCTAATAACTATGGACCCGAAGATCTGAGGTAAACTACTCACACATCATCGGAGAGGCTATGGTGTTGATGTAGAAGGCCTCCGCGATCAATGCCCCCTTTGGCGGAGCGCCAGAAAAGGCCCCAAGATGGGATCTCACGGGTACAGAAGGTTGCGGCGGTGGAAATAGGGTTTTTGCTCCGTATATGAAGTTTCCAGGGTATATGGATATATATAGGAGGAAGAAGTACGTCGGTGGAGCAACAAGGGGCCCACGAGGGTGGAGGGCGCGCCTGGGGGAGGTTGGTGCGCCCCCTGCCTCGTGCCCTCCTCGTTGATTGCTTTACGTAGAATCCAAGTCCTCTGGATCACGTTTGTTCCGAAAATCACGTTCCCGAAGGTTTCGGTCCATTTGGACTCCGTTTGATATTCTTTTCCTTCGAAACACTGAAATAGGAAAAAAACAGCAATTTGGGCTGGGCCTCCGGTTAATAGGTTAGTCCCAAAAATAATATAAAAGTGTATACTAAAGCACAGAATATAATATAGCATGGAACAATAAAAAATTATAGATACGTTGGAGAGGTATCAAGCATCCCCAAGCTTAATTCCTGCTCGTCCTCGAGTAGGTAAATGATAAAAATAGAATTTTTGATGTGGAATGCTACTTAGCATAACTTTCAATGTAATTCTCTTATTTGTGGTATGAATATTCAGATCTGAAAGATTCGTGATAAAAGTTTAATATTGATATAAAAATAATAATACTTCAAGCATACTAACTAAGCAATTATGTCTTCTCAAAATAACATGGCCAAAGAAAGTTATCCCTACAAAATCATATAGTCTGGCTATGCTCTATCTTCACCACACAAAATATTTAAATCATGCACAACCCCGATGACAAGCCAAGAAATTGTTTCATACTTTTGGTGTTCTCAAACTTTTTCAATCTTCAGGCAATACATGAGCGTGAGCCATGGACATAGCACTATATGTGGAATAGAATGGTGGTTGTGGAGAAGACAAAAAGGAGAAGATAGTCTCACATCAACTAGGTGTATCAATGGGCTATGGAGATGCCCATTAATAGATATCAATGCGAGTGAGTAGGGATTGCCATGCAACGGATGCACTAGAGCTATAAGTATATGAAAGCTCAATAAAAGAAACTAAGTGGGTGTGCATCCAACTCGCTTGCTCATGAAGACCTATGGCATTTTGAGGAAGCCCATCATTGGAATTTACAAGCCAAGTTCTATAATGAAAAATTCCCACTAGTATATGAAAGTGATATCATAGGAGACTCTCTATCATGAAGATCATGGTGCTACTTTGAAGCACAAGTGTGGAGAAAGGATAGTAGCATTGTCCCGTCTCTCTTTTTCTCTCATTTTTTTGGGCCTTGTCTCTTTTTTTATATGGCCTTTCTTTTTTTTCGTCCGGAGTCTCATCCCGACTTGTTGGGGAATCATAGTCTGCATCATCCTTTCCTCATTTGGGACAGTGCTCTAATAATGATGATCATCACACTTTTAAATACTTACAACTCAAGAATTACAACTCAATACTTAGAACAAAATATGACTCTATGTGAATGCCTCCGGCGGTGTACCGGGATATGCAATGAATCAAGAGTGACATGTATGAAAGAATCATGAACGGTGGCTTTGCCACAAATATGATGTCAACTACATGATCACGCAAAGCAATTATGACAATGATGAAGCCTGTCATAGTAAACGAAACGGTGGTAAGTTCCATGGCAATATATCTCGGAATGGCTATGGAAATGCCATGATAGGTAGGTATGCTGGCTGTTTTGAGGAAGGTATATGGTGGGTGTATGATACCGGCAAAAAGTGTGATGTATTAGAGAGGCTAGCAATGGTGGAAGGATAAGAGTGCGTATAAGCCATGGACTCAACATTAGACATAAAGAAGTCATATACTTGTTGCAAAAATCTACAAGCTATCAAAGCAAAGTATTACTCGCATGTAGGAGGATATATTGGTAGGAAAAGACCATCGCTCGTCCCCGACCGCCACTCATAAGGAAGACAATCTGTCGGTATACAAAAGTAGGGGCTCTGCTTTTGACCCCTTTACTTGTGCACGCGCAGTCAGAGCCTCCCGCCATGGCCACGCATAACATGGCAGGGAAGGGGAGCTGGAGAGAAGCCAATGCCACGAGGACAAATGAAGCAACAACAAGGACCAAGGCCACAAAGATCAGATAGGCGTAGCAGGTTCCCCCGGCAAGGACCCTTGCTGGGGTAGCCTCAGCAGCCCCGGCAAGACCCTTGCCGGGGCAGCCCGCCCATGCCAGCCGAGCGAGCCACCCTTGAGCCCACCAATGCTCAAACAGACGCAATGGGACAGGGCTCGGGAAGCACCTTCGTGGTGGCATGCAGATCTTTGTGAAGACAAAGAATAATCAAGATCAAGTGAGGATAGGAAGGCAACCATCCTCACCGAAGAAGCCCACAAGACCCCCGGCAAGACCCTTGCCGGGGAGGCCAGCGTGCTGCAGCAAGACCCTTGCGGGCCACCGGGAAGACCCTTGCGGGCCACCCGACAAGGCCCTCGCCAAGCGCACCGGCGGGGCCGCTGCCAGACCGCACCAACCAAGTTTTTGCCACCGTTCGCATGCAGCTGCCGACCCAACCAGCTGGGCAGGCACCTGCGTGGCGGCATGCAATCCTTCGTGGAGGCTCCACCACCGCGCCACCTCAGCTGCCTGGCTGCCTACATGGCACTGCATGCATCGCTGGCTAGGGCGTGTGTCGAAGCAAGGAGAAGCAGCGACGGATGGGACGGGCCTTGCCCCTGTCCCCAATAAAGCGAAGGGACACCTAAGCCTCGCATTAAATGCGTCTTGTCCTGTAATACTAGCGATAGACTCGCGACACTGTAGCACTTTCCACCTCCTGTGTGCCACTGTGGCAGCCCCTTTCGCCTATAAAAGGAGGCCCATGGCACACAGAGAAAGGATTCGGCTCTTTCGAACCTCGCAGCACCTAGAGCTAGTTCGAGAGCTCAAGAACACTAAATACATCCACCAAAGCGGGATCGTAGGGTTTTACACACCTTTGCGGCCCGAACCTGGATAAAATCCCTTTGTGTTGTCTGCTGGTCCTGCTCTTCTCACGATCCCCGCGCCCCACAACCGCAGAAGGGATTCCAGTGATCCCATAGGTGTCGTTTCCCACCGACATCTTTGGCGCGCCAGGTAGGGGGCGCAATTGTGAGAATCTGGTCCAGCAGTTGACCTAGCTATTCTTCATCGCCCCGGCCCCTGCGGAGAAGGTGGCCAAGGAGGCGGCGCTACCCGTGGCGCGAAAAACACCGAGGCAGCGACGAGAGAGCTAAGTCATGATGAACTTTAAGTTCTTCTCTTTAAACATAACGTTATTATCCTCGACGGTTCGGCCTATGTATGGGAAGCTTGTACACAGAGGGGCCCTCCTGCGATCGGCAACGCCTTTGTTCTGTGTCGAGTCCGCTCAACAGTTCAAGCGGCCGCGTCGAGAGCGGCAGGGTAGCCTTTCGCCATCAGCAACGCTCTTGGTTCTGACTCGAGTCAAGCTCGACAGATCGAGCGGCCGCGCCAGGGGCGGTAAGGTGCTTTGCCCGGCGACAAGCACACCCGGCAGGCTAATGAGGATCCTTCCTCAAAATGCCGCCCCGGGTTTACGTGCCGGCAAGCTTGCCCAGTTGACGTGTGGTGGACATACAAAGGAAAATCGAACAGGAAAATAACATGCATAAGTTTCAGGGGCATTACAGAGTTATATTACACAAATTGCCGCCGCGGTTCTAACTAAAGATAGCTTTGTCTTGGTCATGAACCCATAGCGGCGGACGGAGAACAGGATGCCTAGTCCGCGCTGGCCCTCAACCCTCTTGATTTTGTCGATGCGGTGAGGATGGGCTGGATCGCTCATTGGCGCCCGCGATGTCGGCATCCTCCGGCAAGCTCTTGACACAGCTCCGAAGTTGAGGTCTGTGTGCCAGTGCACAATCTTGGTGAGCACCCTGGTCATGGTCCCCTGGAAGAGTATCCGGGATTCCTCGGCCAGGGAGGCCGCCCGGTTGGAGTGAAGCCGCTTCAGGGCGTCGACAACCTTCTCAAAGTATATGGCCAGGTTGGTGTTGGGGCTCAGGTTCGCCTCTGGGGCGTAACCCATCTCCGGCATCCCCATGATGCCCAGTTGATCGGCAGCCGAGTTTGCGATGGCGTCAAGGTGCCCGAGCCAGCGTTTCTCGCCCGCCTTGTAGTCCTTGATGTTGGCGGTCTCGTTCTTCAGTAGCTGCTTCTCCGTCTCCAGCTCCTTGGCCAGGATCCCCTCCAAGGTCATGGCCCCCGACAGCGTCTCCTCGAGCCCTCCCAGCTTCAGCTTGAGATCTGTGATGGAGGTGTTGGCCTCAGAGAGCTCTCCAGACTTGCCGATGACCTCACCCTACGCCACCGTCAGAGCACCATTGAGCGTGTGCTTCTCCTGGGCCAGCTTCAGATCTTGCTCCTCCAGCTCCTTCACCTTGCCGGCATGGGCCTGAGCCAGGGCGTTGAGTGCCTCCTGATGCCTCCGCTCTAGCTCTTGGGTCCGCTGCAAGACGAGCTTGTCCATCTCTTCATCCTTGCCGTGGAGCGTGGCGGCAAGTTTCTCCTCACGCTTGGCAAGGTCCTCCTCCTGGGTCTTCAGGGCGGCCTCGTGCTGGGGCCGGACGGCTTCGGCTTCATCGGCCAGCCTCTTCGCCGTCTCCTAGGCCTTCTTGATGTCGGCCAGCTTCAGGGAGAGCTCCACCTCACAGTTGGCCAGCTCACCCCGGGCAGCCTTCAACTCGTCCTGAGCCTGGCGGAACCAGTCATGCGCCTCGGCAACGCGCCCCCCAAAGTCCTCCTCCATCCTCTCTAATACCGCCGTCCTGGACTTGGCCTTGTCCAGCGAGCGCGGTGGAGCGCCTGGAGCTTCCGGAAGCTGGCGCCCATGGCCTGGAGCAGCTGCTCCTCCTGGGAGCCAGCACCGCCAACGACCGGCTCGTGAACAACTTCAAGCCCGGCTATGGCAAGCGCCTCCTCGTCGAACACCTCTCCCTCAAAGGGAGCCCTGGTGCTCGATGCGCCAAGGAGATGGACGAAGAGGTCGTCGCTAACCCTCAGGTACCTGCCAGAGCCCGAGGCAGCGGAGGAGGAGGGCAGGTCGTCAAACGCCCCCTCCTCAGCAGTGGCCTTGTCGGCTCCCTCGGCAGGCCCCTTGCCGGGCTCCTCGGCGGGCCTATTGGGGGCATCCTCGGCGGCGCCCCTGGCTCCCTCCTCAGCAGCGATCTTCTCTGCCTCCGCCGCGGCATCTGCGGCAACATCCTTGATGGTGGCGTCGACGTCCTCTAAGGAGAAGTCTGGATGCCACGAAAGAGATAGGGCGGAGCCAAGGTCGAAGGTCAATAAGGGAAAAAGAAGAACGCAAGCGGAAGTGGAGAGCGAGTGGTTTACCCGTGCCGGGCCGAAAGGCGGAAGCCCCTTCTCCGCCAAGGTCTGGCGCCGAGGCAAAGCCACCGGCGCCTGTGTTCCCCTCCCCCTCCTCCGTGTGCACAGCCTCGGTGCTCGGTGTCCTTGCCGGGGACGCCCCTTGGGGCGGTGTAGTCGACGGGGGCAGCACGATCGGAGAAGCCCCCTGTGGCTCCCCTTGGTGCTGCTCCCCTCCTGCATCCACGGCACGGTTAACACTGAAGCATCACGCGCAACACACGTTGATTGAGGGTGGGTGGTGGACTCACGCTGGGGGCTGGGCAGGGGGCTGCTCTCCGGACTGCTTGACACCCCAGTGGCGTATTGGAGGTACCTGCCGGGGGCTGGCCGCTCGCCGAAACCCTGGCCCTCTTGATCCTCTGGGCCGGAATCTCCACATCCCTGCCAGACGAAGACAGGTAAGCAACGACGTCAAGGGGGGGGGGTGCAAGGAATGAGGGAGGAAAGCAGAGGCTTACTCTTCGTCCTCTTCCTCCTCCTCCTCTGTTGCTTTCCTCTTCCACTCCAGGCTGAGAGGCCCGAGCTCTCTCTCCGGGCTGAGAGGCCCGAAGTCAAACAAGTCACCCCCAATCCCTGCACTGATGTTTGCCGGCGAGGGGGGAGGCGATGGCGTCCGGGCGCGCTTGGACGACGAAGAAGCAGGCGTCCTCTTCTTCTACACCACGGCTTTCGCCATTTTCTTCGCCGCCATCGCCCTCGTCTGGCGCACGGGCGCCTCCTGGGCTTGCCGCAACTGCACAGCCCGGTCGAGGCAGACCGGCTCGCCGGAGGTGGCCCGCCGCAGGACCCACCTCCTTCCGGTGGTCGGAGGGTCGGCGGTTAGGGTCCTCCCCTCCTCGCCCTCCTCGGACGACGACCCGTCAGCGGCATCCTTGATGAGGGGAGCCCCGGTGTCGACATCGCTGGCCTCCCCAGCGGTTGCTGCCCACCGGGCGAGGTCCACCTCCTCCGCCTCTGCTGCGGCCTTGTCCACCACGCCGTCGGCGCTGCTGGCCTCCTTGACGAGCCTTGCCTCCTCCTCGGCAAGCCTCGCATCCTCCACCCTGGCGGCAATATAGTCCAGCTCTGCCGGGGAGGTGTCCTGGATGAGCCGCGGCTCGTCGGTGATGTATATCTTGTGCAGAGTGTCGAAAAACTCCTGCACCGCGAGCTCGTCCGGCTCAGCCCAATTCGGGTCGAGGCCGTGCGCGTTAAAGAGTGGCATCATGGAAATGATCTCATTCCGACGAGGGTTGTTGCTCAGCGGAACAACTCCCGCCGGCAGCTTGAAAACAGGCTCCTTGTCGACCTTGCCGGCCTTCGCAGCGGCCCTGGCAAGCTTGTCGGACCGCTCGACCTCGCCCACGTCGTCGACCTTGAGCTGGAAGATTTGCTGGCAAAGATGGGCGTGCCGCAGCATCGTCAGGTTGTTATCAAGGCCAGGACGAAGCCTCATGATGTCGGCTGCGTTCACGTAGAGCCAAGCCGACCTCCCCTTGTCATGCAGAGGGGCAATCCGGCGGCGGATGAAGTCCGCCCCGATCATCTCGAGGGTGAGCCCGGCCTGGGTAAGCCTAAGAATCCTGGTGGTGGCGATCGTGAGCTTCGCGTCGTCAGCGTCGACATCACCCCAATTGCCGCCATGAACCGGCGGCCACGCGAACCTCGCGAGCGCTAAGCGGGTCTTTTCCTCGATCCAGCACCACCGCCCCGCCATTCTTCCCACCTCTCCTTCATGGCGCCATCCGGGTATGCCCCTTGACCCTCGGGATCCAGCGGCGCAGCCAGCAATGGCGCCCCTGCACAGATCGAGGGGAAAGTAATGGCGGACGGCGCCCGTCTTTGGTGCACCCGGCAAGCCCTCATAGAGATGGGCGAAGAGGGCCATACACGCCACGGCATTCGGAGTAAAATCCAGGAGGTGGAAGCCATAGGTGTGCATGATGTCCTTGAAGAAATCGGAGAAGGGGGGACAGAGCCCGCAAGAGAAATAGTCGACGAAGAAGGGTGCGGTGCGGGGAAGAAGCGGCTGGCGGGGACGACGGTCGTGGCGGATGCCCGTCTTCTCTCCCCCCGTCTTCACACCCCACAAACACTTGAACATCTCCCGAAGCTCGGGCACGCCAACCGTCGAGGGGAAATAGGCGGATTGCGCTCGCCGCTCTACCAACTCGCTCTCCGGCTGCTCCAACAAGCCGACATCCTTCACCACTCCCTTGCTCTTGGTGGACTTGGGCGCCATGGCGACTGCGGGAAGTGGAAAAGCAGAGGACGGGGAAAGCATGGCGGCGATGGAAGAAAGCAGAGAGGCTCGAGAAGAAGGGGGCGGCGGTTCTGAGATTGGAGGAAGGCGCAGGGAAGGGGTAAAAGTGAGCAGCGCGCCCGCGGTTATTCCTTTTTATGGGGAAGGCGCGGGCCGCCTCCTTTCCCATTAACTGCGATGCGACGCATGCGTGCGGGCGCTGTCCCACGCATGCCTCCCACATCATGCGCGCGCACACGACCCCCACGTCGCGCGTTCAATGCGGGTCGTGGGGAAGCACGGCGGACGGAACAGTGGTCGTGGCAAAAATCCGCCCCAACTGCCCGCACACCGTTTTGGGCCTGGCCCAACAACGTGTTGCGCCTGTGTGTGGTCTAGGCCCGGGGGCTCCTGTCGGTGTACAAAAGTAGGGGCTCTGCTTTTGGCCCCTTTACTTGTGCACGGGCAGTAAGAGCCTCCTGCCACGGCCACACATAACATGGTAGGGAAGGGGAGCTGGAGAGAAGCCAAAGCCACGAGGACAAACGAAGCAACAACAAGGACCAAGGCCACAAAGATCAGATAGGCGTAGCAGGTTCCCCCGGCAAGGACCCTTGCTGGGGCAGCCTCAGCAGCCCCGGCAAGACCCTTGCCGGGGCAGCCCGCCCACGCCAGCCGAGCGAGCCACCCTTGAGGCCACCAATGCTCAAACAGACGCATTGGGACAGGGCTCAGGAGGCACCTCCGTGGTGGCATGCAGATCTTTGTGAAGACAAAGAATAATCAAGATCAAGTGAGGATAGGAAGGCAACCATCCTCACCGAAGAAGCCCACAAGACCCCTGGCAAGACCCTTGTCGGGGAGGCCAGCGTGCCACGGCAAGACCCTTGCCGGGCCACCCGGCAAGACCCTTGCCGGGCCGCCCGACAAGGCCCTCGCCAAGCGCACCGGCAGGGCCGCTGCCAGGCCCGCACCAACCAAGTTTTTGCCGCCGTTCGCATGCAGCTGCCGACCCAACCAGCTGGGCAGGCACCTGCGTGGCGGCATGCAATCCTTCATGGAGGCTCCACCACCGTGCCACCTCAGCTGCCTGCCTGCCTACATGGCACCGCATGCATCGCTGGCCAGGGCGCGTGTCGAAGCAAGGAGAAGCGGCGATGGACGGGACGGGCCTTGCCCCCGTCCCCAATAAAGCGAAGGGACACCTAAGCCTCGCATTAAATGCGTCTTGTCCTGTAATACTAGCGATAGACTCGCGACACTGTAGCACTTTCCACCTCCTGTGTGCCCTTGTGGCAGCCTTTCGCCTATAAAAGGAGGCCCATGGCACACAGAGAAAGGATTCGGCTCTTTCGAACCTCGCAGCACCTAGAGCTAGTTCGAGAGCTCAAGAACACTAAATACATCCACCAAAGCAGGATCGTAGGGTTTTACGCACCTTTGCGGCCCGAACCTGGGTAAAATCACTTTGTGTTGTCCGCTGGTCCCGCTCTTCTCACGATCCCCGCGCCCCGCAACCGTAGAAGGGATTCCAGTGATCCCATAGGTGTCGTTTCCCACCGACACAATCAATAAATAAATCGTGCCCCGACTTCATCACATAACGGTTCACCATACGTGCATGCTACTGGAATCACAAACTTTAACACAAGTATTCTCAAATTCATAACCACTCAACTAGCATGACTCTAATATCACCATCTTCATATCTCAAAACAATTATCAAGCATCAAAGTTCTCTTAGTATTCAACGCACTTATAAGAAAAAAAATACTAATCTTGGATGCCTATCATAGTAGGACCAATTTTTATGATTAAAGCAAATTATCATGCTGTTTGTAGGACTCTCAAAATAATATAAGTGAAGCATGAGAGAACAAAAGTTTCTATAAAATAAAACCACCACCGTGCTCTATAAGATATAAGTGAAGCACTAGAGCAAAAACTATATAGCTCAAAAGATATAAGTGAAGCACATAGAGTATTCTAATAAATTCCGAATCATGTGAGTCTCTCTCAAAAGGTGTGTACAGCAAGGATGATTGTGGTAAACTAAAAAGCAAAGACTCAAATCATACAAGACGCTCCAAGCAAAACACATATCATGTGGTGAACAAAAATATAGCTCCACGTAAAGTTACCGATAAATGAAGACGAAAGAGGGGATGCCCAAGCTTTGGCTTTTTGGCGTCCTTAGATTACCTTGGGGTGCCTTGGGCATCCCCAAGCTTAGGCTCTTGCCACTCCTTGTTCCATAATCCATCAAATCTTTACCCAAAACTTGAAAACTTCACAACACAAAACTCAACAGAAAATCTCGTGAGCTCCGTTAGCGAAAGAAAACAAAACACCACTTCAAGGTACTGTATTGAACTCATTCTTTATTTATATTGGTGTTAAACCTACTGTATTACAACTTCTCTATGGTTTATAAACTCTTTTACTAGCCATAGATTCATCAAAATAAGCAAACAACACACGAAAAACAGAATCTGTCAAAAACAGAACAGTCTGTAGTAATCTGTAACTAACGCAAACTTATGGAAATCAAAAAATTCTACTAAAATAGGACAACCTGGAATTTTTTTTATTGATTTACTGCAATTGGAATCAGTATTTTATCACGTTCTGGTTATTTTGAACAATTGTTTTCGTGAACAGAAAGTTTCTGGAATTTTCAGCAAAATCAAATAACTATCATCCAGAAGATCCTATTGGTTTAACTTGGCACAAAAACTAATTAAAACATAAAAAAATCTAACCAGAGGCTAGATCAAATATTTATTCCTAAACAGAAGCAAAAAGCAAAAAATAAAATAAAATTGGGTTGCCTCCCAACAAGCGCTATCGTTTAACGCCCTTAGCTAGGCATAAAAACAAGGATAGATCTCGGTATTGCCATCTTTGGTAGGCAATCCATATGTAGCTCTCATAATAGATTAATATGGTAATTTTATTTTCTTTCTAGGAAAGTGTTCCATACCTTTCCATAATGGAAATTGGAATCTAATAGTCCCTTCTTTCATATTAATAATTGCACCAATCGTTCTAAGGAAAGGTCTACCAAGAATAATAGGACATGAAGGATTGCAATCTATGTCAAGAACAATGAAACCTACGGGCACATAGTTCCTATTTGCAACAATAGGAACATCATTAATTCTTCCCATAGGTTTCTTAATAGTGGAATCCGCAAGGTGCAAGTTTAAAGAACAATCATCAAATTCACGGAATCCTAGCAAATCACACATGGTTTTTGGAATCGTGGAAACACTAGCACCCAAATCGCACAAAGCATAGCGTTCATGATCTTTAATTCTAATATTAATAGTAGGTTCCCACTGATCATAAAGTTTTCTAGGGATAGAAACTTCCAACTCAAGTTTTTCTTCATAAGATTGCATCAAAGCATCAACGATATGTTTAGTAAAAGCTTTATTTTGACTATACGCATGAGGAGAATTTAGCACGGATTGCAACAAGGAAATACAATCTATCAAAGAGCAATTATCATAATTAAATTCCTTGAAATCCAAAATAGTGGATTCATTGATATCTAAAGTTTTGACCTCTTGAATCCCACTTTTACCAATTTTTGCATCAAGATCTAAAAACTCCGAATTTTTGGGACGCCTTCTAGGTAAAGGTGACTCGTATCCAGTCCCATCATTATCAAGATTCATATTGCAAAACAAAGATTTAATAGGAGACACATCAATAACTTTTAGATCTTCATCTTTATTTTCATAGAAACTAGAAGAACACGCTTTCACAAAGCAATCTTTCTTAGCACGCATCCTAGCGGTTCTTTCTTTGCACTCATCAATGGAAATTCTCAGGGCTTTGAGAGACTCATTGATATCATGCTTAGGAGGAATAGATATAAGTTTCAAAGAATCAACATCAAGATAAATTCTATCAACGTTCCTAGCCAATTCATCAACCTTAAGCAATTTTTCTTCAAGCAAAGCACTGAAATTCTTTTGCGAATTCATAAACTCCTTAACACTAGTCTCAAATTCAGAGGGCATCTTATTTAAATTTCCATAAGAATTGTTGTAGGAATTACCATAATTATAAGAGGAATTACTAGGGAACGGCCTAGGATTAAAGTTTCCTCTATACGTGTTGTTACCAAAATTATTCCTACCAACAAAATTCACATCCATAGATTCATTATTATTCTCAATCAAGGTAGACAAAGGCACATCATTAGGATCAGAGGAAACACTCTTATTAGCAAACAATTTCATTAGTTCATCCATCTTTCCACTCAAAACATTAATTTCTTCTATCGCATGCACTACAAAATAAAGACACATCCGTTACATTTTGGGCCGAACGAAATTTTTTTCTGTCATACATATGACACTTCTATGACGATAATTGTGACAAAACCCGGTATCATCATAGATGTGGTGGGCTCCTACTTCTATGACAAAAATCATGACGAGAAAATGGGCTTTTCGTCACAGGCGGGCGGAGGCGCAGCTGCATGACATTCTTTGGGCCGTCCATGACGGAAAATACCGTGGTAGAAGTGAGGGAAGGAAAATTTCGGGGAGTTGCCGGTTATGGTGGGAGGTCGGGGGCGGAGCGATGCGTGTTTCTCTCGTACATACGCGCATGTGTGCGGCGTTAGCTCTAATCGAGTGAGCGAGGCATTGGGCTCTAACTGAACCCGGCGATTACCGCTGCGAACTCGCGTTCTTGAACCCGGCGATCGATCGATGGCTGTTAGCGAACCTGATGGGCGATTCGCCGCTCTGCTGCTAAGCGAAGCCGATCGATGCTGCCTCTGGATGAGCAGATGGCGTTGCGGGGGGGTTGGATGAGCGGTGGCGGTGGTGTTGCCTCGGATGAACAGGAACCCGTGGTGTGGAGTCTTTGGATGAGCCGTGAGCGGTGGAGGGTGGCCGTGGAGGGTGGTTGAGCAGGACCCGTGGTGTGGAGGGCTGGATGAATAGTAGGCGGTGGAGGGTGCCCGTGTGGAGGGTGGTTGAGCGATGGCGGTGGAGTAGCGCCGCGGTGGAGGCTGGATGAGCGAGGAGCCCGTGGAAGCTGGAGGAGGTCGGCGGTAGCCCGTGGAGGCTGGAGGAGGTCGATGGTGGAGATGAGCGGTATCCGTGGAGTCCGTTTTGCGATCGCCACACCTCCCGTTTGACCGTGGCGCTCCAACACAAGTTCGTTTAAATCCGTTTTGCGCGCGCCACACCCTCCCGATCAACAGGACCCCGTTTGACCGTGGCGCTCCAACACAAGTCCGTTTAAATCCGTTTTGCGGCACACCACACCCTCGATCAACAGGACCCCGTTTGACCGTGGGAGGTCCGTTTCCTCCGTTTTGCAGTACGCCACACCCCTCCCGATCAATAGGACCCCCATTTCGACCTTAGGAGGTCTGTTTCCTCCGTTTTGCGGTATGCCAGGCCCCTCCCGATCAACAGGACCCCGTTTCGAACGTGGCCGATCGAACACAAGGCCGTTTCCTCCGATGTGCGGTACGCCAGGCCTCGTTTCCATCGCCTGTTCTGTCCAAGCCCTCCCGATGAACACGACCACGCAATCCGTTCCGACACAACCGGTTGGCTCCCCATGAACACGACGACGACGCTGTTTCTCTGTTCCGACCCAGCCATGTATGTATGCGCGATAGGTGTTAGAGACCCTGCCCGTATGTACGTACGCGGCCATATTTTCTTTCTTGCACCCTCGCCGATGTACGTACTTGTACATGCTACGTGCGCGCCTCTACATCCACCAGTATATATGTACGTACACGTTCGCGACCAGAATGAGAACGCTACGTGCGCTTCGACCAGTGGGTCGGTATCGAGCACTTCCTTGCGTGCGAAGATGTAGCTGGTGGGTCCTAGCGATCGAGGCGAATCGTTTTTTTTGCCCGGACGCACTTCCTTGCGTGCGAAGGTGTAGCTGGTGGGTCCCAGCAGTCAGGGGGGAAACCTTTTTTTTTGGGAAATATGGTGGCCCGTCCGGTGGGTCCCCGCAGTCAGGTGGAGGAATAATTATTTTGCGCGTAATAAGGAGGCACTTCCTTGCTGCGGCCGTGGACCCGGTATCGGCCTCTCCACGTCAGATCCACGTCCGATGGAAGCCGTTCCTTGACCACGTTGACCACGCCACGGCCGAGAGCACCGAGGCGGTGGAGGGCGGCGAGGCCTAGGAAGGGACGGCGAAGCGAGAGAAAACGCGCGGTGGATGCCGCAGCGTAGAGGAGTAAGAGGGTTCAACTTTGGTTCGCTGCGGTGTGAGGCTGTCGTCGCCGTAGAATAACGAGGGTGTGGGTGAGTAGAGGATGGCCTGGCCAGTGGTGGGAGTAGTAGGGGCGATGAGGCCTCCACCGCATCGCAACCCGGCCCACGAGAGGCAGGAGCACGAGGCACGACTTGCGCTGGTTTGGGCGGCTGGAGCAAGAAGACCAGAGGTTGAAGAAGCACTATGGCCGTTGGATGGACATCGTGCAGTCCTTTGGAGCTAGAATCGTGCATATTGACTAAGTTGACAAAGCTCTCCGTCCCGTCAACTTAGTATGCCCTAAATCAACCTGCCACTATCTTGGGTCCCAGCTAACGGGGAGTATTCATTTTTTGTGCGTAATAAGGAGGCACTTCTGGCGTGTGAAGATATAGCTGGTGGGTCCGAGCTGTCGTGGCGGTAACATTTTTTAGCGAAATCTGAGGCCCTTCGGTGGGTCCCCGATGTCGGTGGACGAATCATTATTTTGCGCGTAATAAGGAGGCATTTCCTTGCGTGCGGCCGTGGACCCATCGGCCTCTCCACGTCTGATCCACTTTAGATGCATGTCGATTCGTTGACCACGTTGACCAGGCCGTGCCGAAAGCACCGAGGCGGTGGACGACGGCAGCGAGGCCTAGGAAGGAGCGACAGGCGGCAGGAAGACTTCGATGGGTGTTTCCCACGCGGAGGGATTCGACCGAGCGAGGTTTCTTGGTTCGTTTGCCATCGCCGGAGAATAACAGCGGTGTGGGTGAGTAGAGGATGGCTAGGCCAGCGATGGGAGTACCGTGGGCGGTGAGGCTGCTGGCAGCAGACCCCGACCCTTGAGGAGGAGGAAGCGAGCAGTCCCTTGGCGCTTGTTTGGCGGGTGGAGCGGGAAGGGTAGAGATTGAAGAAACCGGCCGTTGGATGGCCATCCAACGATCCTTTGCTTGTCGTCAACCTTTTTTAGGAAAGCCTCAAATCTGTGGAAAATAGCATACAGCCCATCTGCCATTATTTCTAATAATTTACAGCCCATTGCTAATTCTTAAGGTTTTTGGAGCCCATATTCTTTTTGTTAGCATTACAGCCCATATTGTGGCCACGGTTAAAAATTATCTGAAATTTTGCATATTTGGTGCGGTCTGAACTGTTTTAATCCGAAATTTGACTCACATTCAAACTGATTTTAAAACTAAATGTATATCAATATAAAATCCAACAAATTCTCCACACATAAAATTAATGTAATTTAAAATCGAAATGAAAAAAGATACTTGAAACTAATTGCCGCTTTGATGTGTTTTAAAATGTACATCCCATTTCTCATTCTTGATGGGCCATTTTCTCGGCCAGCCAGATAAAAGCTCTCATTGTCTTGAAAGATTTGCAGCCCAACAGGCACGACAAAGCGACTTACTTGGCAAATCACAAAAAAACTGGGCTGTGACCGTGGACCCGGTATCGGCCTCTCCACATCTGATACTCTTCGATGGAAGTCGTTCCTTGACCACGTTGACCACGCCCGGGAGAGCACCACGGCGGTGGGCGACGGCGAGCCTAGGAAGGGAACAACACGGAGCCGGGAAGGCAGCGGCAGCGAAGCCAGCGGATAGAATCTGAGGTTCACTTTGGTTCGGCTGCGGTGTGAGGCTGCCGTCGCCGTGAGAACCTGGCCAGCCAGTGGGAATAGTAGAGGCGATGAGTCCTCCAGGGCAGCACTGACCCGGCCACAGGAGGCGGGAGCATGAGGCACGACCGGCGCTGGTTTGGGCGGTTGGAGCAAGAAGACCCGAGGTTGAAGAAGCACTACGGCCGTTGGATGGACATCGTCACAGTCCTTTGGAGCTAGAATCGTTCATATTGACTAAGTTGACAAAGCCCTTCATCCCGTCAACTTAGTAGGCCCTAAGTCAGCCTCCCACCAAGGTGGGTCCCAGCTAGCGGGGAGTATTCATTTTTTGTGCGTAATAAGGAGGCACTTCCGGTGGGTCCGGCGGACAGGGGGGGGCGTTTTTTCTAGAAATCGGTGGCTGTCGGTGGGTCCCAACGATCGAGGCAAGCGTTTTTTCGCAAAATCGGTGGCCCGTCCGATGGGTCCCTGCTATCGATTGGATGAATCATTATTTTCCGCATAATAAGGAGGCACTTACTTGCTGCGGCCGTGGACCCGTGAGACTCTCCGTATAGTATACTTCCGATGGAAGTCGTTCCTTGACCATGTTGACCTCGCGCGTTCCGTTGCATGCATGCGTCCATGGGCGTGGTGCGTCCCCACCGTCGACCTCTCACGTCTGATCATCTTCCGATGACTCTCGGTTGTTGACCACGTTGACCACACCGTGCGGCGCGCAATTGGAATGACCGGAGATGGGGAAGGCAGGCGGTGGAGTCGCAGATGGAAGGTGGGAAACTTCACTGGTTGGTCTTGGCGGCACAGCCAGCAGTGCCGCCAGGAGGCAGGAGCAAACGACAGAGGTTGAAGAAGGAGCACGGCTGTTGGATTAACATCCAACGGTCCAGTACTAGAATCATTTGTTGATTAAGTTGACAAAGCCATGCGTACAAGTCCGCTTAGCAGGCCCACAAGTTAGTCACCAAATCAGCGGGTCCCGGTATCAGCAGGATGAATAATTTTTTCGCAAAACAAGGAGGCACTTCCTTCCGTGCGAAGATACAGCGGTGGGTCCCAGGCTGTCGGTGGAAACATTTTTTCAGCAATAAGGAGGAACTTTCCTTGCGTGCGACCATGGACCTCGTGGGTCCCAGCCGTCAAGCTCTCCACGTCTGATCCTCTTCGATGACTCGTTTGTTGACCACGCCGCACGAACACAGCGAGGCGGTGGACAACAGCGAGGCCCAGACGGGAGCGACTCGGAGATGGGAAAACACGGCGGTGGAGTCGCAGATTGAGAGGAGGAGAAGGGTTATAACTGGTTACATTGCAATTCATATCAAACTCAGGTTCACGGGACACGTTCATATTCATAGCCAACATTCACTATCAACAACTCAAAAGATTCATATATACACAAGCTCAGCATATCTATGCATCCAAATGATTGATAGATCACACGACAATATTCATACACAATTCACAAAAAGATTCAGATATACACATGTTCAGTATGTTTATGCATCCAAATGATTGAGATCACATCCAATATGATCCATGGACGAACTTTAATTACCTAGGGTACAGACTGGTAAATGGTGTTCAATCAGAGGTACTTCTTGCTAAAATTAGTTCTTGTATGAGTAAACTTTTGAGTACATAAAAGTGGCAGCACAGATAATCTGAACTTTGCTAGTAGGTTTATCCTCAAATAGTGGCCTCGTGCCGACGGAGGTTTGAGCAACTTGGCCACTACTTTCATCCAACTAGTTTATTGGCTCAACTTGGTCACAGATCTCGCCAAAATTCTACATTGCGGAGCGAGAAAGGAGGCGGTTGAGAAAATGAACCACCAAATTTTTGTGCAGTTCAAGCTGAAATGGAGCATCCTTGGCGTGCGGGCGATTAAGTCGAGATGAATATATCGTCAACCAACTTGTCTCGAATCTTTAGACTCCATGCCATATAGTTAGCTACCATATGTGCCGATAACCAAAAGGCACAAGTTGGGACAAAAGACTGGACTGCGTTTTTCTAGGCTATGGACCAAGCAATATTTTTGGCGTTCACTCTCCTAATACTTGGAGTTTGACAATTGGTTGGCGCGGTTGATACTCGAATGAATATAGGCACTTCTTGTCAACATCGATGCTTATGCGAGTGAACTTTGGAGTACATAGCAGCAGCATAAGTACATCCATTGGATCATTTTGTGCAGTTCTCTGAAATCACAAGATGTAATGATTTGCTGCGAGTTCAGGCTCCAAATTACTCCTTTATGAAATCGGCAAACAGTAGCACAATACCAAATTACCAATACATATAGCGGGCACAATAATCAGGATAAAGACCAGGTACCAACCTGTGTGAGGTAGCATATCAATTACTATTTCCTTTGGTGGAAGCCGAGATAAGCCACTTGTTGACAACAAAGGAAGAAAAGCAAGCGGATATTAGCGGTGACAAGAAAGGACGGAAGCTGTCGAGGCAATGAAGCACCCAAAGTTTTTGTGCAGTTCCACCAAAATCGAGCATCCTGTTGGCACATATATTGAGAGAGTGAGATTCTTGTAATAGTGGGACTAGTTGATGAAACATACACTAACAAATAGAAGCACCGTCATTATCTTAATGGGTAAAGTTAGCAACATAGTAGTCTTGCTTAAAGAGAGGTATTAGTTTATTTAATCGGTGCCAATTAGCTCAACTCAACACTCAAAGCATTGCCATTTATCATAGGTTGCAAAACTTAAAAGTGTAAAGATAAAGGAGTTTCTCATGTGATGTACGATACAAATAGAGATGACAAACTAATATGGATGAAGGCCTTAGGCCCGTACCAACTGAGAAAAAAGCTTATTCATGTAGTCCCATAAGAGATGATAAAGCACTCCTTGGAATCACACAATAGTATATATTTTGTGCACTTCAAATGTATGGTTGAAATCACTCTTGTTTACCGGTCTTTGAGATTATATCGAAAGATTATCAAGAACTTCAGCAGAGTTAAAGCATCTGGCTGGGATACGATTCATTGTATTGTCTTGTGTAGTTCAATAAAATGTATGATTGGCACAACATGATCCCTTTTTGCACAAGTAGGAACAAGGTGAAACCTTCATTAGCTTAGTTAGAAAGGATAGGAAGACATTAGCATATTACTCAAACAAGAGCATCAAATTCATGATGGACAATCATAAAACATTGCCGCATTGAACCAATGGCAATAAATTGACATGCAAAACAATAGCACTATTATGTCATGAAACTAATAATATTCCCTCCCTGGTCCACCACATGATTCACCTCCATAGACAAACATTCACACGTACATGATTCAGCATAGGGTTCTACTAAAGATTTGTTTAACTCCAACAGGAAAATTAGGCAGTAATAAATTAGTGGTACTTAAGTGCTCCTAATTAATTAAGTGAGATAGCAGAAGTGGAAGGGCTCCCTGGAGGATCGTTTCACATGTAAGGTAGTCGTTGCCGGAGCCCTTGAACAACCTCGACTGAGGCCTCTGGCTTCAGCAAGATCGCCTTGGCACTGTTTATTCTTCTTCTTCTTCCTCTTCATGCTATGTTTCTCTTTCTGCTCACCAGTTGGTGAAACCAAATACATGATTGGCCTTCTAATTCAGAATTGGTTTTGTCAGTGAGGAGTACAATTGTACTAGTAAAAACAACATTATTTTCTCATGGCGATCGGAAAATAGAGATGAACACATGCATTAAATATCATTCTTACCTAAAGGAAGGTTATTGCGCCAATATGGATGTCGATTGTACTAGGTAGGGGTACCCTAGTATCCCGAACTCGTGCACGGGCGATTCTGCACATCCAGCGGCAAGGCTTGCTGGTGGCGCCAAGGTCCTCCGTGGTTCCTTTGGAGCCATTCAAGAACAAAGTATTTAAGCCAAGGAGACAAAGCCCGGCAAGAGGAGCTTGCCGGAAAGCCACTCAAGGCACCACAGAAGACAAGACCCGGCAAGAGGAGCTTGCGGAAGGCCCGGAGAGCGACAAGCTTCCGGACGCGACAAGATTCAGCGCGACAAAGGCGCTTGCCTCGACGAGGCAACCACTCTTTACCTCCGCTCCAGCTCATCCACCAGCGTGTCGCCATGAGACCATTCCGGTAGCGTGTCAAGAGGCTGTCTTGACCGGTGAGCCTTGTGTATGTGCGGCGCCGACAAGGTTGCCGTCGTGGCAAGCGGTGGCGCCCCGACGGTCCTGTTGCCTTTGTTTAGGCGACATGGGCGGGCATTTAATGCTTTGTCCCCTGCCGTCGAGTTAGGTAGAACACACTGCACAAGTAGCTGTACCAACCGCAACTCATTTTCCCTTTTGCCCTTGTCTACGTTGCCACTGTTGGTGACCCCTTGAGCATATAAAAGGAGGCCCATGCATAGCGTAGAGAAGGTTCAGCTCATTGAAACCGGAGACACTCATGCTAGGTCTTGTAGCTCCCATTGCTCTCTAGCAAGAACACAATATAATCGGATAAGCAGCGGTAGGAGTATTATCTCTCGAGAGCTCGAAGCTGGGTAAACTTCTTCGTGTGCTTCCTCGATCTGCTCTTCGTGCGACCTCCGCCCCCACCGAACCGAAAGGGGCTCGGTCCGCCGGTCCCATAGGTGTTCGTGGGTCCGATCAGCTTCCCCGACATCTTTGGCGCGCCAGGTAGGGGGCGTCGAGGCTGTGTGAACCTGATCCGGCGTTTACACGAGCAACATCTTCATCATCTTCATCAACATGCCACCGAAGAAGAAGGCTTCGGCGGCAGCGGAGCCATCCACGTCGATCCCGCCACCACCGGAGCAAATGGGTGGTGGGGTAGACACCGGCGGAAGAACGGGCGCCGGCGAGGGAGCTCATGATGCTGCCAAGTCCAAGGACAAGGCCGCGCAGACCTCGGCGTCCGTACACGCACCGCGCCCATCTCAGGAGGCGCGGGACCGACATCGTCATGGTATTCACAATACCATACGTTCGTTGGATCAAGATCGAGCTGGAGGATCTCGGGGCCCTCAAGACCAGCGTGCACGTCAACATGATGGCACGAGCGAGGTACGGTCGCCTGGACGGGATGCTGCTCCTTCTAACATAGTTAGAAGTCCGAGCATGTCCCGCTCCTCGCACCGTTCACCAATGCCGCCTGCCACTCCAGCAGAAGCCTTGGCGAGAGCTCAACTGCTCCTAGACTACCCTCCAACAGCCGACAAAGTCGGCGAATGGAGGCCACCATCGAGTCTCGCCGGCTTTGGCAGCGGCGACACTCGCGGCAACCAACTACGCCGCTGCCGCGGCAAGGCGACAAAGGCACGAGCGGTGGCGGCGAAACCTGTGGGGTGCAACCATCATGCACTCTCCACCCGAAGGCCAAGATCGCCAACTCGTCGGATCCACCTCGGCAGCGACTCCACCGCGTCGCCGAATCCACGAGCTCGCGCGATCAGCGCCAAGTTCTTCACGAACGGCAACAAGAAGACGCTCGAACTGCGCCAGCGCGCGAAGAAGCGCGCGTCAATCCGACCAGCGCTGGGCCCTCTGTCGATATGCATGCGCCCGAAGAACCAGGCGACTTGCCGTCTGTGATAGGTTGCCCTGCGTTCACTCATGAGCTGCGGCAAGTCCGGTGGCCCAGCAAGAAGAATTTCAAGCCGACGTGCGGAGAAATACGATGGCAGGACACATCCGTCGAGTTCCTCGGCATCTACACCATCGCGGTGCAAGCTGCGGGGGCGAGACGACAAAATCTCGCCAACTACTTCCCGCTGGTACTCAAGCCCAATGTCAGATCTTGGCTCATGCACTTGCCAGACGGCTCCATATCCTCTTGGGCAGATCTATGCCATCAGTTTGTCGGCGCCTTCACAGGCGGCCACAAGCCTCATGTCCAGGAGAGCGACCTTCATCTGCTCGCCCATAAGGAAGGAGAGTCCCTGCGCAAGTTCATTCAGAGATTCGGCCGTGTACACTACAACATCGCAGATGTCCACCCTGCCGCTGATGATCGGTCGTTCCATCGAGCGTGCGGAACCGCAGAGATGAGGAGGAGATGGCGATGTGCAAAGTCAGGGCGTCGATGAGCTCTATGCCCCGGCGGCCGACAAGTGTGCACGCGTCTTTGAAGAAGGAGGAGACTCCCAGGAGAGAATGCAGAAGCAGGATCTGATAGTGAGGAGGCTGCTCCGGCTAAGAAGAGCCGGCGGCGGAACAACAGAAAGAAGAAGGGCAAAGATGTGCTAGTTGTTGAGCAGTCCGGCAACGGTGGTGCCGCCAAGAAAGCCAAAGTTGGTGGCTCCGGCAAGGAAGTTGCCGCTGGCACCGATTGCCAGGCTGTGGCGGCCGCCGACAAGCAGGACAGCTCCAACAAGCGATCTTGCAAGATCCACCGTACCAAGGGCCATGACCTCCAGAGCTGCAAGAAGGTCGAGCAGCTTGTTGAATAGCGAAGGCTGAGTCGAGCGGCGCGACAAGGAGAAGGCCCAGGGAAGGTCTTGGGGAGTTAGCAAGAAGCGACCGGCGGGGGAGGACGCCAGGCAAGGCCAAGCAGCGGCAAGAGACAGACCTCCCGCGGCGCGACAAGGATGAAGACGACGGCGGCGATGAAGATATGGAAGGCAGCGAGACCGATGAGCAGGAGTTCCAGAAATCCACAGAGGTCCTCTACATTGACGGCGGTGCTTCTCTGCATACTTCACACCGCCAACTCAAGCAATGGATGCGGGAAGTTAATGCAGCTGAACCATCCGTCGAGTCACGCAAGCCTCGAAATGGTCCAACCGCCTTTCATCTTTGATATTGAGGACCACCGGATCGCATAACTGCGGTCGGTGCTTGCCGATGTTGGTCTCACCAACTATCCGCAACCTCAAGGTCACCAAGATGCTAGTTGGCGGTGGGGCGGCAAACCTGATCTCCTCCGCGGTGCTCCGAAGCTTGGATCCTCGACAGCGAGCTCGAAGAGGCGGCACATTCGAGAATCAATCCGGGAAGGAGCAAGCGAAGGGGAAGATCACGTTGCGGTAACATTTGGCAGCGAGCTAAACTTCAGGATCGAGAGGGTCACGTTCGGCGTTGCTGATTTTCCATTGCCTTACAATGGGATACTTGGACGTCCAGCACTCGCCAAGTTCATGGCAGCCTCTCATTATGCATACAACTTACTCAAGATGCGAGGCCCGATAAGTGTCATTTCTGTCCATGGCGACAAGAAGGATGCTCTTATCTGCGCCGACAAGATTTACCAGGAGGCAGCAGCTGCAACAGATAGCAAATCACTTGCCGCTGAAGCTCCCGAGGGGAAGAAGAGGACCAAGTCCGGCAAGAGCTCTGATGCCCACTCCGGCAAGCGCACCTCTTCGAAGTGCTGCGTTACCGTCGAAGAAGCACCATCGAGCTCCACCGGCAAGTGCAAGAAGACGATGGCAGCTCCACCAAAGACCAAGAAGGTGCCCGCCAAGGGGGACGGCACTGGTGGTACCTTCACCATCAGTGCCACTCTCGACCCTAAATAGGAAGGCGCGCTCGTTGCTTTCCTGCGGGCGAACGTCGACGTGTTTGCATGGCAACCGTCTGACATCCCCGGTGTTCCCAGGAAAGTAATTGAGCATCACCTAGCTGTCTGTCCTCATCGCGCCCGTCAAGCGAAAGTCGAGAAGCGGCGGTGGGCGCCAAGAATTCATTGCGAAGAGATCAACAAATTGGAAGCAGCAGGCCTTGTCGGGAGGTGCTCCATCCTCGTGGTTGGCCAATCCTGTAGTTGTATCGCAAGGCAAATGGGAAACGGAGACTTTGTATCGACTTCACAGATGTTAATAAAGCTTGTCCCAAAGACCCATTTCCCTTGCCGCGCATCGACCAAATTGTTGACTCCACGGCTGGATGTGATTTGCTTTCATTTCTTGATGCATACTCAGGATATCATCAGATCTTCATGGCAGAAGAGGATGAGGAGAAAACCACATTCATCACCCCATGTGGCACATACTGTTTTGTATGGATGCCTTTTGGGCTAAAGAATGCCGGTTCAACGTTTGCAAGAGTAGTCTATGACGCTTTTGAGCCGCAAATGCACAGAAATGTAGAAGCCTACATGGATGACATAGTGGTCAAAAGCAAAGATAGGGCAACTCTAGTTCAAGATTTAGATGAGACCTTTGCAAATCTGCGCAGGATCAACCTCAAGCTCAACCCCGAGAAGTGCGTGTTTGGAGTCCCTTCCGGCAAGCTTCTCGGGTTCTTCGTGTCTCAGCGGGGAATTGAAGCCAATCCCGACATGATCAAGGCCATTGAGCAGATTGAAGCACCAAAGCGCGTCAAGGATGTACGAAGACTTGCCGGTTGCGTGGCTGCTCTCAGCAGGTTTATCTCTAGGTCTGCTGAGCAGCGCCTGCCATTTTCAAGATTTTGAAAAGGCAAGTCCAATGAAATGGACTCCCGAAGCGGAGGCTGCGCTGCAGGACTTAAAGAGGTACTTGTCCTCCACTCCAATACTTGTCGCACCTAAGCCACAAGAGAGGTTGCTGCTATATATAGCGGCAACCAATCAAGTGGTTAGTACTGCGTTAGTAGCGGAAAGGGAGGCAGATGATGAGCCGGCAACCAAGGCAGACGCATCCAGCGACAAGCAGGGGGCTTCACCGGCGAGCTTTGGTCCCGACAAGGATGGATCTGCGCAGGCGTGCGAGAAGATACAGAAAAGGATGGTGCAGCGCCTAGTTTACTTTGTCAGTTCCCTTCTGCAGGGGCCTAGGTCAAGGTACTCTGGTGTGCAGAAATTGCTTTTCGGCCTCCTCATGGCCTCGAGAAAGCTGCGCCATTACTTCCAAGCACATGAAATCACAGTCGTCACTCGCTTTCCCCTGAAGAGGATATTGCAAAATCCAGAAGCAACAGGCAGGATTGTCGAGTGGGCACTGGAACTGTCAAGCTTTGGCCTCAAGTTTGAAAGCACTTCAACTATCCAAAGCGAGCATTGGCAGAGTTCATAGCAGAATGGACGCCAACGCAGGATGAAGAAATTCCAGAAATGAGCATCCCCGTCAAGGAAGCAAGCAAAGAGTGGCTGATGTACTTTGATGGTGCCTTCTTGCTACAAGGCGCTGGTGCGGGAGTACTGCTTGTCGCGCCCATCGGAGAGCACCTCAAGTACATAGTCCAGATGCACTTCCCCAAGGAGCAAGCAACAAACAATACTGCGGAGTATGAAGGTTTGCTTGCCGGTCTCAGAATCGCGGTAGACCTTGGGATCAAGAAGCTCATTGTCAAGGGTGACTCGCAGCTTGTCGTTCGCCAAGTGAACAAAGATTATCAGAGTCCGTTGAGGGAAGCCTACGTTGATGAAGTGAGAAAGCTAGAAGAGCACTTTGACGGCCTGCAGATGGAACATGTTCCAAGAGCTTAGAATGATATTGCTGATGGCCTGTAAAAATGCGCCGCACTCAAGTTACCTGTGGAGCCAGGGATTTTTGTGCTCAAGCTGACTCAACCAACTGTAACGCCATCAACTGGACAGAACAAGAAGAGGAAGTTGATTTCTGGTGACTATTTTCCGGCAGAGCTTCCCGAAGCCGCCACCAAAAAGGTCCCCAGGATCAACACCAAAAGTGCTGAGGAGCAGTCTGCTCCGACAAGCCCTAGGGTTTGTTTCGTTGAAGCAGACGCTCCCGACAAGTTTTGCTCCGGCAAGCTTGCCGGGGAACATCAAGCTCCGGCCGAGCCGCAGGTTCTTGCCGTAGAAGCGGATGTTCCCACAGCAGCATATGTGCCTTTAGTCCTTGTTGTCGAGCCACAAGCTCCAGCATGGGCACAGCAGATTGTCCATTTCCTTCAGACAGGAGAACTTCCCGAAGAGCAAGAAGAAGCGGAGAGAGTAGCCCGGCAGTCAAGTATGTACCAGTTTGTCGACAGCACGCTGTACAGAAGAAGACTCAACGGTGTGAAATTGAAGTGTATTCACCAGGAAGATGGACAGAAGCTGTTGGCAGAGATACATGGAGGCATATGTGGTCACCACATTGGCGCAAGAGCACTTGCTGGCAAAGCTTTCTGTCAAGGTTTCTTCTGGCCGACAGCCCTCCAGGATGCAACTGGACAAGTAACCAAGTGTGAAGTGTGCCAGTTCCATTCCAAGCAGATACACCAACCAGCTCAAGCTCTCCAGACGATCCCTTTATCCTGGCCATTTTCGGTCTGGGGGCTCGACATTCTCGGCCCCTTTCCCTGAGCTGTCGGGGGCTTTGAGTACTTGTACGTCGCAATCGTCAAGTTCACAAAGTGGCCGGAAGTGGAAGCAGTGAGGAAGGTGACAGCACAGTCAGCAGTCAAGTTCTTCAGGTCGATTGTCTGCCGTTTCGGGATACCTAACAGGATCATCACCGACAACGGTACGCAATTCACGAGCCGCACCTTCATGCATTACGTCCAAGATCTTGGCGCCAAGATCTGCTTCGCTTCTGCTGCTCATCGAGAAGCAGCGGTCAGCGAAGAGGGCAATGCTGAAGTGCTACGCGGGCTCAAGACCAGAACTTTCGACAGGCTGCACAAGTGCGGAAGAAACTAGATTGAGGAGCTGCGCGGTGGTTCTTTGGTCGATCAGGACGACGCCAAATCGAGCCACTGGCCAGACACCTTTCGCTCTAGTCTATGGAGCAGAGGCAGTTCTCCCCACGGAACTCGTGTACGGGTCACCTCGAGTACTCGCTTATGATGAGCTTGAGCAAGAGCAGCTACGACAAGATGACGCGCTGCTCCTTGAGGAGGACCGTCTTCAAGCCGCTGTACGAGCTGCTCGTTACCAGCAAGCTTTGCGTCGCTACCATAGCCGCAGAGTTAGTGCCAGAAGCCTCGAGGAAGGCGACCTTGTTCTTCGGCATGTTCAGTCCTCCAAGAATTCCAACAAGTTGACGCCGAAGTGGGAAGGCCCTTATCTGGTGAAACGAGTCACTAGGCCTGGCGCTGTCCGCCTCGAGACCGAAGATGGCATTCCGGTGAGCAACTCCTGGAACATTGAGCATCTTCGTAAGTTTTACCCGTAGGGCGCGGTTGCCGAAACCTGTTCCGGCAACCACCTTTTGTACGAGTCTTGCCGAAGTTGCATGTAATCCTTTGTACAAAGCCGGGCGCAGATCCCGTGCATAAGTAAAGTTCATGTGTTTTGCACAACTTGTCAACTTCATGCTTTCATCATATTATTGCATGCGTTATCTGACATTTTGTGCAGCATCCACACCCGGTAAGCAATAATGAGCCACAAGGCTCCATAACTTCATTTTCTCTTCTTTCTCTTTCTCAAAGAAAGGAAGGTTCCTTCGCCCACAAGTTAGCCGGGGGGGGGGGGGGGAGGAGAAGATAATGGTGTGGGCCACCAAGCGTCGCTCGAGGAAGTTTAGCCTTACCGGGAAGCAAACGACGAAAAAGCTAAGTTGCCAAAGTTTGAGCAATCAGTTTTTAAATCTTTAAGTTATATTCCTCGAACGATAGTACTTTGTATGGAAAACCTGTGCGCGGAGGAACCAACTCGTAGCTGGTCGCGCCCTTACTTTGTTTCGAGTCCGCTCAACAACGTAAGTGAGCTGCAACTAGTTGCGACAAGGTTGCTTGTCGGAAGCGGCACCGCCAGCAGGCTGCTGACGTTCCGCACTCAGCGCTCGCGGCAAAGGTGCCCGCGCCGACAAGTTCCCTAAAAGCGTAGGGCACAAACATACAAAGGAAGGAATCAAGTAAAGGAAATAACATTGCAATCACTGCCCAAGATAGAGTTATATTACAAAATAGCTTGTCGCGGATCTAATAAATTGTTCTCCTAACATAATCAGCAGCGACAAGGGAAAGATAAAATTGGCGGCCTAATCTACGCGGTCGCCATCAACCCGCTTGATCTTGCCCACCTTGTCCACAATGGGTGCGACAAGGGCTTTGAGCGCCTCCACATCGGCATCCGGCGGCAGGGATCTGAGGACGCCGGTGAGGTTGAGGCCTGGATTGCGGAAGGCCACCTTCATCAACACCTTTTGGAGAGCTCCCGCGCAGATCTGGCGCGATTCCTCGGCCAGCTGCTTCGGGGTCTCGTCGGAACAAGCTGAGCTTGGCGCTGGGTTGGAGGCGCTCGTCGGAGGAGTACCCGAGATCCACCATCCCCAGCTCCATCAGCTCCTTGTCGATGGCGGCGGCGATATTCACAAGACCTTCAGTCCAGTGCTCCACATTCTCCCTGAAGGTGCTCAGGCGGCGAGAGCACTCGCCAAAGCGCCTCATCGGCCTTGATCTTCTCCAACAGGCCCACCTCCCGCTCCTTGGCGCCGTCCAGCGTCTGCATCAGGGTGGTCAGCTTCAACTCAAGATCTGCTTTAGAGTCCTTGGCGGCGCTGAGCTCCTTGCTCCTCTCAGCGAGACGGCCCTGCAGCTCGCCAAGAGTGTAGGCGTCCTTCTCGCGCTCGTGCTTGAGTGCAGCAAGCTCCTCGCCGCTCTTCTTCAGACTAGCCTCCAGCTGCGTCACCTTCGTCTCCAACTCCTTCTTGGCGGCCTCGGTAGCTGCGGCAGCATCCTTTGCTTCCTTAAGAGCTCCGCCAAGTGTCTCCTCGCGCGCGGCAAGCTCCTCCTCATGACTGTCGAGATTGATCTTCCGCTGCGCCAGCTCGCCTTCCTGCGCGGATAGTTTCTCGGCAGCGAGCCTCTGCTGCTCTTCAACCTCTGCCTTCTCGAGGATGAAGGCTTTGCGCGCCTCAACAATTTGCTCCCGCTCCTCTGCCAAGGACCGGAGAGCTTACTGATTGATCCCCCGGAGCTCCTCCGCGCGCTTCTCGATGTCTGCTCCCGCCTTCGCGACAAGCGCTTCCCGGGACTCCAACTTGGCTTGTCGGGCGCGGTAGAGCGACATCAGCTTCTTCAGCAGCTGCTCCTCCTCAGACTCGCCGCTGCTACTGCTTGGCACGTCCACCAGCGTCAGCCCAGCGGAGGCGAGCAGCTCTTCATCAAAGGTCTCTCCTTCGACCGGCGCCCTAGAGCTCGATGCCCAGGGGAGCTTGATGAAGACGCCGTGCCGACCTTCAGATAGGCGCCGGGCTGGGGCTCTTCAGAGCCTGACGCTGCACCAGTGGCGGAGGGATCGGCGGTCGGTGTAGCGCCTGGCGCTCCTGCGGCCTCAGGGCCGTCAGTACGATCGCCAGACCCCTCGCCAGCCTTTGCGGCAGCAGCCTTGGCTGCCTCTTCGCCGGCGGACTCATCGGCGCCAGCCTCTTCCTCCATGGTGGCGACGTCGTCAGTGTTGCCGCGCGCGTCCTCCTCGCCGGCGACTTCAGTCTCCATCGGCTCTGTGGCGGATGGACCTGACGACCAGAAAAAGAAAGAACAGTCAAGCAAATGTTCAAAAACAAAAACAGAAGAAAAAGAACCCAAGGGAAATTTTCAGGCAAGAGGATTACCTGCGATGGGATCTGCAGCCATGGTCGCGACCACCGGAGGATCACTGGTGCCGTCCCTTGCCGGAGAAGTCTCCCTTGCCGGAGAACGCTCCCTTGCCGGGGAATCCTCCCTTGGCGGTGTAGTCGAAGCAGATAGCATTTCGGGAGCAGCTTCCGGGCACTCCTGGTGAGGTTGCTCTACTCCTACACAAACCAACAGTCAGATATCAGCAAAGAAGGAGCACCCATGCACGCCTAACAGTAAGAAGTAAACCATATACTTACGCTGGGGGCTGTGCTGGGGGCTGCTTTGAGGAAGGGTTGCCGGGTCCGGCAAGGGGGTCTCAGACGCGCCTCCTGTTGCCACGGGGGGATCATCCTCGATGACAACCACCGGGGTCTTGGCTCTCTTCGACGCTCTCTGGGCCAGCGTCCTGAAAAGGAAAGAGTTCAGAATGAAGCAAATCAGATACAAGACGAAGCAACAAAATTGAAGAAATGCAAGCACAATATAGAAGCTTACTCTTCTTCTTCCTCGTCGGAGCTGAGCGCGGAGAGATCAAATTCTGGCTCGCCTCCGGTGCGACGAGGCGGAGGAGTAGGTTCCCTTGACCGCTAGGCGGGGGTGGAAGCGGTGGCCTGGGAGGATCCCGCCCCAGTTGTTGCAGCGGTGTGGGGTGCTCCCGCGGCAACAGTGCTTGCCGCGGTGGAGCGCGTCGCACGGCGCTGCGGCTGTTGGCCCGTCTGCCGCCCCGTCTCGTCTCCAGCCTTGCGGAGACGCCTTCTTGGTGGAGCCGGGGGCTCCGTTTGCGGCAAGCTGCTAGATGGTGGGGAGGAGGCGCCCTCAGCGGGTTCGCTCGACTCGGCTTCGGGTTCGGCAAGCTCCTCCTCGCCGGCGAACTCCCTTCGCTCGACAAGGCTTGCCGCCTCTGCTGCCTCTGCCTCCTCCACGGTGAACCCGACCGCCAACAAGCAGCAATCTGCCGCCTCCTCCAGCTTGGTGGCGTCGCGCATGATCTCGCCGCCGGTGGTGTCGCATGGTGAGGCTCTTCTGCTTTCGTCGGGGCGGATCGGCACTTCTTCCAAGCTGTCGAAGAACTACCGCATGACATCGTCTGAAGGCTCTTGCCAGGTTGGAACAATCCCATGCGAATCGCACAATGGCATCATTGCACGGATGCGGTCGAGCGAGGAGTTGTTGCACAATGGGACGACCCCCCCTCGGCAACCTAAACCATTCGGGGTGATCGGGGTCGTGCTTGAACAGCTCCAGGAGCATCGCATCCAACTCCAAGACAGTGAAATTGAAGTTGAGGCCCGGGCGCAGCCTCATGATGTCCGCCGCATTTTGGAACTCCCAAGCGGGTCTCCTCCTCTCCTGCAAGGGAGCGATGCGGCGGCGAAGGAAATCTGCGCCAACGGCGCCTACAGTGAGTCCGACAAGCCTGAGGCGCAAGATCCGGGTCACGGCAATCTTCAATCTAGCATCTTCCGGCGCCAAGTTGCTCCAATCGTTGCCGCGCACTATTGGAGTTTGGCGCTGAGCAGTAAAGGGCTGCGGGTTCTCCTCAACGATCCAACACCAGTCGGCCCTCCACTCCTCCCACTTGCTGTGAAGCTCTCCTTCAAGATAGGCTTCTTTCTTGCCGATCCTGGAGATCCAAGCAATCCCTTCGGCAAGTGGCTCTCCTCTCTCAACTCGGGGCATGAAGAAGTGGCGGAAGAGGGCTACGTTTGGGTGGACTCCGACAAAATTTTCGCAAAGGTGTCGCGAAACCGACATGGTCGAGACAACATTGGGGTGAAATCAAGGAGGCGAAGCCCGTGGGTGTTCATGATATCGCAGAAAAATTAGAGAAGGCGGGCAGAGCCCGCAATAGAAGAACAAAGGCGAAGAAAGGGTACCCAGTTGGGGCTAGTTCGAAGCAGCGGCTGGGAGTACCTTTGTGCGCGCGGATGCGCCTGCGTCTCCGTCGACTGCACAGGTAGTAGTTCTCCCTCAGCTCCCTTGCGGCGAGCTGGGCGGGGGATGAAGACGGCCCGCTCCTTTCGCGGCGCCATGAGCCGCAGCGCCTCGGCCGACTTCATGCCCTTCCCTTATCGGCTTTGAGCCATGGCGGAGGTGGTGGAGGAGACCGACGGCGTTGATGGCGCTGGTGGCGATGGGGCGGGCGCTGCTCTCTTCAGACTAGAGAAGAAGGGGAGCGCGGTGGTTTTCTAGATTAGACAGCAAATGGCGAGGTGGGCGACCTGCCCTGTTTCCCTATTTATAAGGAGGGAGAGGGCGGACGTTCCGCTTTTTCAAATAAAGAAACCCCCACGATCTCTCCCACGACGCCACGCTCGACGCGTGCTGTTAAGTGGGGGCGTGGTGGGTCCGGAGCAAGTTACGGCGTGATCTAGGCCGCGTGCCCGTGCAGATGTTTTCGGCCTGGCCCAACAGCGCCGACACCGTGTGTGGCCCAGGCCGGGGCTCTGCCGGTGCACTAGAGTAGGGTACCCTAGTATCCCGAACTTCGTGCACGGGCAGTCTGCACATCCAGCTGCAAGGCTTGCTGGTGACCGCCAAGGTCCTCCGTGGTTCCTTTGGAGCCATTCAAGAACAAAGTATTTAAGCCAAGGAGACAAAGCCCCGGCAAGAGGAGCTTGCCGGGAAAGCCACTCAAGGCACACAGAAGACAAGACCCCGGCAAGAGGAGCTTGCCGGGAAGGCCCGAAGAGCGACAAGCTTCCGGACGCGACAAGGATTCAGCCACGGCAAGGCGCTTGCCGCGACAGGCAACCACTCTGTACCTCCGCTCCAGCTCATCCACCAACGTGTCGCCATGAGACCATTCCAGGCGCGCGTGTCAAGAGGCTGTGCGGCCAGCGGAGCGCAGCGGTAAGCGACGCTGACAAGGTTGCCGTCGTGGCAAGCGTGGCGCCCCTGACGGTCCCTGTTGCACTGTTTAGGCGACATGGACGGGCATTTAATGCTTTTGTCCCCTGCCGTTAGAGTTAGGTAGAACACACTGTACAAGTAGCTATACCAATCGCAACTCATTTTCCCTTTTTGCCCTTGTCTACGTTGCCACCTGTTGGTGACCCCTTGAGCATATAAAAGGAGGCCCATGCGCAACATAGAGAAGGTTCAGCTCATTCGAAACCAGAGACACTCATGCTAGGTCTTGTAGCTCCCATGGCTCTCTAGCAAGAACACAATATAATCAGACAAGCAGCAGTAGGAGTATTATCTCTCGGAGAGCTCGAAGCTGGGTAAACTGCTCGTGTTAGCCGCCTCGATCTGCTCTTCGTGCGACCTCCGCCCCCCACCGAACCGAAAGGGGCTCGGTCCGCCGGTCCCATAGGTGTTCGTGGGTCCGATCAGCTTCCCCGACAATGGATGATGAGAATTGGAACACAGATCTCCCTTTGTGTAGTTCCACCAAAATGAACCAATTGTTCCATCTAACATTCCAGTTAAACAGCACAAAAGTCACTTCTTTTAAGAAGAGTTTTGTGCAATTATAAAAGGTCACAACAACAACTGGTGAATTGGATATCCTGTTTGCACAAAAAGGCACAGAGGAAACAATCAGAGTCTCAAACAATTATAGGCAAAAACATTTGGCTAAACTTGTCGAGTCTCAAACAATTACTGAGCAAAAACAGTGGCATGGCTTCATTTTTACCAGGACATTATATTAAGAACAGCTAAGGCTGCGTTAGGTTCCGAGTGTTTGGTGCAGGATTTTCGTAGGAACACAATTCCTACCGTATTCTTTCCCTTCCAACCGTTCGAACATGGGAAAGGTGAATAGTGTTTCATAGGAAAGCTGGTCCAGTAGTACCGATTCCATCGGATTATAAACATCCACGCTGCTCATTTTTTGGCGGAAGCCCGAGGCAGCTTCGCTGCCATGTTAGACAGGTTGATGTGCTGTGTTTGCGGAATAAAAAATCAACCTATGTGTGGTACGTGAGGTGAGGACAAGAGTAGTCACTGTGCAGCTGAATAAACAAATAGCATCTCATACTGCCAAGCATGCTACTCTAAAAAAACAAATCTGTACATTTTGTAGTCCATCCAACACATTCTCTTGAGAGTTTCCTCCGGTTCGCTGTTCCATAGTTTTATACCTACATTCCTTTCCTATTCCTCTATTTTCATCAAGACCTATGTTTTCTGCCCCTTTATTCCGACCGAAGCCTAGATATTCGGTATAAGGGCATGGGACAGTGGGTGCACCAAAGAAGATCTGACACCATGTACGTAAACAGGGGCATAAAGTGGTGATTCATAGTTTGTTGCCCGAGAAACAAACATCCAAGAAACATATCTGGGTTGGTCCCATTTTGTTCACTCTAGCCACCTACTCCTATGTGTGGATAGCAAATCTAGTCCTGGTCATACCACTTTGTACAGCTTTACCCTATATTTCCCTTTTTCGACCAAGAGACCGGTTGGATGACCAGTCATACTACTTTCATCCCCTTTCCTTCCTGTTTGTACCAATTCCGATGTACATACTAAATTCCCCCACCCCCACTTTATTTTAATGACAAGTATTTTCAGACGGAGGGAGTACAAGCTTCTACTCCATGAAGTAGCTTTACCTCTAACAATAGAATAAAAAAATAGGTGACGCTGGACCATCCGATCGAGAGGGGCTGAGAGGTAGAAAATGATGCACTTGCAGCGACGTAGCGAGCTGGGGAAGTAGAGCTAAGGCGGTTTCGAACGAAGATATACCTGAAGGTCGTCGGGATGTGGATAGGTGGGCGGCGGGAGGCCGGATCCGCCCACGAAGCGACGAAGGATCGGAGGACCTCCAGCCGGCGCGGCGAGATAACGATGCGGCCGGCAGTGGATCTCCTCCCTCGCTGTCGACGACGGCCCAAACGCTGCCCCTCCTCCCCTTCACCGGCGGAGGGGGATACGTCCGGATCTGTAACCAGCGGTGAGGATAGAAAGCCAGTGTTTTTTGAAGGGAGAAAGACAGGGTTACTACCCCTATCTTGTTTAGATCTGGAGAGGATGAGAGTGTGTGAATAGAGCAGCCCTAGCAAGCAAGCGCGGAGGCTCTGACCTATATATAAGTAGTGGGGTAGTTTTCCTTTTCACTCCATCAAAACAATCGTTTAAAATTGTGTACTAAACTTACATGCCAGGTCGCGGTTTTTTTAGTTGTTGATTGTTTTTTGAGATAGCTACCCACTTTTTCCAAGTGGTGTTACGGTGTGCCTGGTCGCACTTTGTATCGTTCAAGTCTGGTAGTACTACAAGTCCCTCCATTAAATGAACAACCACCCCCTCGTAAAAATTGTGAACAAGCCCACGGCTAAAATTAGCGGAAACGTGGGTTGCCCCAACATGCATTATTATTTATATTTTCTACTCCCTCCGTTCCTAAATATAAGTCTTTTTTATTAGCCACACCTAAGAAAAGAAATTTTTTATTAGCAGTGAACCCCACATGTCATAGACACAAAAATTGTGGCAAGATTCCCTTAGGCAAGCCAAAGTGTGTCTAACAGTTTGAGCAACTCAGGTTAGGCAAGTGTGGCAAGTGTGGGAAAAATAATGTGGCAACATAAGACAAACATAGTCACAATCCAAACAGCCCCGTGATTTTTTGTGACATGCATGAAAATTTGGTTAGTTAAATTTATAGTCAAAATTTGGCAAGGTGCATCAAATCAACACATGCAAGTATCAAAAGGAAAGTCACGGCATGCATGCATGCGTTGTACTCCCTCCGTTTCCAAATATAAGTCTTTTTAGAGATTGCAACAAGTGACTACTCCCTCTGTTCCTAAATGTAAGTCTTTTTAGGGATTCGACTAAAAACTACATACGGATGTATGTAGACATATTTTAGAGTGTAGATTCACTCATTTTGTTTCGTATGTACTCCAGTTCATAGTGAAATCTCTAAAAAGACTTATATTTTGGAACGGAGGGAGTACATACGAAGCAGAATATGTCTACTCCTACGTACGAAGTAGCCCTTTTGAAATGTGTAAAAAGAGTTTTATCGAATGCAGTGCTTTGATGTGTCGTGTCAACTCGTACAAGCCCGAGAAATTTGATTACTACGACGCCCTCTCCCTCGTGGACTGAGCTCCGGTGCCTTAACTGCACCTGCCTTTGGCTGCATGACAGGTGGGCCAACCACCTGTTGGGCCCACCTGTCATGGACGCAAAGGCAGGAGCAGTAAGTAGAAGCTTTTGCTACACGCTATCCCTCCCGCACGAGGTGGACGGACATGCAGCAGTGGATTTGATACTGTAGGAGTAGGGGTAACATCATTGTTCGTCTTCTTGAAGAGGCGAAGAGCCAAGTGCAAACCGAACATGGCAGTTGCGAATGCTCGCGTGGTGCGGTTCCTTGGAGTACTAGCCAGGCTCTTGCATGAGACAAAATTGCTATTGTTTAACAATTAAACTCCATTATCCATTGGTTGATACTCATTCTGCATAGGTCCACGCGCTTAGCACTGTTTCCTCCTGGGGTCACCAATGTTTATTTGCTAATTAATAGCATTCCATGCAATGAACTAGCCATTGCAAGTCATTAAAAGCATGCACACCTCTCATCTCTTATTGGTTGATACATATGTCAAGAAACAAGAAACAAGGTAGAAGTTAATGCAACGCGCCTAAGTGTTTTGGGACTATTTGGTTTTCGTAAGATGACTTACACACCTAGACGGAGGGAGTAGTATAGACCTGTAAACCGGAAAGGAGTATTTGCCTTTCTAGAGATTTCAACAAGTGACTAGACTTCGGCTAAAAAAAAAACAAGTGACTAGACTACACGTGTGCAGTACCCCCTCCCCTCCGGTTTATAGGGCTCAAATCTCAAATCTCATGAACCAAGGCATTTTGCAATTGGAGGAATGTATCTCGTACTTTACAAAACTACCCTACTTAAACTCATGCATTAATTACGTAGTTCTCTTGTTTTCCTCTCCGCCTTGGTCGCGGTGCACAATATTGATGCTAGCCATAGTGGGAGTAACTTAACACATCCCAAGACAATTTTGCTTATGTGGCAAGTATTTAATGAGGAAAGAGGTGCTTGTGGTAACATAATATGTTACTGTAACATAGCGCTTTCTGAGGCAAAATGAGTCTATGAGATAATAAATGAAGCAATCTATGATACTACTACTATGTTACTTTGCACTATGGAGGTACTCCTCCTTTGCGCTTTATAGGGCTTATCTTAAAATTTTCGTTTTCCATTTTATAAGGCTCAATTTGGTTGTTCCCAATCACATGTTCAGATTTCAAGGTGCATTAAATCATTGCATGCAAGTATTAAGAGAAAATTGACCAATGCATGTAATTTATGCATGCATGCATTGCAATTAATGCATTGGTAAACATACTTTTTTGAGGAAAACAAGAGCATTAATTGGGTGCTTTTGCAAACTACAAAAAGTATTCCACCACTCACCATCTACATTGTTGATGAGATTTTTTAATTGAGCCTTATAAACCGGAAAGGAGGGAGTAGTAACTTACACTAGTGTTATATGCATGACACTAGTCTAAGTTACTCCCCACTATGACCAGCCTGAGAGAGTGCTTTGATACGTTTTAGTCTCATGACTAAAAGTAGTGGGACTAAAACTTGTTAGCCTCATCCATGCTTGGATCCAAATACTAAAGAGACTAAAATCAAGTTATTGACATTTCAAAGCATCTAGGCCCGCGTGCCATCCACCAAATCACAGCGAGGTGCTACAGTCGAGGCTCACCTGTCACCCCGGTGTGGCCGTCATGACCCGTCATATCACAAAACCCACACCTTTACCAGCAGGGGTAAGGTGGCCTCCAAGTTGGACTGGACAAAGCAACCATCATTTCATTGGAACGCTCGTTCAAGCCCTTTCTTCCCTTTCTTTAAGAAAACCTCACTCCAGGCTACTCACTTCTGCCATTTTTCTTCTTTACCGACGAAGGAAAGGTGGGCGAATCTGTTATGCTGCTATATTTTCATTCCAATAATCTTGTTTTTGCGAAGCACCGACCGATTCTCACATCCTATTCTTTTCCTGTTTTCATTGCGATTGTGGTTTCCTTTCGATTGCTTTTTGTTTGTCAGTTCATTGATGGATCCTGGAGCACTAGGCAAAGAGTTGCCGGCGGACAACCCACTGGAGACAACGATCTCCAGGAAGCGAGCACTGACCAACGAGTTGACCATGTTGGCAGGCCAACCCATGGAGACGAAGAACTCCAAGAACCAAGCACTGGCCAAAGAGTTGAGAATGTTGGCGGACGAACTCCTCAAAGAAAGTTGGAAGAACAGCAAGGGCCCCACCGTGCCTACCCTAGGAGTTCTGATTGCCACCTATGTGAGGCTCAAGACCGAGTTTGAGGAGATAGTCTCCGTTGAGAAGCAGTATTCCCCTGGCAAGGTGATGGCCCCCATCGAGGACGAGGAGATGGCCCCCGGAGGGATGAGATCCCCCGGTGAGCTTCATAAGGTAAAAAATAATGGCTTATTACCATAGTTGTGGTTTTTGATTATTTGCAATGTGCTTGCTTTTTGATTATTTGCAATGTGCTTGCTAATATGTTAGTGTTGTGCAGGTGCCGGTGGTTGTCCTTGATGATTCCGATGTCGTGGCCCGTCCTATTGGCATCGCCCCGGAGATCGATTTCCATACCGCTGTCCATCCTGTGGACATCGCCCCAGAGATTGATTTCGATGTCGCGGTCAGTGATACGTCTCCGTCGTATCTATAATTTTTGATTGTTCCATGCCAATATTATTCACTTTCATATACTTTTTGGCAACTTTTTATATTATTTTTGGGACTAACATATTGATCCGATTGCCCGGTGCAGTTCACATGCATTGCATGTTTTATGTTTAGCAGAATATCCATATCAAACGGAGTCCAAATGGGATAAAAACGGACAGAGCTTATTTTTGGAAAAGATGGAAAATTCCAGAAGAAAAATCCACGCGAGACGGTGCCCGAGGTGGTAACGAGGCAGGGGGGCGTGCCTGCCCCCCTGGGCGCGCCCCCTACCCTCGTGAGCCCACCGTAAGGTGGTTAATGCTCTTCTTTTGCCGCAAGAAAGCTAATATTCGGAAAAAAAATCACGGCGAAGGTTTTAGGCCAATCGGAGTTACGGATCTCCATATATCGTGAAACAGTGAAAGCAGAGCGAGCAACGCAGAAGCAGAGAGATAGATCCAATCTCGGAGGGCTCTCTCCTCCCAAGCCATGGGAGCCAAGGACGGAGGAAACCCTTCTCCCATCTAGGGAGAAGGTCAAGGAAGAAGAAGAAGGAGGGGGCTCTCTCCCTCGCTTCCGATGGCGCCAAACGCCGGGGGGCCATCATCATCACCGGGACCTTCACCAACACCTCCGCCATCTTCACCAACATCTCCATCACCTTCCCCCCTCTATCTACAGCGGTCCAGTCTCCCGCAACCCGTTGTACCCTCTACTTGAACATGGTGCTTTATGCTTCATATTATTATCCAATGATGTGTTGCCATCCTATGATGTCTGAGTAGATTTTCGTTGTCCTATTGTTGGTTGATGAATTGCTATGATTGATTTAATTTGCTTGTGGTTATGTTGCTGTCCTTTGGTGCCCATCATATGAGCGCGCGCGTGGATCACACCATAGGGTTAGTTGTATGTTGATAGGACTATGTATTGGAGGGCAAGAGTGACAGAAGCTTCAACCTAGCATAGAAATTGATGCATACGGGATTGAAGGGGGACCAATATATCTTAATGCTATGGTTGGGTTTTACCTTAATGAACGTTAGTAGTTGCGGACGCTTGCTAATAGTTCCAATCATAAGTGCATAGAATTCCAAGTAAGGGATGACATGCTAGCAGTGGCCTCTCCCACATAAAACTTGCTATCGGTCTAGTAAGGTAGTCAATTGCTTAAGGGACAATTTCGCCACACCTACCATCACTCTTCCACACTCGCTATATTTACTTTAGTTGTGTCTTTACTTAAACAGCCCCTAGTTTTATTTTCGTGCTCTTTACTTTCTTGCAAGCCTACCCAAAAACACCTACAAAGTACTTCTAGTTTTATACTTGTTCTAGGTAAAGCGAACGTTAAGCGTGCGTAGAGTTGTATCGGTGGTCGATAGAACTTTAGGGAATATTTGTTCTACCTTTAGCTCCTCGTTGGGTTCGACACTCCTACTTATCGAAAAACGTTGAGATCCCCTATACTTGTGGGTTATCAAGACCTTTTTCTGGCGCCGTTTCCGGGGAGCAATAGCGTGGGGTGAATATTCTCATGTGTGCTTGTTTGCTTTATCACTAAGTAATTTTCATTTGCTGTTCTTAGTTGTTTTCTATCTTTAGTTATGGGTAGGAAACGCAAAATACCAAAAAAATTAGTTGTACCTACTGCACCAATGGTTGAAGAACCACTCAAAATCTATCACACTACTGAAGCTTTTTACTTGGACCATCTTTGATCCCTTTGTGCTCGTGCTGAAACCCCGACTAGCTTAGTTGAGGGCAAATCTTTAGATGAGCATGCTTGTTATGTGCGACACCGTATATCTTAAAAAGGGAAACTATTATGGGATCAAATTCAACGTTTGCAATGCTATGCTTGGAATTTATGCTATTATTATGATTTTACTTGTTGTTCTGAAAACCCTAAGAAACACCTTCCCTACCAATGTGAGTTGATTGATAATGGAATCTTATCCTCGTATGCTAAGGGTGTTTATAATTACTATGATGGTCAACAAATTGAAGAATTTGTTGCTTTTAAGGGTGCTTACGAAATTGCTTCTTTGATTGAAAAGTATGGTGCTACTCTTTACGAATCTGAAAATTTTGCCATACTTAAATATTGCTATGATAATTATGCTTCTAATCCTTATGTTAAACCATATATTGAGAACTACTCCGCTGTCCAAGAAGAGACTAATATTTTGCAGGAAGCTATGGAAGAAGAAATTGATGAAACTGTGAGCTCATTGGATGAAAAAGATGATGAGGAGAGCGAAGAACAAAAGGAGGAAGAGCGGATTAGCTACCCGTGCCCACCTTCTAATGAGAGTAACCCTCCAACTCATACATTATTAATTCCCCTTCGTGCTTACCGAAGGATGATTGTTATGATCCCGTTGATTCTCTTGAAATATCCCTTTTTGATGATGCTTGCTATGCTTGTGGCCAAGATGCCAATATGAATTATGCTTATGGAGATGAACTTGCTATAGCTCCTTATGTTAAACATGAAATTGTTGCTATGGCACCCACGCATGATAGTCCTATTATCTTTTTGAATTCTCCCGAATATACTATATCGGAGAAGTTTGCCCTTATTAAGGATTATATTGATGGGTTGCCTTTTACCGTTGCACATGATGATTTTGATAGATATAATATGCATGTGCTTGCTGCTCCTACTTGCAATTATTATGAGAGAGGAACTATATCTCCACCTCTCTATGTTTCCCATACGATAAAGTTGCAAGAAACTGTTTATACTATGCATTGGCCTTTACTATGTGTGCATGAATTGTTCTTTTATGACATGCCGATGCATAGGAAGAGAGTTAGACTTCGTCATTACATGATATATGTTACTTTGTGCTCACTACTAAATTACAAATCATTGCTAATTAAAATTGCCTTTGATATACCTTGGGATCCGAGTGGATTCACTACTTGAGCACTATATGCCTAGCTTAATGGCTTTAAAGAAAGCGCTGCCAGGGAGACATCCCGGAAGTTTTAGAGAGTCATTTATTTCTGTTGAGTGCTTCCATTTAGTTAAAAAAACAACAAAAATAAAGAGGGGGACCCAAAAAATTTTTCAAAAAGGAAAGTGAAAGTGAGGAAGACAAGCACTGTTGAAGTGGGAGAGCTCCTTGAACTTTGTTCATGCTCACGGCAACTCTGTGAATCTTGATTACAGAAATTTTCAATAAAAATAATTATCCCCTTGTACAATTCCATTGTATTATAAAAATAACTAGAGAAAGGGCCCGTGCGTTGCAACGGGTATAAAATAAATAAAATTTGAATTATAAACACTTAGTACCTCCCTTCACTGTTGCGCAAAGTAAATCATCAACTTGCCGCTTGGGCCAGGATTGGGACACCCCTCCTTTTTTCTCCTCCCATGAATACTTCCGAATTTCCTCAAAAGATGGTTCCGTCACTTCGGTCATGACTGCCGAACCTTGGCGGCGTGGATCATACATCGCCTCTCCTCCTTCGTCGTCGCCTCCGACTCATTTTGTCCCGTGATAAGAAGCGGTAGAAAAGAAATATTATATGCTTAAGTTGCACCAAATTCCTAAGTAGCTCTCAGGCATCTGAGGCAAATGGTCTCTCTACCTCTACAAGCATGGCAGGAAGTTAAGTGCTAAAGCTCCACACTGAAGCTTGAACACAATAATAATTAAGTCCAATAGAAGCTAGCTTTGTTGTCATATGTGCACTTCGAAAGCTATGTCATTTATCAAAGAAAAAAATATACAACATGCAATGAGACTTGCATTATTATCAGATGTCATACTAATGGCAGTGTGTACGATCAAACTCGAAAATTAATCTTTGGAAGAAAATAAAATAGGTACATGCCGGCTGGTGGCCCATAAATAAAATTGAACGAGCGTGAACATGCGCAGAAAAATAGTACCACCTCGGGTAAACCATATGAAACTGCATGAACGAGGTGGACGGACGAAAAGCGGACGAAATTACGGTGGTAAGAAGCAATAACTCTTTTATTAGTAGGTGGTATAGATATAGATATAGATAGCAAAGTGCATGTGCGTTGCAACGGTACAAAATAACTAACAATTGATACCTCCCTTCTCCATCATCGTTTAAATGAGTAGTAAATCTCCGCCGGTCGATTATTTTTGTAGAATTCGTTTGGGTGTTGTTTTAAAATAATCACTCGAATAATTAGTATCACTTAATCTGTATTTATTTTAGAATTAGTAAAAAATTTGGGTGTTGTTTTAAAATAATCAATCGAATAATTAGCATCACTTAATATGTTTTAGAATTAGTAAAAAATCATACCTATGATAAAAAAACATACCGCTATGCGTAGGGCATATGCACGCTGCATGCGTGTTGCAGCAGATCCATGCGGACCTTCCCATTATGTGGTCTGTGCATGTAATTTTTTATGAAGAAATCTTTGACTTCAGTTAATTGGTCTTGCCGCACCTTCCCATTATGGGGTCTGTCTTTCTAAGAAATCCATCCGAATATCCCCTCTGTGTTGGATCTCTTCCGTGTCCTGTTTATTTAGCACACATCCCATATAATGGAAAGAAAGGGCTGCCAGCCCAACTGGTTTCTGTCCGCTGCCGTCCGCTATGATCACCACGGCTTTGGGCACTACTTGTCACCACCATCATACATACATGCCCAGCTCTTTGCTTGTCATCAAACGTCAAGCCGCTGCTTGTCATCAAGATTTTATGTCTAGCTTTTGGCCGCTACACTGGCTGCTTCCATATTCTCTCAAGGCAACGTTTATATTATGCTAATCTTGTATCCCAGCACCTAGCTAGCCGCCAGCTAGATAGGTTGATGTTCCAGACAACTTGAGAACGTATATGAATTGGTGGGAATTAGTTTAAATTGGCGAGGTGGGACTATTCAAACAAAAATATCCACGCATCATCAATTCATTATGCCTTCCCTGTTGGCTATCGACTTAGCACACAACACCTGAGGTTACAGGTTCAATCTCCACCTCAGGCATCGTTTTTTTGGGTGCTTGCGCGAGAACTAGAAACATGACACGTTTAGCCTATACTTACAGGCAGAAAAACACATAATGATCAGCGTTGGCTCCTAATTAAATGGCCCCAAGCACACGACCTATGAAGGCCAATGCTGAGCGATCGATAGGTGGAATCAGACGATCGTTTCAAACGTAGGAAACGAACTGTAAGATTAGTACCACCTCAGATATAGAAAATAATATAGGTGAAAAAAACTGGAAGCGTAAATTCACGGCAATAAGCGTATTGTGACGGTGAACCCGACAAAGTCAATCCGTGCTTTATTATTAGGGAGAGATGTGCCAAGGTTTGCCTTTAGGATGTTTACAATGTTTGTTGGTTTGTGCGGTGCAGGACATAAACTTTGGATGTAGTGCGTGAATTTTAGTTTTTTACTGGGACGTCAAATGGTTCTGATTCTTTTTGCACTGTCTTTATGTACAAATTTTTTATTTTTCCTAATTTTGGTAGAATTTTTCAAGTATCAGAAGTATGGTTAATGTTCAGATTTCTACAGACTGTTCTGTTTTAGACAGATTCTGTTTTTGATGCATAGTTTGCTTGTTTTGATGAAACTATCAATTTATATCAGTGGATTAAGCCATGAAAAAGTTATATTACAGTAGACACAATGCAAAAACAGAATATGAATTGGTTTGCAACAGTACTTAGAGTGGTGATTTGCTTTATTATACTAACGGATCTTACCGAGTTTTCTGTTGAAGTTTTGTGTGGATGAAGTGTTTGATTGAGAAGGTTTCGACGTGAGAAGAAGGAAGAGAGGCAAGAGCTCAAGCTTGGGGATGCCCGAGGTACCCCAAGTAAATATTCAAGGAGACTCAAGCGTCTAAGCTTGGGGATGCTGGGAAGGCATCCCCTCTTTCTTCAACAAATATCGGTATGTTTTCGGATTCGTTTCGTTCATGCGATATGTGCAAGTCTTGGAGCGTCTTTTGCAATTAGGTTTTTATTTTTATTTTATGCACCATGATGGTATGAGATGGTTCTTGGTTGATTTATAGAATGCTTCATGCACTTCACTTATATCTTTTGAGTATGGCTTTATAGAATGCTTCATGTGCTTCACTTATATCATTTGAAGTTTGGATTGCCTGTTTCTCTTTACATAGACAACCGCCATTTGTAGAATGCTCTTTTGCTTCACTTATATTTGTTAGAGCACGGGCATATATTTTGTAGAAAGAATTAAACTCTCTTGATTCACTTATATCTATTTAGAGAGATTACAGGAATTGGTCATTCACATGGTTAGTCATAAAATCCTACATAAACTTGTAGATCACTGAATATGATATGTTTGATTCCTTGCAATAGTTTTGCGATATAAAGATGGTGATATTAGAGTTACGCTAGTGGGTGGTTGTGGATTGTAGAGACACTTGTGTTGAGGTTTGCAAGTCCCATAGCATGCACGTATGGTAACCGTTGTGTGACAAATTTGAAGCATGGGGTGTTTCTTTGATTGTCTTCCTTATGAGTGGCGGTCGGGGATGAGCGATGGTCTTTTCCTACCAATCTATCCCCCTAGGGGCATGCGTAGTAGTACTTTGTTTCGAGGGCTAATAAACTTTTGCAATAAGTACATGAGTTCTTTATGACTAATGTGAGTCCATGGATTATACGCACTCTCACCCTTCCATCATTGCTAGCCTCTTGATGCCGTGCATTGCCCTTTCTCACCTCGAGAGTTGGTGCAAACTTCGCCAAGCATAAAAACCCGTGATACGATCGCTCTATCACACATAAGCCTCATTATATCTTCCTCAAAACAGCCACCATACCTACCTATTATGGCATTTCCATAGCCATTCCGAGATATATTGCCATGCAACTTCCATCATCATCATATACATGACTTGAGCATTCATTGTCATATTGCTTTGCATGATCGTAAGATAGCTAGCATGATGTTTTCATGGCTTGTCCGTTTTTGATGTCATTGCTACGCTAGATCATTGCACATCCGGTACACGCGCGGAGGCATTCATATAGAGTCATACCTTTGTTCTAGTATCGAGTTGTAATATTGAGTTGTAAGTAAATAAAAGTGTGATGATCATCATTATTAGAGCATTGCCCAGTGAGGAAAGGATGATGGAGACTATGATTCCCCCACAAGTCGGGATGAGACTCCAGACGAAAAAAATAAAAAATAAAAAAAATAAAAAAAGAGAAAGGCCAAAAAAAAGAGAAGGCCCAAAAAAAAAGAAAGAGAAAACAAAGAAAATGAGATAAAAAGAGAGAAGGGGCAATGTTGCTATCCTTTTACCACACTTGTGCTTCAGAGTAGCACCATGTTCTTCATATAGATTGTCGCCTATGTTGTCACTTCCATATACTAGTGGGAATTTTCATTATAGAACTTGGCTTGTATATTCCAACGATGGGCTTCCTCAAATGCCCTAGGTCTTCATGAGCAAGCAAGTTGGATGCACACCCACTTAGTTTCTTTTGTTGAGCTTTCATACACTTATAGCTCTTAGTGCATCCGTTGCATGGCAATCCCTACTCCTCGCATTGACATCAATTGATGGGCATCTCCATAGCCCATTGATTAGCCGCGTCGATGTGAGACTTTCTCCTTTTTTGTCTTCTCCACATAACCTCCATCATTATATTCTATTCCACCTATAGTGCTATATCCATGGCTTGCGCTCATGTATTGCGTGAGGGTTGAAAAAGCTGAAGCGCGTTAAAAAGTATGAACCAATTGTTCGGCTTGTCATCGGGGTTGTGCATGATGGGGGCATTTTGTGTGACGAAAATGAAGCATGGCCAAACTGTATGATTTTGTAGGGATAAGCTTGCTTTGGCCTTGTTGTTTTGAAAAGACATGATTGCTTTATTGGTACGCTCGAAGTATTATTGTTTTTATGTCAAATGATAGACTATTGCTTTGAATCACTCGTGTCTTAATATTCATGCCATGATTAGACATATGATCAAGATTATGCTAGGTAGCATTCCACATCAAAAATTATTCTTTTTTATCATTTACCTACTCGAGGACAAGCAGGAATTAAGCTTGGGGATGCTGATACGTCTCCGTCATATCTATAATTTTTGATTGTTCCATGCCAATATTATTCACTTGCATATACTTTTTGGCAACTTTTTATATTATTTTTGGGACTAACATATTGATCCAGTGCCCAGTGCCAGTTCCTGTCTGTTGCATGTTTTATGTTTCGCAGAATATCCATATCAAACGGAGTCCAAACGGGATAAAAACGGACGGAGCTTATTTTTGGAAAATATGGAAAATTCCAGAAGAAAAATCCACGCGAGATGGTGCCCGAGGTGGTCACGAGGCGGGGCGCCGCCCCCCGGCGCGCCCCTACCTCGTGAGCCCACCGTAAGGCGGTTGATGCTCTTCTTTTGCTGCAAGAAAGCTAATATTTGGAAAAAAATCACGGCGAAAGTTTCAGGCCAATCGAGTTACGGATCTCCATATATCGTGAAACGGTGAAACAGAGCCGAGTAACGCAGAAGCAGAGAGATAGATCCAATCTCGGAGGGGCTCTCGCCCCTCCCAAGCCATGGGAGCCAAGGACCAGAGGGGAAACCCTTCTCCCATCTAGGGAGAAGGTCAAGGAAGAAGAAGAAGAAGAAGGGGGGCTCTGTCCCCCTCGCTTCCGGTGGCGCCGGAACGCCGTCGGGGGCCATCATCATCACCGTGATCTTCACCAACACCTCCGCCATCTTCACCAACATCTCCATCACCCGCAACCCTCTGTACCCTCTACTTGAACATGGTGCTTTATGCTTCATATTATTATCCAATGATGTGTTGCCATCCTATGATATCTGAGTAGATTTTCGTTGTCCTATTGATGGTTGATGAATTGGTATGATTGATTTAATTTGCTTGTGGTTATGTTGTTATCCTTTGGTGCCCATCATATGAGCGTGCGCGTGGATCACACCATAGGGTTAGTTGTATGTTGATAGGACTATGTATTGGAGGGCAAGAGTGACAGAAGCTTCAACCTAGCATAGAAATTGATGCATACGAGATTGAAGGGGGACCAATATATCTTAATGCTATGGTTGGGTTTTACCTTAAGAACGTTTGTAGTTGCGGACGCTTGCTAATAGTTTCAATCATAAGTGCATAGAATTCCAAGTAAGGAATGACATGCTAGCAGTGGCCTCTCCCACATAAAACTTGCTATCGGTCTAGTAAGGTAGTCAATTGCTTAAGGGACAATTTTGCCACACCTACCATCACTCTTCCACACTCACTATATTTACTTTAGTTGTGTCTTTACTTAAACAGCCCCTAGTTTTATTTTCGTGGTCTTTACTTTCTTGCAAGCCTACCCAAAAACACCTACAAAGTACTTCTAGTTTTATACCTGTTCTAGGTAAAGCGAACGTTAAGCGTGCGTAGAGTTGTATCGGTGGTCAATAGAACTTTAGGGAATATTTGTTCTACCTTTAGCTCCTCGTTGTGTTCGACACTCCTACTTATCGAAAAACGTTGCAATCCCCTATACTTGTGGGTTATCAGTCAGTCCTGTGGACATTGCCCCAGAAATCGATTCCCATGCCGCTGTCCGTGATGTGGTCATTGCCCGAGAGATCGATGGCAAGAAATAGTTGGTCATGCTAATCCTTCAGGGTAGTTTGCATTGCCCTGTGTTTAATTACCAGAACGATGCATGTTATCAAACCATCTTAGGGCTAGTGCACTGTCTTGTGTGGGCGGATCTTGCTACTTTTGTTTGATAGTGAATCATGCGATGAATCATGCGAACCCTCTCCGAGTTATGGAAACAGATGTATCCTCACCAGCTTTTGATGTAATATATGGCATGCTTAGATGTAAGTTTGAAATGTTTATCATATCAGCAGGGCTTGTTTGATGATTCTTGGTGTTAGTAGGCTAGCTACCGTGCGAGCTATAGTACTTGCAAAACACTCACCGAAGAGAAACATTGGGGCTGATGAGCTCGTGGTACGCTTATACTTATCCCTCGTCGATCGACCAATAGCCCTAGCTCCTAAAATTGTAGGCTTAGCGATCGATCAGACAATAGTCGACATACATTCAGGCCTCATTTGGTTCATAGGGTAGGAAAATCGTAGCAAAAGTACAGAGAACGTGCAACACAAAATCATAGCAGTGCAGAGACGTACTCCCTCCGTTCCAAAATAGATGACCTAGGCGGGCTAGTTTGGCCTAGTGGGTTTCAGTGATATGACGTGGTACAATGCCGTCCAGTCTTCGCGTGTGGTAGCAGTACTGCGGGTACAGTAAGTTTTCTTGAAGAAGCGGAATTCAACGAAGTCATGATGGTTCCTTCGTCCGAACAACTTACGGTGGGCAAGGTTGGGCCTGCGATACGACCGGGGTAGACCAGGATAATTTTGTGCATGGCAGGTGGACCAGGATGGTCGACATCCCACATGTCGGTGAATGAAAGTATTCTTTCCGATATAGAGGACGAGAAATGAGTATTCATTGTTTATTTTTTATGAAAGCTATTGTCTCCACTGTTACTCCTTAACTTTGTCAATGCCTCTCTCTCCTCCACATAAGCGAGGACTACTTGCTATGCATGCAGCGGGCAACTGACGTCTTGAGGGGCCAGGCCGGTGAGAGCGGGCTCCAGAAGCGGTCCGGACTCCAGCATGCCCACCTCACATTATCACCATATATTTCTTGGAGTCCGTGTGCGGCGGGCGAGCGATCTCTTCTCCCTCCCCCGTTTCTCTCTTCTCAGTCGACGCCCGCCGAGCGATTAGATTTCGGCTATCGACGGTTTATTCAATTACGGTCCCACATGTCAGTGAAATTGCAAGACAACGCGTGTCCCCTTTGGTGGCGGCGTGCGAGCCGGACTTTCGGGTTGCGACGCGTCACGAGTCGTAAGTGTGCCCTTTTCCTTTAGAACTTGCGGCGTAACATTTTCAGCGATCGATCGATAGAAATCAGAACAAAATGACGAGGGCGGTGCTTTCCTGCTCGTTAGGCGGGCGATTCGAGTGATATGACGTGCTACTGATGCCGCCCACTTGCTCCATTTTATGTAAGCAAGAGTTTACACTCGTACGCGGGAGGAGTGCGAAACACCGCAGATCTGATTTTGATCGAGGGATAACTGTTCCTTGCCAAATAATGGAGGATTATTAGCGATTATAGCATGATGGTTAGGGCATCTCCAGCGCTGGCCCACAAATTTACACCGGCATCTGTCCGAGGACACTGATGGATGCCATCCGATGCTACCCGCATACCTTTCGACAACTATATGAACTAACCGGACGAAATTCGTGCAAACAAAGCAAATTTCAAATTAACCGGATGAAATTCATTACATTTCGAAAACTTTTCCTACAAACTGGACGAAATTCATTACCTATTTTGTGGTGGAGCAAGGAACCTCATGGTGGAGCGTCTGCACTCATAATATTTAATATTATTCAACGACATAAAATTAACCAATCATCTCCACAGTAGACTAGAAGAGTACGAAACACGGCAACCCAGTGTAGTTACATCATACTAGTACATGGCTAACCCACGCTATCACCATATTTCTTGGCTTCCGTCGACACACCTATCTCTAGTAATCCAGCAGCCTCAGACGCTTCTCCTCCTCGTCTCTATCAAAGTGCGGCGGGCTGGCGTTTCTGCCGTCTATTGAGGTCGGTTAACTATCACATGTTAGCGACATGCCAAGAGCATTCTAAAAAAAATTCCTTTCACGTTCCGTTTTCAAAAATAAAAAAAATCCTTTCACGTGATTTAATTTGCTGTATGCTTTGAGCAACTTGCATGTCCTATACTGCTCTGTTTGATACTCTAACTTAGCTAGAGGTTAGACTAACTCATGACTAACCCTGAACTAATCAGTAGCCAAAGAGTTGTTTGGGTGACAGGGTTAGATTGACAATAAATGCACTTCATGGAGAGAGAAAGTGATTTTTCGATGGTCCCAATGAGAACTATCTCCGCTTAGCACCTCTTGGGTGGGATAGTTTTTTTGGTGGGTCCGTGCAACTTGCTCCAATTTAAACCCTCATGCTTGGATACTTTAGGGCTATTTGAGCCCCAACTAGCTCAAACTAACTCTAACCCATGGATCCAAACAGGGCCTATGGCCAGTCTCGACGCTGAGTAGCGATCGCGTCTTGCCGAAGCGGCGCTCTCTCGGCCGTCGCGCCACTTCAAAGCCGGCGCCAGTGAGAGGTCACCTCCGCTCTGGCCGAGCATTAATGCGGCACTGACGCTCCAGGCGACGCTGACCGTTTCACGCGGGAAGCACGCGCTGGCATGGGAGTATAGGTTTTGAACCGTTTCAGTTGTAGTAGTAATGGTAGTTTGCAAAACTACTCAATTATTGCACTCAGTTTCATAAGAAATTGTGGTAAAAAACGTTACTCCACAGCCCGCTTCCCTTCTCCTTCCTGCTCGTGATTTACGTGGCCATGTTAACGTGGTTGTGTCAAAAAAATGTCACTTCCTGCTCGTGATTTGCGTTATATAATTACAAGCAAGATTCTCGTGCATTGCACGGAACATCAATATGCATTTTTTTACAAAACACCTGTTGTGATTGACCCATGCAGGAGTAATCCCATGTGTAAAAACTAATGATATCTCAAGAATGTCATCGAAAAAATGAAAGATGAGAGATAAGGCGAGGAGGAGTGGAGCGTGGTAGTGACTGGAGGTAGGAATGGGCGGAGGCATGGGGATGGACGGCGCCGGCAGGCGGCAGCGGCCACCATGCATGCTAGATTGTTCCAGAGACTTATTCCTTTTTTAATTGCTGAGCAATGAGGTTGCGGGAGATAATGATGTGGAGAGAGGTGCGGGTATCTTTTGTAAAATTATCATAGTTTGCTTCCTATCCGTCAGATATAGATCATACGTTCTGTATTACAAGATGGCAGGCACACCATCATCGCCAACTCGTTTTTTTATAAGGGTATACATATGATAAGTTTGTTGACTACTAAAGTAAAGTGGAATCTGTCCATGTTATGCAAGTAAATAAAGGTGATTGTTTATCATACGGGTAAGGTTGGATGAAGGGTGGTAGGAACAAATGCTCCGCCTAGAGCATGTGTGTGTGAGATGGAGTCTTAGTGTGTGTGGTGTGTGTGTGAGAGAGAGAGAGAGAGAGTGTGAGAGAGAGAGAGAGAGAGATGGAGTCTTAGTTTGTGTGTGAGAGAGAGAGAGAGATGGAGTCTAAGTGTGTGTGGGGGGGTGCGTGTGTGTGCGTGTTTGTGTGTGTGTGAGAGAGAGAGAGAGATGGAGTCTAAGTGTGTGTAGGGGGGGGGTGTGTGTGTGTGTGTGTGTTTGTGTGTGTGTGTGTGTGAGAGAGAGAGAGAGAGATGGAGTCTTAGTGTGTGTGTGGGGGGTGGTGCGTGCGTGCGTGTGCGTGTGTGTGTGTCTTGTGTGTGTGTGTGTGTCCCGGGTCCTCTGTGGCGGATGTAATTTAAGTGTGCATGGCTTCATCATAGAGAGGTGATGTGTATGGCAGAGGCCACCAACGATGGGGTGCGAGAGAGAAAATGCCCGTAAGAGGGAAGAGAAGGTGCGTGCGCGTGAGAGGAGTCGACATCGAGAGAATGTGTTTGTTCGAGAGACACCACGGAAGACTACTATATATCGATGGTGCATGTACGCGGGAATTAAACAAAGGGATGGTCTTATTGGTTTCGGGATATAGGGAAGAGTGAGAGGCTGCTGGGGGGGTAGCTACAAGGAGATTGTTAAGTGTGAGTGTGTGTTTTGCCCATCCAGGCGGAAGTTATTTGCACAAAAGAGGAGAACGATTCGTGTGGCATTAGGATTGAGGGTAATTAACTACGTATGGAGACATAGAGACCTTGAGCGTGCATGTGTGAGAGGTATACATGTATCGTGGGATGTGTGTGTGTGTGTGCATGATCGAGATAAAAGAAAGAAGACATAAGTCCTAAGATCAACGACATGGGAGAGACGGATCGGTATGACAATATGCATGCATGTGAGAATGCAGGGAAGAAGGCCCGACAATTGAGCATGTGTTTTTGTCTTCAAGAGATAGTGGCATGGGCTGGAGCATGCATCTATGGCGAGCAGAGGGGGTGAGGCGCAACGATTGTGCAAAAGAGATCAACCTATAAATGCATATGTATGGATAGACATATATAGTGTGGGTGATAGGAAGCAAGACTCCGTGCGAGAAAGAAATGTTGACGGAGAAACTACAGATAGATACAGAGATGGAGATGCTAGCTAGAGAGACATCCGTTAGTTTGGGTGTCGGAAATGACCGTCGGGTGGTTCAAAGGGTGAAGTTATATATGTGTGTGAGAGGGCACTTGACTTCATGCATGTAGAGAGAAACATATGTAGTGTGCATGATAGGAATCAAGAGTGAGGGCGAGAAAGAAGGTTTATGGAGAAACAGATAAATAGAAAGATAAAGATGCTAGCTAGTGTGCGCTAGAGATAGGAGTCGAGTGGATCAAAGGCTGGGTTATGTGTGTGGGTGTGAGAGAGAGAGAGAGGGTGCATGTGAGTCACATACAAAAAATATCAAAGAGAAATGAGATCCAGAGAGACGGAGTTTTGTGTCTCATGAGAGAAAGATATTTCACAACGAGAGTGATAGCTAGAGAGACATATGAGGGAACGCAAGATATCTCTAGGGAGAGAGGGTGTGTTTGAGCGACATACAAGAGAACAATGGAGAAATATGAGACCAGGGAGACAGAGTTTGTGTTTGTGTGTGAGAAAGAGATATTGAAGAGGAAGAGTCGTGGGTTCTCATATCTAAGGAGCGAAAGACATCTCAGATGAGGGGTGTGCAAGTGGCACACATGGGAATAGTTGAGAGAAATGAGACCCGGGAGACAAAGTTTTGTGTTTGTGTGAGAGAAAGAGATTCCACATGGAGAATCATAGCTAGAGACACATAGCAGGGGCGCGAGATATACTTAGAGAGAGATAGAGTGATGAAGGTCGATGGAGAGAGTACCGTCGATTGTTACTGAAGATAAAAGATCATTGTCGACATACAGTAGCACGAGAGATGCCTGAGAGACGAAGAACGCGTATAGGTCCAGAGAGACACTACTGGAATCAGCTACTTTGCCATCTGCCAGATCTTTGCCGTCTGCTAGCGGACGGCAAATGAGCTCTTTGCCATCAGCTACCCAAAAAGCGGACGGGAAAGAACTGGCTGATGGCAAAGACCAAGGTTACCATCAGCCATTTCTTTGCCGTCCGCTCGCGGACGGCAAAGATTCGTTGCCGTCTGCTAGCGGACGGCAAAGAGGAAGGGGCCCCACCGACGAGTTGCAAAAAAAAAAACCTATCGGGCCCTCTTTGCGTCCGCTAGCGGACGGCAAAAAGCACGGGCGGACGGCAAAGGGTGGCGGACGGCAAGAGGGAGGGCCCCACGAACGTTAACGGCGCCCCCCCCCCTCTCTCTCTCTTTCTCTCCACCTCTCGCCCCTTCACCCCACCCGCCGCCGCCAGGCGCCCCGCCCGTCGCCCCACCACCCGCCGCCACCCAGCGCCCCATCCCTGCCCGCCTGCCACAGGCGGCGCCGCCCGCCCGGCGCCCGGCACCTCCAGCGCCCGCCGCCCGGCCGGGCCAGCCCCCGCCGCCCAGCCCGCCCGCCCCCTCCTCCGCCGCCCAGGCCGCACCGCCCCTCCTCCACCCTCGCCGCCACCCCAGCGCCCCCCCGCCCTGCCCCAGTGAGTATCTTCTTCTTCTTTTTCCTTTTTCTGTTTTTTTAGTTTTAGGTTTATGTTTAGTTTTAGGTTTATAGGTTTAGTTTTAGTTTAGTATTAGGTTTATAGGTTTAGTTTTAGTTTAGTATTAGGTTTAGATTTAGTTTAGTATAAGAAGAAGAAAAGAGAGGAGAGGAGGAGAAGAAGAAGAGGAAAAGGAAAGGAGGAAGAAGAAGAAGAAGAAGAAGAAGAAGAAGGAAAAAAGGAAGAAAAGGAAAAGGAGGAAGAAGAAGAAAAGGAAAAAGGAAGAAAAGGAAAAGGAAGAAGAAGAAGAAGACACCCGACCCCGAGACCCCGACCCGACCCGACCCGACCCGACACGGTACCCCAGACCCGACCAGCACCCGACACGACACCCGACCCCGAGACCCGACCCGACCCGAGACCCGACCCGACACCCCGACCCGACCCGACCCCGACCCGACACCCGACCCGACACCCTGACCCGACCCGACACCCCCCCCCTAAGGCTGACCCGACACCCGACCCGACACCCCGACCCCGAGCCTGACCCAACACCCCGACCCCGAGCCTGACCCGACACCACAGCCCGACACCACACCCCGACCCGAAACAACACCCCGACACCGACACGGCACTACCCGACATCGACACGACACCCCGACCCCGACCACAAAACAGCACCCCGACCCGACACGGCACCCGACACCGACAGGGACACCCCGACCACCGACGGGGTCATATATATATTGTGAATTATTAGTTAGGTCATATATTTTTCGATTTTGCTATGAAAACATCATATATAATTGTGTTGATCGTGTAGTTTTAATTGTGCAGTTGTTTCATCGCTGCGAGGTTTGGTGTTGACGACCTCGCCGTGTGTTTGACAAGCTCGCCCCTTAGTTCGTGGGTGAGCACAAATGACAACTCCTCCTCCCCATTAATTATTTGATCTATTCCGATGAAACTTGATAGCTAGCTATATATGTGTCTTGAATCATCGATGTCGTAACCAATATGTGTCTCCCGTTCGAAAGCGTCATAGTTATAAATATGCATGCATTTGCATATTTATAACCTTGATTCTTCGAATTGTCCAACGCTATCCATGGACAGCCAGGTATGTGTAGATTGGGTTCGTTTTCCCATATGCTTTGCTCGGATCCGGCGCATATATTTAAATCGATGCCTCCCTGTTGTTCTCGGTTACACATCCTCTCATTTATTGCGAGACGTGTATCGGGAGAACGGCGGGAGGTGCTGCCAAATTTTAACGTCGGATCCGGAGCATAGCATGGAAAATGAACCCAATCTACATACACGGGTGATTAGGACCTATCATTACCTATTAGAGTGTAGGTTGCATGGACGTAATAAAATTGACAAAGTAGATCAACTGATGAATATATACATGGTGAATTACATATATAATTGTTGTGTGTCCAGAGCTCGAAAGTCAAGATGAGTGACCGTGCTTGGATGTATACCGGTCACACCGGTCGAACAAATGGAGCGCTGAATGGTTCACAAAAACTAAGGGTTTGTGCAAGCCGCATTTGCAAATGGCCAAAAGAAAACCTGGTGCCCCTGTTTCCGGTCGGCAATTGGGAAAAGAAGACAGAGGCTGAAATGGGCAAACACCGCAGAAGAGTGGTTTCGCCCGATTATATGGTGTGGACATTTCATGGTGAGTCTGCCCAACATGACCGAGCTGAGGTGGATCGTCGCCGACCGACGAGCATGGTACCGGGATGGAAAACATGGTGCAAGGCTATGATGATGCTCGGGATTGGACGAGGAGATGGAGGAATCTGCAAAGGCCTTCAATGAAATGTTGGAGTCTTGAAACGTCCGCTCCACGAGCACACCGAGCTTTGTCGGTTGGATGTCATCTCACAAGTAATGGCTCAAGGCTCAGTTTAACTTGGGCGAGAGAATGCTATGGCCGCAATTATGACAGATTTGGGCGCTTTCTACCCAAAGGCCATGTAATGCACGCAAACCTGTACCAGTCGGACAAAATCCTCCGTGCAATCAAGATGCCCTATGAGAAGATACATGCCAGTGAGAAAGGATGTGCCTTATTTAGGCTTGACTATGCGGACTTGAACTATTGTCCCATTTGCAAGTCTTCCGTATATTGTGGTAGACAACGGTATGGGTGAGAAGACACAGACCAAAATCCCCGTTAGTGTTCTTCGGTATATGCCAATCGTACCAAGACTTCAACGTCTTTTCATGGTCGAAGAGACGGCCAGACAGATGACATTATACTGGATATCTTATATGTTTGCTCTGTAATGGCCTTTTGAAATATATCTATATATGTCATATATATTTGTGATGAAAATTGTTGGATTTAATAAAAAATGTATAAAAGAGCCAATATGCGGGCTCTTTGCCGTCGCCACCGACGGCAACAGCGCTCTTTTGTCGTCTTCCGCGGACGGCAAAGAAGACACGTGGCATCTAGCTGTGCTTCCCGGAAGCTGACCCATTTGGTCACTTCGCCATCGATGTGAGCGGCAAAGAGCCTGCAGTTTGCCATCGATGGCGAACGGCAAAGAACCCGCACATTGCCATCGATGGCGACGGCAAAGACACTAGAAATTTTGCCGTTAGCGGCGGACGGCAAAGGCCTTCCGTTAGACATTAACGGATCGACGGCGCAATTATTGCCGTCCGCTCTCTTTGCCGTCCGTCGCGGACGGCAAAGGGCCTTTGCCGTCGACCCCGAGCGGGACGGCAAAGTAGTATTTACCGTAGCCTACGTTGCGGAGCTCGTTGCCGTCCGTGGTGACGGCAAAGTATTTTGCCGTCCGCCATTCATGCCTTTGCCGTCCGCCATGGCAGACGGCAAAGTAGCTGATTCCTGTAGTGAGATAGTCCTATATAAGCATGAGTGATAGCTATATGAGACGAATATCTGGATTAAAGGGGATTCAAATATTTAAACTGGAGATCACGACATCGATAATATCATAACGCAAATTGGTGTATCAAACATGCATATTCATTTGAATTTGGGCACACGTGTAATGTTATATAGTTTATCAATATTGGTGATCCGTAGATTCTTCAATTACAGACAATGCATGGTTTATATGCAATTAGTGTCTAAACGGGATTACACTATATGTTGCGTGTGTGAAACACATTATACATGTTTGAGAAGTTAAAAAAACCCGCATGAAACACACATTAATTGGAGACAGTTAGCGAGGAATGCATACATTGGATTTCAACATAAAGTGGTTTCAAATATTTGAAAATCCAAATTGATGGATACAACCTTATGAATCTGAGATCATGCCATTTGTAAACCATATTTATGTACAAATGGTGTTGTGCTTTTGAAAGTATATATGTAAAAAAATGATGTATATAGAATGTAATTCCAATTGAAAATGGATCCCGCCCGAAAAAATAGTAGAATACAAACATGATTCGAATTGAGTTGGCACGGTAAACGTGCACTGTGCAAAATTTGAATGAAGCGGGGAAAGTCGCAGTAACCGCCCGAAACCAAAATCTGCGAGATGGAAATCACTACTGCCTATCCCTGCCGCGCAATTTCTATAGGTTTTGATAGGGGTAGGTTTGTAATTTCACCCAAACGTGACGTAACCGCCTCTCACCCGGATTCATACACGGTGGGCGCCAAAACACAGTGTGCCCTCGGCCAAAATCGCCTCCCTCCCCGATTCATATTCATACACTGTGGGCGCCAAAAACAAACTCTCGTCGGCAAATATTCGGTGTATGCGAGATTACCGTCCTATCCCCAACCGACTAATGTTGCTGTGATGTAGTAGAAACGGGGGCTAAGTTTGTAAATTTCCTTGCATTTGAGACAAGCGCGCCGTGACTACATGGTTCCCCCCTTCCTCTCTACCTCCCTTTTCCCCATTCGTACTCCGTGGGCGCCAAAACACCCTCTCCACCCCCACCCTCCTCCGTCCGTCGCCGTCCTCCTCCACCATGCCGGAGCTGATACCCCGACGCCGCCGTCCATTACAAGAGATCAACCTCTCTCATCCACGCCTTCGGACCGGGATCCTTGCATCCCGTCCTCTTGCTTCATCCCCGCCGTCGTCCACCTTGCCGGCGCCGCTCCTACGACCATCTCGTCCATCACGCCCCGCCGCCACCGTCTACCCTCCTAGATCTGCTTCCACGCCGCCGACAGCCATCGCTACTGGATCACCGTTAAATTCTCACCAGACGCGTACACGGTGCCACACCAGAGGCGGTACTCTTTCGTATCTGCTCAACTTATTTATCGCAGCAAGAAAATAGATCGCCACTGCTTTACTCTGATTTCTTGTCTTGGTTGCGAAGTTGCCTTTGTCCGGTTTGCACCTTCAGATCCGCCATGGCACGCTCAACACTATACTCCCAATGCTTATGGTTTTCCCCTTTTATATTCCACACTAGTTAAATCACAGTAGAATAAATTTCAAAATTGGGTCAGTCGATTTTTGAGAGCTCGCGGTGTTCGCGGTGCGATCCAAGGGCTCGGGTGGTTGTGGGGCCTCACCAACAAAGAAAACTCGGCGGGTGGGGGGGGGGTGGTGGAGGAACACAGGCGGTGGGGGCGGTGGTCCGGCCGGCGGCCCGTGCGGTGTTCTGTATGGGAAGAATCACAGACGAGGAAGAAGAAGGGTTAGGAGACGTAGGATCTTCATCCAACCGCCTAAAATGGTCGAGAGACAGCTGGGAGTTGCATTCTTAATGCGCTCTGGTTCATCATGTGTGGGCACTGCACAACCAACATTTTATTATCCAAAATCTGCTTGCTCTTCTTTACCATGTCCGATAGTGCTGGCCTGTACACGATCGATAGGCTTTCAATTACTAGCGGCAATACAACACCGTATTTTCAAGCCAGTTCCACTATCCCGATTTATATATCGTGGTTATGGTGTACCCCTGTTATGTACACTATGATCTGCCTAGTTGCTGTATGCTCTTGTTATCATGGTTTGGCAATAAACTATCTATACAGTATATTATGAACCTATCATCTGCCAGCTATCCTTACTTCTGGAGCCTATTTTTTTGTGTACTTGTGCTAGATTATATAAATGCACGCACGATATTACAGCACACATGAGCTCTCTCATCGAATCCAAAGATAGCACATAAGTGTTTACTGGGCGCCCTATATTAGAATATCATCTGCATTACAAATATAATCTCACAACTATTTATGTTTTCATGGTTCTCAGATATTATACGCAATTACAGTGAATATCAGAATCCGCGCATCAGAAGAATATTGTGGAACACCGCAATGACTTACAAAATTGGCACCAAGGCATTGAGTGCCATTTTGGAAGCAATGAAACTCGTACGCTTCCCACCTGTTGATTCTTGTTCAGAATATCATTCTAATGACTATTCTAACCTCGAGGAGTCAAAGGCAGATGGCCTGTCCTGTTCACTCATCAAGGTGCCTGTTCTAATTTGGCAAGGTTTTATTGGTTGCGCGTATCTTGCATATGTTGTCTTGCATTTCTTCTACTTTGTTGCACCACCATCTGCTTAGTTTACTCATCATATAACTCGAGATGCTATGCCCATCCATTATCAATACATATTCCATCTGTCATCATACCATGTTTTTCCACTCAAATGTTGTTCTTGTGCATCAGACATCAAAAAGGAAGAGGGTGATTGTCGAACCTGAAGGAGCACCAGCAAAGTCCTTGAAAAACGTGGTGGTGCCGAGAAAATTAGACAATACCCACTTATATTGGCTGTACAACCAGTGACACAAAACATAGGACCGACTCAGCAGACTGTACCCATACTTCACCGCCACACCACTAGCCCCACCACACAGACCTGCACTCCACAAAAAGGTATACCGATTTCATTTGCCATAGCACCGCCGCACTACGAAAAATCCCACTCCAGCAAAAAGTACAACAAGTCCACCGTCCGAAGACCTATCCCAACTGCAGAGACGGCCAATTCCTGCAGATTGGAACCCCATTCCATTTATTCCCAGTTTAAAAGACAATGCTTTCAATGTTGTTAGGGACTACGTGCATATATTCCCATCATGAGAAGATTATAGTGAAGACAAACACCATTTTCACATCTTCCTGTCCAACTTACGTGTAAGTGCTATTATTCATGGTTATTATTTTCCTGTTTTCTGCTGATCGAACACATCAATGATTTACATTACATTGTTGTAACTAGGTGAGGGTCAATCTGGATAGTCATGACGAGCAAAGCTTGCTTGTGCTTTTCAAGGAAGCATTGCAGCGATGTCGGTGTTACCCGAGGAAATCACACTTTGATGGCAAGTCTATAAACGAATTTCCGGTGAAGTCTCCTGTGCTAAATTTAGAAGACATTGAATGGAAAAACCTTGTTATGCACTGGTCTCGTTCCCAGGATGAGGTACTGTCTATGAAATCACATGACAATTTGAACTTCTACTTTTCAGCATGTGCCTTACAGATCTTTTTTGCAGGAAATCAGCACGAAGAAGAATTCTGGTTTGAAAAGAACGACAGGATATCGCAAATATGCTGCCCGCTGCTTTGCTCTTGTTAGTACCTATTGTCCTGTACCGTACTTGCGTACATACGTGGTACATTATGTGACAGCAGTATGCACGATAGCTTGCTTATCAATTGTTTGCTCCAAATTATCTGATCTGTATGAATGGTTACATTAGTGTAGAATATATCCAATGCCAATGAATTTTTTTAGCTCTGCATTGTTCTTGTAAGTACATGCTATCCTTTATCAGTATACTTATATTGACAGGTAGTTGTTCATGTACCATCACTCTGCATCTTATTTTCCTTTGCCCTCCATTTTCTACACATCAGATCTATATTTACTCTTACCATAAGGTTGGTCTTGAAGAAGTTTAGTGTGCATTGCTCTTGGCTGTGCCTTTTGCTGTCGCTGCACATACATTTATAGCTACTTGGTTATGTAGCATCACTCTTCATCTTATCTTAAATATTCTCCATTTTTTCAGTATATTATCACATCTATATTTACTCTTAACAAAATGTAGAATAAAGGCAATGCTTATGAAGAACATTCTGTGCTAAACTTCTTGAATTGCCCCCCATCAGCATGGACAAGGGCTTTATAGAGCCTGTCTTCACGATAATGTAAGTTTGTCCTTCTCAAGCCTTCAAACTTTGTTGTGTATATTGGGTTAGGCATGACTGCAACAGCTGTTTATTTTTGGTGTTTGCATCAAATTGCATGTTTAAAGTTTATTATGTAGTTCATAAACAAAAGTTTGTCCTTCTCAATTTAAGTTTTCAGTTGTACAACCAAGTTCCTTCTTCATACCATGTAAATTAAACTATCAGAGAAAGTGATCTTCTTTTGCACCGCATGTATGCTTCATTCTTCATCCGTAATCCAAGTGGTGTGGTGAACCTACCCATTACAAAGACAATGTCATATTCTGCAATGTCTTAACTATGAACAATGTCATATCATTCTACTATTATTTAAACCGCTTTTATTTGCCAATCTGAAATGGGTTAAATTGACAACACACTAACCATTGATACTTATGAGTTCTTGATCTGTGATCCGAGTGGTGTCGTGAAGCTGCCAACTCCTTCACAATGTCAATTCCTGCCATGTCTTGACCTGAACAATACCATATTGTGTTAATGCAATTTTAAACTGTGTCACTTTATTCAATCAAGAAGAAATGTGATGAATTGTCAAGACTTGATACTTTTATGTGCAAAACCTGTCATCCGTCTCGCTTGTTTATCTTTCAGAGTGAGGAAGATATAAGTGTTTAACAAGCGCAATCTCATCATCTTGCTCGGTTGCTTGCGCTGTAGCTCCCAAAGAGGCTAACCTTTCTTGAACTCTATTGAAGTCTTTGTCGGTTTTGTATATTATTTTGTCGGCGTGTTTATTTGCAATCGGTGGCGATCTTTGATGCCTAGTGTATGTAATCTGCTGTCTGCTTGTGCTTTATTATCATAGTGGCGAACTTTGATGCCCAAAGGATGTAATATGCCGTAATTTCTTTATTGTATAGTCTAGCTTTTTCTTATTCACGATGCTGCAGTTATTTTATCAGTATATATATCCTGTCTTCGCGATAAACCGACCAAACCGTAAAATTACGGTACATAATCGGGCCGTCATGCAATCACGATGTATGGTCCGCATCATGGGCCCCGCCAAAACCGCCCACTAGTAGATTCAGGCCTTTAATAGGCGAGTAACCCTCGACCCTCTTTTCGCAAGAAAACTCAATGGGCTTTTAGGAGGTGAGAAGTAGGTTGGGCACAAACGCGTCGAATAGCTCACGGGCGATGGCAGCCGAAATGGACCCCGCCCATGATTGTGCGAATCAATTCACGGGCTTTTAACAGGCCAAAGTTGTCTCGGTCCTTGTTTGGCCCAATCGGATATCGGCTGCGAGCAGGCGGATGCAAACCGGCCGTAGTTAGGCCCAACTATATGACGGGCTTTAAACAGGCCGAAATTAATATAGGGTTGAAATTTTAAATGGGCCCTTAACAGTCCGAAACTAATATCAGGCCGAATTACAAAATGGGCCTTTAGCAAGTGGGCCCAAAAGCATAGTGTCCAGTCAACGGGCCGAATCTGATATGGGCCATAATTGAGCCCAAAGCCTCTTAAAGGGCCGGACCTGATCTGGGCCGTGATTTGGCCCAGAAAGTGGGTGGCATTTAACAGGTCGGATCTTATATGGGCAATTACTAGGCCCGGAATGTGGCAGGCCATTAATGGACCGGATCAATTATGGGCCGGCATTTGGCCCAAAACATGGCAGCCAGTTAATGGGCCGGCCTACTAGGGTCCTCAAAATCTTGTGGGCCTACAGCTGGGCCGGCCCATTAATGTCGGCGAAATCTCGTGGGCCTTTAGCTGGGCCGGCCCATTATGATCCGCAAGAATTTTGTGGACATTTACCTGGGCCAGCCCATTATGGCACACAAAAATCTTGTGGGCCTTTACCTGGGCCGACCTATTATGGCCCGCGAAATCTTGTGGGCCTTTAGCTGGGCCAGCCCATTATAGTCCACAAAATCTTGTGGGCCTTTAACTGGGCCGGCCCATTATGGGCCGCCAAATCTTGTGGGCCTTTAGTTGGGCTGGCCCATTTAAACTTGATTGGTCGTGCCACGTGTCGACGTATCATAGGCGCCTTCTGTCCAATGAGTGGATGACATCTGCCCCAACGATGAGCCGACACGTGTTTCCTCCAGCCAATGATGATTTTACACGTGGAAAATCCCCATTGGTCGGGGCTGTTAAAGGGTTATCGGATCCAAAACCCGACCCGATAGCTTAACGGTGTTCTGTTACGGTGGATGCCACGTGTCGGTCACCCTTGACGAAAGCATTTCTGTGACGCGCGATTTATCGTCATGGAAGTGGACACTTCCGTGATGATAATTTTGGTAATGTCATGGAACACTTCTACGACAGCACTGATATGACTATCTTGATTCTGTCATAAATTTGTCATGGATGTACATGCATGAAAAAAAACGCGACCTATTGTGACAAACACGTATCATCACGGAAGTGTTTTTTTTTTGTAGTGATGCACTTTTTTACTAGTCGATATTTCGGTGTGCCATTGAGAATAATTAACCATAATATTGTCTAGGAGTTTAGTAGCTTCTCCTAAAGTGATTTCCATAAAAGTGCCGCCCGCGGCCGAATCTAAAAGATTTCTAGCAGCAAAATTCAATCCGGCATAATTTTTTTGTATAATCATCCAAAGATTCAAACCATGTGTAGGGTAATTACGTATCATTAATTTCATCCTCTCCCAAGCTTGTGCAACATGTTCATGATCAAGTTGCTTAAAATTCATGATATCGTTTCTAGGAGAGATGATTTTAGTGGGAGGAAAATACTTAGAGATAAAAGCATCTTTGCACTTATTCCATGAATCAATACTATTTTTAGGCAAAGACGAAAATCAAGCTTTAGCACGATCTCTAAGCAAAAAAGGAAATAGCTTCAATTTAACAATATCATTGTCCACATCTTTCTTCTTTTGCATATCACTCAAATCAACGAAGCTATTTAGATGGGTAGCGGCATTTTCACTAGGAAGGCCGGCGAATTGATCTTTCATGACAAGATTCAACAAAGCAGCATCAATTTCACAAGATTCAGCATCGGTAAGAGGAGCAATCGGAGTGCTAAGAAAATCATTGTTGTTGGTATTGGTAAAGTCACACAATTTAGTATTGTCTTGAGCCATCGTGACAAGCAAGCAATCCAATACACAAGCAAACAAGAAGCAAGCGAAAAAGAGGAGAACGAAAAGAGAGGGCGAATAAAACGGCAATGGTGAAGTGGGGGAGAGGAAAATGAGAGGCAAATGGCAAATAATGTAATGCGAGGGGTAAGAGTTTGTGATGGGTACTTGGTATGTCTTGACTTGTGCGTAGACTCCCCGGCAACGGCGCCAGAAATCCTTCTTGCTACCTCTTGAGCATTGCATTGATTTTCCCTTGAAGAGGAAAGGGTGATGCAGTAAAGTAGCATAAGTATTTCCCTCAGTTTTTGAGAACCAAGGTATCAATCCAGTAGGAGACCACGCGCGAGTCCCAAGGACCTACACATACAAATAAGAACCTCGCAACCAATGTGATAAAGGGGTTATCAATCCCTTCACGGTCACTTACGAGAGTGAGATCTGATAGATATGATAAGATAATATTTTTGTTATTTTTATGATAAAGAATAACTAAAGATGCAAAGTAAAATAAACGGCGCCAGAAATAGCTTGTTGTCGGAAGATTAATCTGATGGAAGATAGACTCGGGGGCCAAAGGTTTCACTAGTGGCTTCTCTCAAGATAGCATAAGTATTACGATGTGTAAACGAATTACTGTCGAGCAATTGATAGAATTGAGCATATTTATGTGAATATCTAGGTATGATCATGTATATAGGCATCACGTCCGTGACAAGTAGACCGAAACGATTCTGCATCTAGTACTATTACTCCACACATCGACCGCTATCCAGCATGCATCTAGAGTATTAAGTTCATAAGAACAGAGTAATGCTTTAAGTAAGATGACATGATGTAGAGGGATAAACTCATGCAATATGATATAAACCCCATCATTTTATCCTCGATGGCAACAATACAATACGTGTCGTTTCCTTTACATCCTTTGGGAGCGAGCACATAAGATTGAACCCAAAGCTAAGCACTTCTCCAGTTGCAAGAAAGATCAATCTAGTAGGCCAAACCAAACTGATAATTCAAGAGACTTGCAAAGAAAACCAATCATACATAAAAGAATTCCGAGGAGATTCAAATATTGTTCATAGATAATCTTGATCATAAACCCACAATTCATCGGATCTCGACAAACACACCGCAAAAGAAGATTACATCAAATAGATCTCAAAGAAGATCGAGGAGAACTTTGTATTGAGATCCAAAGAGAGAGAAGAAGCCATCTAGCTAATAACTATGGACCAAGGTCTGAGGTAAACTACTCACACATCATCGGAGAGGCTATGGTGTTGATGTAGAAGCCCTCCGTGATCAATGCCCCCTCCGTGAATCACCGAAAAGGCCCCAAGATGGGATCTCACGGTACATAAGGTTGCGGTGGTGGAAATAGGGTTTTGCTTCAGATATGATGTTTCAGGTATATATATATATATATATATATATATATATATATATATATATATATATATATATATATATATATATATATATATATATATATATAGGAGGAAGAAGTATCGTTGTGGAGCAACGAGGGGCCCCCCTGCCTCGTGCCCTCCTCGTTGATTGCTTTACGTAGACTCCAAGTCCTCTGGATCACGTTTGTTCCGAAAATCACGTTCCCGAAGGTTTCATTCCGTTTGAGATCCATTTGATATTCTTTTCATTCAAAACACTGAAATAGGCAAAAAACATCAATTTGGGTTGGGCCTCCGGTTAATAGGTTAGTCCCAAAAATAATATAGAAGTGTATAATAAAGCCCATTAAACATCCAAAACAAAATGTAATATAGCATGGAACAATAAAAAATTATAGATAGGTTGGAGACGTATCATGCCCCCAGGAGGGATTATTAGTTTTAGTATTATTCGTTTTCAATTTTATGCATTGTAACTAGTAGTTAAGTATCATCACGTATATGGACGATATTATATATATTCTGTGATGAACTAATGAAAATTCATATATATATATATTATGAATTCCATTTTCTATCTGCTTTTGTATACTAATTTGTATCTAGCTATTGTAATCCACATATACAGAATGGAAAGCATATATACACACATTGAAACAGAGCATATAAGAACGGAAAACAGAGTACACACATTGAAACAGAGCAATAAACAGAGGAATATTATGATTGCTGTGAATACATAGTGATCCACGTCGAAACGACTCAACAAAATAGAACGTGTCCATGAGACCATGACCAGCAGCCCTTGCCTATGGTAGCTCTTGGCTCTGCCTGAGCTCGTGCAGGCGTTCGTCCAAGCGGTCGACACGCTCGCGGTACATCTGGAGCGCGATCTCGAGCTCCAAGTTGGCTATTTCATCGGAGATCACCAGCTCGAGGATGCGATGGCCATGTTCCTCTACTGCGCCCAAGTGGACACCTGGGCCAAGGAGGCGGTCGAGACTAGCGACCAGCATGTTGGAATCGAGCGGGTCACGGACAAGGCGAATGGCGCGACCCATGCGAACGGCGTGGCAGGCGTCCGGTGCAAGTACGGCATGGCCGACCTCTGGTGCAAGTACGGCGCAGAGGGCCTCTGCTCACTCCTGGCGAGGAATGGGGGTACTGACGGGACATGTACCCAGCTGCGACGCCTGTCGGTGTCAAAACCGGCGGATCTCGGGTAGGGGGTCCCGAACTGTGCGTCTAGGATCGATGGTAACAGGAGACAGGGGACACGGTGTTTACCCAGGTTCAGGCCCTCTCTATGGAGGTAATACCCTACTTCCTGCTTGATTTATCTTGATGAATACGAGTGTTACAAGAGTTGATCTACCACGAGATCGTAATGGCTAAACCCTAGAAGTCTAGCCTATGTGAATATGGTAATGAGTATTCTCTTATCTGGACTACGCTCTCCGGTTTATATAGACACCGGAGAGATCTAGGGTTACATGGGGTCGATTACATAGGAAGGAATCTTCATAGTTGGTCGCCTAGATTGCCTTCCACGCCAAGGAGAGTCCAATCCGGACACGGATATAGTCTTCGGCCTTCACATCTTCACGTCCCATCAGTCCATCCCAATGAATAACAAACCAGACGTCCGAGGACCCCTTAGTCCAGGACTCCCTCAGTAGCCCCTGAACCTGGCTTCAATGACGAGGAGTCTGGCGCGCAGATTGTCTTCGGCATTGCAAGGCGGGTTCCCTCCTTCCGAACTCCAGAATAGTCTTTGGATGCGATGATTGTATCTGGACCTGTTACACACACCACACACAACCGCAGAGAGAGTATATATTTTTACACGAGTTCCACCCGCTGACAGCTTTCTGCAATGTAACATCACGTCTGTCCGGTCATAATTTCGAACCGTTTTTCGTCTGCCATCCCATGTTTCAACACACGGTTATTATTGGTGTGTCTTGTCGAAGCAGAGATCGTGTCCCCTTATTGCGGGATTCTCATCAATGCGAGCATGGGTAACCCAACCATGTCGTTTATACAACCCTTGGGAATAGGCGGATCTTAAGGCGAGTGAGGAGGCGTTTAATATATGCTGCCTTTATAAGGGGATAAGGATTCCCTCTTCCTCTTCTCACGCTCTCTCTCTGTCTCCGCCTTTCCAATCTCGAGCTCCAGCGCCCAAGTTCTCATCTCCTTTCCACTCAAGCAACCATGTCCGGATCCGGCGGTCAGGGCAAGTGGATGGTCTCCTCCGTCAAGGAGGAGGACATTACTGAGCTCCGAGCGGCCGGATATTTGGCGAAGGGAATCGCCCACCGCTTGCCGGCCAAGGGACAAATCGTCCCCATGCCGGAGCTCAACGAGAGGGTAGTATTCCTCCCTCATTTCTTCCGCGGGCTAGGGATTCCACTCCACCCTTTCGTCCGCGGGCTAATGTATTATTACGGGATAGATTTCCATGATCTGTCCCCGAATTCCTTCCTCAACATCTCGGCGTTTGTCATCGTGTGTGAGACCTTCCTCCGCATCCAACCCCACTTCGGGCTGTGGCTCAAAGTCTTCAACATGAAGCCGAAGGTGGTGGATGGCCAGCGCGCGGAGTGCGGAGGAGCCATGGTGAGTAAGCTGTCCAACGTCTCTTGGCCCAAGGGCACCTTTATGGACACGGTAAAGGAGTGGCAGAAGCAATGGTTCTATATCACTGTACCTCACGGCAGCACCTAGGCCGCAGCTGCCAAATTCCGCCCCGACGCTCCCATGCGACTCACCTCCTGGGTCGAGAAGAGTCCGGACTGGTGTTCGCCTGACGAGCTGACAGCACTGCAGACGCGCGTCCAAAGTATGGTGACCAAGAATGTCAAGCTCGTCGATGTAATCCAGGTGATGCTAGTTCGCCGGATTCTTCCATGCCAGCGCCGAAGCTACCCTCTGTGGGAGTTCAATTCGAAGAAGCACCAGATCTTGGTGAGGGTCTTCGAGACTACTCACGAAGGCGCCTGGAAGTTGCTTTTTAAGGGCAATGAGAAACCTCCGGCCACGGATTCGGACCGCGGTCACGATTGTAAACACCCCGCCAGCGAGGTATGGTATTTTTGACGTACCCCCAACTTAATTGTTTCGAGGATGATGTGTGAGCTTTTATTATTGCCTTTTCAGGACTGGATGGAGAGGGCGTAGCGGATCCAGTGTCCGGCTTCGCTGCCTGAAGAACCAGTCATCCCGCGTCTGGCAAAGATGCTGGTGCCGACGCCATACAAGGCGCCGGAGAAGAAGGCCAAGAAGAGGGTAAAGGGGTCCAAGAGTGGCCCCTGTCGTAAGGGCACTTCGAACGTGATGTCCAAATACGACGAAGCCCATTCCTCTGTCCTTGAGGATAATGACGAGGAAGAGGAGAAGGAGGAAGAAAACAACCCACCCCCCGAGAAGGAGAAGAAGAAGAGGGCGGCTTTGGCGCATCTAGAGGCGGAAACGCCAAAGAAGGGGAAGGGTGTCCCGGCGGTCAACACCGCGTGGGACGTTGATAGCAGTCCGGAACAACACCCCCGTGCTAAGCCCCAGGCCGCATCGTAAGTGACATGGCTCGCTTGTGCGCACATCCGGCCCTTTCTCTCCATTATCTTGACATAGTTAACTGTACTATCGCAGTCCGGCCCCCGACCTAATCCAACGATCCTCGTCTGGAGGTTCATTGGCTTCGTCGGAGATGGCGAGCATGTCGCCACCGCCCGCTTATTCCCTCGGGGCCAGGGATGACACCGAAGTGTTCTCCCGAAGGGCCGCTCTGAGCCGGGGAGGAGCCCAGGATGTTGTCCGGGAGGCGCCACGAGGCGAAGCCTCCACTGCCGGACACATCGGGGAGCCGACCCCCATGGAGACTGGCGAAGAGGGCCGCATCCAGCTCGGCACTCAGCCGAATACGATTCCGGAGACCCATGTGGCTCCGGATTCGGACAAGCAGCCCGCTTTGAAAGAGGGAGGTGCGCCGCTTCCGACAGTGGCCCCTGTCCATCCAGGGGCGCCGGATAACCTGATGGAGGTGCTACGAGGCGCCTCCGTTATGGATGAGCACCGTGTCCTTATGGGCGTGGTGGTCGAGAAGGTTCAGTCCACCCAGAGTGGATTGAACGAAGCCTACAGCGACCTGTTGACAGGTTTCGAGCTAAGTGACATAGAAAGAGAAAAACCCCATGTAGTCAGTAGCCCCTGAGACACTGTCCGGTGCTCGGCGAGGAGAACCGGACAGGGGATCAATCTTTTATTGTAGGAGACTAATGTCATATGTATGCATAAGCAGGCAGCGCTGTTGGCCGCAACCTCGCATGCTGCCGAAGTCTCTGAACTGAGGCAGAGGCTGGAGCAGACCGAGAGCGAGCTCGGCGAGGTTAAGGTTCGGCTCCAGGAGCAGCAAGGTAAGCAATGTCTTGCTGTGTATTCAGAAAGCATAGGCGTTGTGTATGGACTGTGGTGTCGTAATATGTGCAGGAGCCGTGACCGAGGTCGATGCCCTGAGGAAGGCACTGAGTGAGGCCAAGGAGAAGGTTGTCGAGCAGCAAGCCGCCCAGAAAAAGCTCAAGCCCCGGGTCAAGGAGGTCCAGCAGGAGCTCCAGGATGCGGTGAAAAAATGCGAGTCCTTGGAGCATGATGCGTCGGTTCAATGGGCCGAACTCGCCAAGGCTCGTCAGAGTGTGGAGACCGCACGGAATGAGGCCCAGGCCGCCCTCCAGGAGATCCAGGAGGCCAAGAAGATCACGGCAGGTAAGGCATTAAAGATGCAAAGCAAGTATGCGGAGAAGCAGTCCCTTTTACTAACCCAGGTTCGGAGTTCCCTAGGGGCTTTTGCGGATCTGCCATGCAACGTATCAGACGCTGCGGAGTTCTACCGAGCCGAAGGAGGGGGTTCTATGGAGAAGCTATTCTGGTCACAGTATGCGGCGCCAGAGCATCCTGTGTCCTTCGCCGATCAGCTGAAGCAGCTGGTGGAGCTGCACAGGGTGGCCGAACTAGCCATGAAGGATTTGATGATCCGACTGTGGCCAGCCGAAGCTATGCCCGGCAGCTACGTTGGACTCGTGAGGCGGCTAGTTGAAGCATGTCCGCGGCTGGACGTTTTGAAGCACTCTGCCTGTATTGAAGGTGCTCGTATGGCCTTCGCTTGTTGCAAGATGTGGTGGGCGAAGATGAACACCGTTGAAGTTGCCAGCGGGCCGCCCGAAGGCAAGGAGCACCGCACACCCGAGAGATATTTTGCGGATGTCATAGAAGGGTCTCGACTTGTGGCAGCTCAATGTTCGCAGGACATTTTATTTGAATAAATGTATTCATGTTACCCTTGCCTTGTATTATGGAAACAAAGCCTGTAACGTAATTTTGTTGTGCTTTAATTGTTTCCTCCTGTACGGCCGTGTTGTTTGTAATCGAGGTTGGCCGATTAAATAAACTTCGCCCTCGCGTAGGTAGTACGGAGGTATTCGGGATGGAATCTAAACAATCTTGATCCAATTATATGGTCCTTTGAAGGAGTTGTTTAGCGCAACGAACAAGGCAATCAGACTATACGGCTTAAACGCCCTCACTTAGCCATAGGAGTTTTATAATAAAGCCAGTGCACAGCCCCTAGTCCAAGCCAGGGGGCTGTCAACATCTGATCGAGAAGTGCCGATCCTTCGCATAACGCGGAAAAAATCTCCAACGATCTTGTAACCCTCGAACAGCTGACCGGCTCTCGTCGTATCATGACAGCCAGTTTTCGGCTTTCTCTACTGAGGTGCTCATCCGGTCAAGGCCAGGGCACAATCGCAGTAGTTCTCCCTTTACTACCCTAGCCGATGGAGCGGAACGTAGGGTAGCAAGCACAGGAGCCGGGCAACCCAACTATTGACCAAAGACATGATTCGGAGCTAATGCATATAATGCTAAATTCGGGGTGCCGAACTTATATATAAGAAGTGTTCGGACTTTGCTACCGTATGATGGGGCGTTGGGGAGCCCCTAGCGAATATTAAACGTACCAAAGTGTACGGGTGTAGTCGATAAGCAACTCGAATGTAAAATGAAGTAAGAAGCGAAAACCACAGGAACTGGGCCGCAAACTGTTTTCATTATAACTTGATGGATACGTCAAGGCGTATCTAGTACAAATATTGTGATAAGCATCCGGGCTATTTAACATGCCGGAATCAAGAGGGCGCAACGTGCGGGTCCTGAGAAATGAATATAAATACCGTCAAGAAGACGTATATAGGTTACTCTATGCACCTATGCTGCTTGCATCCTTTATATGCCGATCCTTCAAAGGGACTGGTCAGCAGGCCCGTGGGGAAAGGAACCTGAAAAAAATAAAAAAAGAAGGTGAAAGTATGTGTGTCCGGGATCGGTCTAGCTGAACTGTAGATCCCGGGTTAGCTTCTGCCTCCGTCGATGTCCATTGGATTTTGAGTGCGTAATTATGTACGCGTGGTGCGAGTGCCACTACTTCATCGGGACTGGGACGGAGGCCGAATTGCTAACCGAGCTCTTGACGAGCCGCGCTGTCCTGCTGCAGTGTAGTCCGGAACCTCTTAATGATGTCCATAGGCTTGCCAGCCGCACTATGGTGCTGCTTGAGAAGGCCGCTCTGTACCTCTGCTTCTAGGGCGGCGGTGTGCACCTCTGTTCGGAGGAGCGTTCCGTGTTGCCATTGACTATTATGACGCCGCGTGGACCGGGAATCTTGAGCTTGAGATAAGCATATTGTGGCACTGCGTTGAATCTAGTAAACGTTGTTCGTCCAAGCAGTGCGTGGTAGCCGCTGTGGAAGGGGACGATGTCGAAGATTAACTCTTCACTTCGAAAATTGTCCGGAGAACCATAGACCACCTCCAGCATGATTGAGCCTGTACAGCAGGCCTCTATGCCTGGTATGACTCCTTTAAAGGTAGTCTTTGTTGGTTTGATTTGTGAGGGGTCAATGCCCATCTTCCGCACTGTGTCCTGATAAAGAAGGTTGAGGCTACTACCACCGTCCATCAGGACTTATGTTAGGTGAAACCCGTCAATAGTTGGGTCGAGGACTAGTGCGGCTGAACCGCCATGGCGGATACTAGTTGGGTGATCTCGACGATTAAAGGTGATCAGGAACGATGACCACGGATTGAATTTTGGGGCGACTAGCTCTACCGCGTATACGTCCCTAAGTGCTCGCTTATGCTCCCTTTTGGGAATGTGTGTGGCGTATATCATGTTCACCGTCTTGACTTGAGGGGGAAATTTCTTCTGCCCCCCAGTGTTCGGCTGCCGGGGCTCTTCGTCCTCGACCTCACTTTGTGATCCCTTTTCTTTGTTTTCGGCATTTAACTTGCCAGCCTGCTTGAAAACCAAAAAATCCCTGTTGGTATGATTGGCCTGCTTATCCGGGGTGCCGTGTATCTGGCAGGGACGGTAGAGTATGCGGTCCAGGCTGTAAGGTCCTTCATTGTTTCTTTTGTAGGGCTTCTTCCATTGGCCGGACATGGAGCCAGTGAATCAGGCGTTGACTGTGGTGTCATCGGTGTTATCGCCATTGCTTTGGCGTTTGTGTCTATTGCGTCGGAGCTTGCCTGTGCTATTCTTGGCCTCGGAGGGGCCTGTCTCACTGGTGTTGTTACTACGAGCCTGCCAACTGTCCTCACCCGCGCAAAAGCGGGTCATGAGTGCCATGAGGGCTGCCATGTACTTCGGCTTTTCTTGGCCGAGGTGGCGTGCTAACCATTCGTAGCGGATGCTATGTTTGAAGGCTGCTAAGGCCTCGGCATCCGGATAGTCAACGATCTGGTTCTTTTTGGTTAGGAACCTAGTCTAGAATTTTCTAGCTGATTCTCCAGGTTGTTGAACTATGTGGCTTAAGTCATCGGCGTCTGGTGGTCGGACATAGGTTCCTTGGAAGTTGTCCAGGAAGGCTTCTTCCAAGTCCTCCCAGCTGCCGATAGAATTTTCAGGCAGGCTGTTAAGCCAGTGCCGAGCTGGCCCTTTGAGCTTTAGTGGGAGGTATTTAATGGCGTGGAGGTCTTCTCCTCGAGCCATATGGATATGGAGAATAAAGTCCTCGATCCATACTGCGGGATCTGTTGTGCCATCGTATGATTCGATATTGACGAGCTTGAACCCCTCGGGGAATTCGTGATCCAGTACTTCATTTGTGAAGCAGAGAAGGTGTGCGGCACCTCTGTACCGGGCCCATCGCGGCGTAGCTCTGATGGAGTCCATCTGCGGCATTCAGCCCAGACGTGGTTGGGTTTATCATGTCCGAATAGGTAGCCGTCGTCGTGCCTCGAGGCACATCCTCGCGATCCGTAGATCGATCTTGTATGTCCTGCTCTACTGTCCAGGGTCTGCCGGAGGTCGTACGTGTGACCCCGAACTCTTTCGTCTCTATTTTTGTGGGATGATGGGGCAGGCTGCTGTTCGGCCTGAGTTGCTGCTTTATCCCGACCGCGGGGTGGCCGGTCGGCTGCCCTGTCTCGACCATGTGGTGGTCGTTCCGCATTACACGAGGGAGATGTGCGCTCCGGTGCCTCCTCATCGAATTGAGGTAGCAGTCTGCGTTTCGGGTAGCTCTTGGCTGGGCGCTTGAAGCCGTATTCTTCGGCTGTCAGGACATCAGTCCATCTGTCGACGAGCAGATCTTGTTCAACTTGAAGCTGCTGCTGCTTCTTTTTCAGGCTCCTTGGAGTGGCTATGAGCTGAAGCTTAAAGCGCTACTGCTCCAGAGGATCCTCGGGCATGATGAAGTCTTCGTCGCCGAGGCTTGTCTCCTCCTCGGAGGGTGGACGGTCACTATCGTCCTCCGAGCCATCTCCTATGGCCTGTTCATCATGGTTGTCTTGCCTGTTGTCAGGTTCGTCCTGTTCCGATGCCGCTCCGACATCATCTTCATTGTTTTCTGCGTCGCCCGGAGTACTATTTTCTCCGGTGCCAGTGTTGCCATCTTTTGAGCGACGAGGCTTAGAACGGTGTTTGGGGCGCCGGCGCTTTGACTGCGTTTCAGAGGGTTTATTCACATCTGTTTCTTCTTTGTCGTCGCCAGATCTTTTGGGTGTATCAACCATGTACACGTCGTACGAAGAGGTGGCCGTCCAACGTCCAGTGAATGGCGGGTCTTGGCTTTGCTCCTTGTCGGCATCGTCATCCATACCGTCGATGTCTTCGGAGCCATAGTCAAGCACGTCGGTTAAGTCATCGACAGTGGCTATGAAGTGGGTGGCGGATGGGAAGAAAAATTCCTCGTCGTCCGCCTCTAGCTCGAACCGAATATAGTTCGGCTGTGAGTCCTTCTCCCAGGACAAGTTCTTTAAAGAGTTTAGCACGTCACTCAAAGGTGAATGCTGGAGTCCGCAGGCGTACCTGGTCCGGAACGTATAGCCGGAGATGAGTCCGGAGTTCCATTGACGCAAACATTGCAAGATGTCGAGTCCGTGTGCGGCTCCAATGTTGCGGACTTTGTGGCATCGGAGGGCATGATCTGCTTTGGTTCTGGGCCCGTTGCAGCAACAGGAACCATCTCCTGGTGGCCAGGGGCATAGCTATTGATCTGCTCCAGACGGCCAAGCAAGTTGGCCCGCAGTACAAAGCCGCCGAACACAAAACTCTGTCCGGGGAGGAAGATTCTTCCTTGGACTGCATCATTATTGACAATTGAAGGGGCCATCAAACCTTTCGTCGACGGCACAGTGGAACTCTCAATGAAAGCACCAATGTCGGTGTCAAAACCGGCGTATCGTGGGTAGGGGGTCCCGAACTATGCGTCTAGGATCGATGGTAACAGGAGACAGGGGACACGATCTTTACCCAGGTTCGGGCCCTCTCTATGGAGGTAATACCCTACTTCCTGCTTGATTGATCTTGATGAATATGAGTGTTACAAGAGTTGATCTACCATGAGATCATAATGGCTAAACCCTAGAAGTCTAGCCTATGTGAATATGGTAATGAGTATTCTCTTATCCGGACTACGCTCTCCGGTTTATATAGACATAGGAGAGATCTAAGGTTACATGGGGTCGGTTACATAGGAAGGAATCTTCATAGTTGGTCGCCTAGCTTGCCTTCCACGCCAAGGAGAGTCCAATCCGGACACGGGTATAGTCTTCGGCCTTGACATCTTCACGGCCCATCAGTCCGGCCCAATGAATAACAGGCCGGACGTCCGAGGACCCCTTAGTCAAGGACTCCCTCAATGCCCAGTCGATAGCAGGCAAGTGCCGATGGAACCGCTCTTGCTATGCAGCACGCCGCACCTCTCGCTCTGCGGTGCTCTAATGATCTCGCTGTGCGGCGAGCCGCAGCCTATCGGCGCTGACGCGCCTAGCTTGCTCTGCGACGCGCCATCGATCATGTTGTGCGGCGAGCTGCAGCCTCTCGGCGCTGACATGCCTATCTTGATCCACAGCGCTGAAGCGCCATGCGCCAAGGGTCTGCACAACCCTGGCGATGACATGCATCATGACATCGTGCATCGCATTGTCGGGGAGCGCCTCGGCCTTGACGGGCCATGGCACCTGCTCGTTTTCCTCGTCGACGAGGTTGATGGCAGAGGCGGCGCTTTGGTGGGTTGGCATGCTTGGAAAAGGTGGATGTGCTACAGGCTGCGCTTGTTGCCTCCGTGTGTCGCGCGCTGCCTAGGTTTGTGCGCAATATCACTGGTTGGTGGGAAACCAGTGAGTAAATGGTGGGAAACGGTGGCGTGTTCATAAAACGCCATCAATTAATGGAAACTTAGCATAGAAGGAACATCGAGCAAGCACAAGAAGTAGATGATGATCAGATGATCGTTTATCCTAGTTAATTATGCATGCAATAGTTTACTTTGGTGTGTGGAAATGTCATGTGTGTACTAGCCACCTATGTAATTGGATGTTTTCCGCATATTACACACATCTTGTTTATGTGAAACATTTCTGTTCTCTTGGCTCAACACAAATAGTTTATCAGAATGAAGTGTATGCCCTCCATTGCACACACCTTGATCTGGCTGAACTGTTTCTGTTGCGTTGCCTAATCGAAAACAGTTCATCTGAGTGAACCATATGTCGTATATCACACACACCTTGATCTGGCTCACCGTTTCTTTTGTGTTGCCTAATCACAAACAGTTCATCGGAGTGAATTGTATGCCGTATATCGCACATGCCTTCATCTGGTTGCCTGTTTCTTTTGTTTTGCCACATCGCAAACAGATAATTGGACTGAACCGTATGCCCCGCATTGCACACGCAACTAAAATCTGAACCGTGTTTGATGTATCCTTCATCGCAAACATTTTGCACCTTTTTTATGGTTTCTTTACTTCACCGTTTGCGACTAATGCATTGCACGCAGTTTCTTCATAGGGTCTCTGATCGTAGTGTCGCGTTAGCAGCATCCTGCAGTAGTGACACGAATACAACAACAATCCAGTAAGTATAGTGCATCTATTTTTCCAAACCATGCATGTATGACACGAATTCAAAAATACTCCCTCTGTTCCTAAATATTTGTCTTTTAGAGATTTCAACGAGTGACTATATACGGAGCAAAATGAGTGAATCTACACTCCAAAATATGTCTATATACATCCGTATGTGGGAGTCCATTTGAAATCTCTAAAAAGACTAATATTTAGGAACGAAGGGAGTAAAATGTAAGCCATGCATGGTCCTCAATTCAATAATTAAAATGAACAGGAAACTAAAACATGAATATTAAGTCTAGTACTATATACATGCAAATGTTGTGTTTAGATCTCTCCATCGACCCCCCCACCCCCCCCCCCCCCTACACACACAGATACTTCATGTATCGATTAATGTTCATTTCTTTGTTAATAGAGCTATTCATATCCGTCACATGCGCGCTCATTATTGCTCTTCACGTTTCGATCTCCATTTATGTCATTCCCGCCCCCACACTCTCAACAAATGTATTTCTCACACACAACCTCGTCGTGCCCTCCATGACAAACGCTCCCCCCTCTCTCTCAAGACACATGTGTTGCCTTTCTAAAACACCTTCACCGTGCGTGCACACACAAAGTCTATCTAGGCCACTCTCTCGGTAACTATCTCCCTCCAGCCCTCACCACAACTTCACTGCACGATATCTTAGTGTATCGTCTTTAACATTCGAGTGCACGCTAGGACACACTCCCTCGATATCTCCCTCTATAAATGACTCGATTGACCTCACTTTTTTGCGTCGTCTCTCTCACACATAGACGCTCACACTACACCTCTTTCATAGGTGGAGCTATGTAGATTGTCGGGGGTTAACCCCTCGACCTTAGATAAAATTGTGAAGCTCTATTTAGGATTGTTTAGATTATATTTTTTGAACATTATATTTGTCCCCACCCTCCCAAACACCGATTGGTTGTGCACCCCCACCCCCCTCCCCACCCTCCCCACCCTCCCTGGAGAATATCATGTGCCCCCACACCTTAGATGCTATATGCTGATACGAGTTGCTTGGAGCTTGTAGATCTGAGATATAGTAGCTCACATGATGTCTTAATATTTTTACAGGAAACCTTAATGAGTTTGAGAATTGCACACAATTTGTAAAAAAAACTACTTATATGCCCTTGGATCCCATATCCAACGACCTCGAAGCTCGTATCACCGTAGCATCTAAGATGCAGGAGGACCTCATATTCTCCTGTATGTAAGAATATCATGTCCTACCACACCTTAGATGCTTGGTGATACAAGCTCTTCGGAGCCGTTGGACCAACAACCCTTGGTGGTTCGAATGTTTTTTTCGTAGAAAAGTCCCCAAAGAGTTTGGCCACTGCTTACAAGCACAAAGACTGCTCAGATGCCATTGGATCTCAGATCGAACGACCTCGAAGCTCGTATCACCATAGCATCCAAGCTGCGAGAGCACCTGATGTTTTCTCGCACGGGAGAATATGAGGTGCTGCCCAACCGTAAATTCTATGGTGATACGAGTTCCTAGAGATCTAACGGCTCATAGTAGGAGGTTCGAATGTTTTTGCAATATACGCCTCAAAGAGTTTGGGAATTGCGCAGAAAGTACAATTACTACGCATCTGGCGTCTGATCATAGATCATACGACCTAGATGCTCGTATCACCGTAGCGGCTAATTAAGCTACGGGGAGCACCTAATATGAGTTACTGGGAGCCGTTGGATCCAAGATGCAGCGGCACACACGAGGCCTAAATGTTTTATTTGCAAAAAAACCTGGAGAGTATGGAAATTGCGCATAGTTACAAAGACTACTCCCAAGCCATTGGATCTCCGATCCAACGACGTAAAAACACGTATCACCATAGCATCTACGCTGCGGGGTGGATGTGATATTCTATGCCGCTGTCATTTTTGTTCCTAAACTTGCAAAATACATGTAACTCGTGTCGTTAGTTGTCTAACCACGGAAAGTGTTTGTGCAAGAAAACCATCCTACACTGAAATATCGAAACAACACACGGGGGTCCCACTTGTCATTGATCAAAATTTGACCTAAAACTAACAAATATGAAAGATGAGAGTCGAACTGGCAACCTGGACTACAAAGCGTAAGTCGATAGCCTGAAACAGCAACAGTTGTTGGCTTTGTCCCATAACTTGATTCTATACAGTATTACGTTGAGTAGAGTAGAGGAAGTGGCTCGTCAACACGTGCATGACCGTTGACTCACTTACTGGTGGGTCCCATGCCTGTGATCTCTCTCCTCTCCATCGTCTAACCTTTAGATGCATGGGCACACACGAAGAGTGGCGCGAGCTTGCCGTGGTGTTATTATAACTAAAAGAAAAGCTTGGAAAATAGAAGAATCGGCTAGAACAAGAGACGTTGTGGCTGGGCGAGACGAAACTAACCACACCTATCCTCCATGCCACGTTAGCATGATGAAGCTATGTGGCTAGTGGGGTGTTTTTGACCGACTGGCTGGGTCCCGAGGTCGAACCATAGGTAGTACATCTGATATAGTATACTTTTACACGCACAATTTTCCTCCGTGTCGAGACATGGCACACCCTACCGCGCGGTTTCTGGGTCCTCCCAGGTGGTGCACGCATATTTTCTTCCTTGCCGAGACGTGGGACGCCCTACCGCACCTTTTCTGAGTCCTCCTCGGTCATAGCGCCGAAGCAAGTAAATGAGTCATCAAATCATGAAAGACCACCTTTCCCGCCGAGTACATCAGTGAAGCAAGGTGGCTAGCTACTTGGGCTAGTGTGACTAATTAGCTAGGCCGCCACCACATTTGTTTTTTTCACCCCTTTTTTATCTCCTTGCCGGCAGGTAAATTTAAATATCCACCACGGCGTTGCTCTTGTCTTTGGGTGCAGCAGGCGTGGCAGGATTTTTATTTTTTGGATTGACGGGAGCAGGCAAGGCAGCAATTAGTCATGATGACTCCGCCTATAAAACCCACTGCTCCCTGATGTGAAAAGTCGTCGACTGGTGTTTGCTACCTCTTGAGCACTGCGTTGGTTTTCCCTTGAAGAGGAAAGGGTGATGCAGCAAAGTAGCGTCAGTATTTCCCTCAGTTTTTGAGAACCAAGGTATCAATCCAGTAGGAGACTACACGCAAATCCCTCGTACCTACACAAACAAATAAGAACCTTGCAACCAACGTGATAAAGGGGTTGTCAATCCCTTCACGGCCACTTGCAAAAGTGAGATCTGATAGAGATAATAAGATAAATATTTTTGGTATTTTTGTTGTATAGATTAGAAAGTAAAGATTGCAAAATAAAATAGACCGGAAACTTATATGATGGAAGATAGACCCGGGGGCCATAGGTTTCACTAGTGGCTTCTCTCAAGATAGCATAAGTATTACGGTGGGTGAACAAATTACCGTCGAGCAATTGATAGAAAAGTGCATAGTTATGAGAATATCTAGGCATGATCATGTATATAGGCATCACGTCCATGACAAGTAGACCGAAACGATTCTGCATCTACTACTATTACTCCACACATCGATCGTTATCCAGCATGCATCTAGAGTATTAAGTTCATAAGAACAGAGTAACGCATTAGGCAAGATGACATGATGTAGAGGGATAAACTCAAGCAATATGATATAAACCCCATCTTTTTATCCTCGATGGCAACAATACAATACGTGCCTTGCTGCCCTGCTGTCACTAGGAAAGGACACCGCAAGATTGAACCCAAAGCTAAGCACTTCTCCCATTGCAAGAAAGATCAATCTTGTAGACCAAACCAAACTGATAATTCGAAGAGACTTGCTAAGATAACAAATCATACATAAAAGAAGTCAGAGGAGATTCAAATATTGTTCATAGATAATCTTGATCATAAACCCACAATTCATCGGATCTCGACAAACACACCGCAAAAAGAATTACATCGAATAGATCTCCAAGAACATTGAGGAGAACTTTGTATTGAGATCCAAAGAGAGAGAAGAAGCCATCTAGCTAATAACTATGGACCCGAAGGTCTGAAGTAAACTACTCACACATCATCGGAGAGGCTATGGTGTTCATGTAGAAGCCCTCCGTGATCGATTCCCCCTCCGGCGGAGCGCTGGAAAAGACCCCAAGATGGGATCTCACGGGTACAGAAGGTTGTGGCGGTGGAAATAGAGTTTCGTGGTGCTCTCGGATGTTTTCAGGGTATATGAGTATATATAGGCGAAACAAGTCGGTCAGGTGAGCCACGAGGGGCCCACGAGGGTGGGTGGCGCGCATCCTTGCCTCGTGGCCGCCTCATTGCTTTCTTGACGTCCACTCCAAGTCTCCTGGATTGCGTTTTTTCCAAAAGTAACTCTCCCGAAGGTTTCATTCCGTTTGGATACCGTTTGATATTCCTTTTCTGCGAAACACTGAAATAGGCAAAAAAAAACAGCAATTTGCACTGGGCCTCCGGTTAGTAGGTTAGTCCCAAAAATAATATAAAATTGCATAATAAAGCCCATTAAACATCCAAAACAAATAATATAATAGCATGGAACAATCAAATTATAGATACGTTGGAGACGTATCAAGCATCCCCAAGCTTAATTCCTGCTCGTCCTCGAGTAGGTAAATGATAAAAACAGAATTTTTGATGTGGAATGCTATCTAGCATAATTCTCAATGTGATTTTCTTTATTTTGGCATGAATGTTCAGATCCGAAAGATTCAAGACAAAAGTTTAATATTGGCATAAGAATAATAATACTTCAAGCATACTAACAAAGTAATCATGTCTTCTCAAAATAACATGGCAAAAGAAAGTTATCCCTACAAAATCATATGGTCTCGCTATGCTCTATCTTCATCACACAAAATATTTAAATCATGCACAACCCCGGTTTTAGCCAAGAAATTGTTTCATACTTTAGTATTTTCAAACTTTTTCAATCTTCACGCAATACATGAGCGTGAGCCATGGACATAGCACTATATGTGGAATAGAATGGTGGTTGTGGAGAAGACAAAAAGGAGAAGATAGTCTCACATCAACTAGGCGTATCAACGGGCTATGGGGATGCCCATCAATAGATATCAATGTGAGTGAGTAGGGATTGCCATGCAACAGATGTACTAGAGCTATAAGTGTATGAAAGCTCAAAAAGAAAAAGTGGGTGTTCATCCAACTTGCTTGCTCACGAAGACCTAGGGCAGTTTGAGGAAGCCCATCATTGGAATATACAAGCCAAGTTCTATAATGAAAAATTCCCACTAGTATATGAAAGTGACAAAACAAGAGACTCTCTATCATGAAGATCATGGTGCTACTTTGAAGCACAAGTGTGGTAAAAGGATAGTAACATTGTCCCTTGTCTCTTTTTCTCTCATTTTTTGGTGGGCCTCTTTGGCCTCTTTTATTTTTATTAAGTCCGGAGACTCATCCCAACTTGTGAGGGAATCATAGCTTCCATCATCCTTTCCTCACTGGGACAATGCTCTAATAATGAAGATCATCACACTTTTATTTACTTACAACTCAAGAATTACAACTCGATACTTAAAACAAAATATGACTCTATGTGAATGCCTCCAGCGGGTAACGGGATGTGCAATGCATCAAGAGTGACATGTATGAAAGAATTATGAAGGGTGGCTTTTCCACAAATACGATGCCAACTACATGATCATGCTAAGCAAGATGACAATGATGAAGCGTGTCATAATAAACGGAACAGTGGAAAGTTGCATGGCAATATATCTCGGAATGGCTATGGAATTGCCAAAATAGGTAGGTATGGTGGCTGTTTTGAGGAAGGTATATGGTGGGTTTATGGTACCGGCGAAAGTTGCGCGGCACAAGAGAGGCTAGCAATGATGGAAGGGTGAGAGTGCGTATAATCCATGGACTGAACATTCATGAAGAACTCACATACTTATTGCAAAAATCTACAAGTCATCAAAAACAAAGTACTACATGCATGCTCCTAGGGGAAGGGTTGGTAGGAGTTAACCATCGCGCGATCCCGACCTCCACACATAAGGAAGACAATCAATAAATAAATCATGCTCCAACTTCATCACATAACGGTTCACCATACGTGCATGCTACGGGAATCACAAACTTTAGCACAAGTATTTCTCATATTCAGAACTACTCAACTAGCATGACTCTAATATTGCCATCCTCATATCTCAAAACAATCATCAAGAATCAAACTTTTCATAGTATTCAATGCACTTGGTATGATGGTTTTTATTATACCTATCTTGGATGCTCATCATATTAGTACTAAAATTTTAACCAAAGCAAATTACCATGCTTTTCTAAAGGACTCTCAAAATAATATAACTGAAGCATGAGAGATCAATAATTTCTATAAAATAAAACCACCACCGTGCTCTAAAAGATATAAGTGAAGCACTAGAGCAAAATTATGTAGCTCAAAAGATATAAGTGAAGCACATAGAGTATTCTAATAAATTCTGATTCATGTGTGTCTCTCCAAAAGGTGTGTACAGCAAGGATGATTGTGGTAAACTAAAAAGCAAAGACTCAAATCATACAAGATGCTCCAAGCAAAACACATATCATGTGGTGAATAAAAATATAGCATCAAGTAAAGTTACCGATGGACGAAGACGAAAGAGGGGATGCCTTCCGGGGCATCCCCAAGCTTAGGCTTTTGGTTTTCCTTCAATTTTACCTTGAGGTGCCTTGGGCATCCCCAATCTTAGGCTCTTGCCACTCCATATTCCATAATCCATCAAATCTTTACCCAAAAACTTGAAAACTTCACAACACAAAACTCAACAGAAAATCTCATGAGCTCCGTTAGCGTAATAAAACAAACCACCACTTTAAGGTACTGTAATGAACTCATTATTTATTTATATTCGTGTTAAACCTACTGTATTCCAACTTCTCTATGGTTCATACCCCCCGATACTAGCCATAGATTCATCAAAATAAGCAAACAACACACGAAAAACAGAATCTGTCAAAAACAGAACAGTCTGTAGCAATCTGTATCAAACGTAAACTTATGGAACTCAAAAAATTCTACCATAATAGGAAGTCCTGGATATTTTTTTATTAATCTTCTGCAAAAATAATCAACTGAAAATCACGTTTCTGTGATTCATGAAAACTAATCTCGTGCGCGCAAAAATTTCTGTTTTTCAGCAAGATCAAATTAACTATCACCCAAGAAGATCCTATAGGTTTTACTTGGCACAAACACTAATTAAAACATAAAACCACATCTAACCAGAGGCTAGATGAATTATTTATTACCGAACAGGAAAAAAAGCAAGGAACAAAAATAAAATTGGGTTGCCTCCCAACAAGCGCTATCGTTTAACGCCCCTAGCTAGGCATTGATAATTTTAATGATGCTCACTTCAAAGACAAGAATTAAAGCATAAAGAGAGCATCATAGAACACGTGATAAATACATCTAAGTCTAACATACTTCCTATGCATAGGCATTTTATAAGCAAACAAATTATCATAGCAAGCAAAAACTAGCATATGCAAGGAAGCGGAAAGAAACAATAGCAATCTCAGCATAACGAGAGGTAGTTTATTATCATGAAATTTACTACAGACATATTTCCCTCTCTCATAATAATTACATGTGGGATCATAAGCAAATTCAACAAAATAGCTATCACATAAAATATTTTCAACACGATCCACATGCATGCAAAGTTGACACTCTTCCAAAATAGTGGGATTAACATTAACTAAGGTCATGACCTCTCCAAACCCACTTTTATAAAAAATACCATAAGATTGAACATTCTCCAAATATGTGGGATCTAAAGTTGACACTCTTCCAAACCCACTTTCAATATCATTGCAAACACTATTATCAATCTCATATTCATCAAGGGGCTTAAATAAATTTTCAAGATCATAAGAAGAATCACCCCAATCATGATCATTGCAACAAGTAGTAGACATAGCAAAACTAGCATCCCCAAGCTCAGGGTTCTGCATATTATTAGCACAATTGGCATCAAGATAATTTATAGTAAAATCATTGCAATCATGCTTTTTATTCAAGGAGCTATCGTGAATCTCTTCATAAATTTCTTCATCGCAATTTTTAGATTCACGAATTTCAAGCAAAACCTCATAAAGATAATCTAGTGCACTCAAATCACTAGAAATTGGCTCATCATAATTGGATCTCTTAAAAGGATTGGCAAGGGGATGAGGATCCATAAACTTTTAGCAAGCGAAGATGCGAGCAAAAAGAAGGGACATGGTAACACAAGATCGAACGGAAGGAGGGCGAAGAAAAGACAAAGGTGAAGTGCGGGAGAGGAAAACAAGAGGCAAATGGCAAATAATGTAATGCGAGGGATAAGAGTTTATGATGGGTACTTGGTATGTCTTGACTTGTGCGTAGACTCCCCGGCAACGGCGCCAGAAATGGCTCGTTGTCGGGAGACCAAATCTTGACTTGGCTTGGTGTACACCTCCCCGGCGACGTCGCTGGAAATCCTTCTTTCTACCTCTTGAGCACTGCGTTGGTTTTCCCTTGAAGAGGAAAGGGTGATGCAGCAAAGTAGCATAAGCATTTCCCTCATTTTTTGACAACCAAGGTATCTATCCAGTAGGAGACTACATGCTAATCCCTCGTACCTGCACAAACAAATAAGAACCTTGCAACCAACACGACAAAGGGGTTGTCAATCCTTTCATGGCCACTTGCAAAAGTGATATCTGATAGAGATAATAAGATAAATATTTTTGGTATTCTTGTTGTATAGATTAGAAAGTAAAGATTGCAAAATAAAATAGATCACAAACTTATATGATGGAAGATAGACCCGGGGGCCAAAGGTTTCACTAGTGGCTTCTCTCAAGATAGCATAAGTATTACGGTGGGTGAAAAAATTACTGTCGAGCAATTGATAGAAAAGTGCATAGTTATGAGAATATCTAGGCATGATCATGTATATAGGCATCACGTCCGCGACAAGTAGACCGAAACAATTCTGCATCTACTACTATTACTCCACACACCAACTGCTATCCAGCATGCATCTAGAGTATTAAGTTCATAAGAACAGAGTAACGCATTAGGCAAGATGACATGGTGTAGAGGGATAAACTCAAGCAATATGATATAAACCCCATCTTTTTATCCTCGATGGCAATAGTACAATACATGCCTTGCTGTCCCTGCTATCATTGGGAAAGGACACCGCAAGATCGAACCCAAAGCTAAGCACTTGTCCCATTGCAAGAAAGATCAATCTAGTAGGCCAAACCAAACTGATAATTCAAAGAGACTTGAAAAGATAACAAATCATACATAAAAGAATTCAGAGGAGATTCAAATATTGTTCATAGATTATCTTGATGATAAACCCACAATTCAGCGGATCTCGACAAACACACCGCAAAAAGAATTACATCGAATAGATCTCCTAGAAGATCGAGGAGAACTTTGTATTGAGATCCAAAGAGAGAGAAGAAGCCATCTAGCTAATAATTATGGACCCGAAGGTCTGAAGTAAACTGCTCACACATCATCGGAGAGGCTATGGTGTTGATGTAGAAGCCCTCCGTGATCGATTCCGCCTCCGATGGAGCGCCGTAAAAGGCCCCAAAATGGGATCTCACGAGTACAGAAGGTTGCAGCTGTGGAAATAGGGTTTCATGGTGCTCTTGGATGTTTTCAGGGTATATGAGTATATATAGCACTACTAGGAAAAGGGCTATAGATGGGATGGACACTAATGGCGCACCTGTCATGTGGTGCGCCATTAGTATATACTAATGGCGCACCATGTTTTGGTGCGCCATTAGTGTGGAAGACACTAATGGCGCACCAGGAACATGGTGCGCCACTAGTAATAATTTTTTTTATTTTTCCAAACATACTAATGGCGCATCATGGCTCAGTGCGCCATTACTAGTGCTAACTAGTAATGGCGCACCGCCACACAAAGGCGCCACTACTGTTGTTTATTTTTATACTTTTTTTTGCAAAACTATCGATGGCATCTTTGTGGCACAAAGGCGCCATTACTAGTTTAAACTAGTAATGGCGCCTTTGCCACGGTCTTGCCATTAGAATATATACTTTTTTTATTTTTTGCAAAACTTCTAATGGCGCACTGTAAGTGCGCCATTAGTAACCTAGGTCGACCTCGCTCCACCGGCCGCCGCCAACCCCCACCTCCTCACTCCACCGCCTGACGACCCACCGCACCTCCCCGCTCCACTGCCGCTGCCGCCGACCCCGGCCCGCACCTCCCCACTCCACCGCCGACGACGACCACTGCACCTCTCCCCGCACCTCCCGGCCCGCTCCACATTCACAAATGAATGCAACTAAAATTGCAAAAAGAACAAATTGATTATATTTTCAAATATCAAATTTGATGATATTTTCAAATAATAAATTTGATGATATTTTTCAGATTCATAAATATTTTCAAATAACAAATTTGACGATATTTTAAAAAATTACTACTGTTTTTATACAAAAAATATTAATGTTATGATTTAAACAAGTTTGAACATATTTAAACACAAATAAATATCAAACAGCATTTTAAATGCATAAATACAAAAATTGGGGAGCACGGAATCGAACCCAGACCTCCCGGTGTGTGTGTGTGCGTCTTGACGGTCGGGCTAGTGGGCATGTTCGATGGAGTGGGGTTAGGTGGAATATAACCTGCAGTCGGGCTAGTAAATAAAACAAAATTCTAATGGCGCACCAGGGCGAGGTGCGCCATTAGAATCGTCGTACTTATGGCGCACTAGGGGGAGGTGCGCCATTAGAACCCTTCCCCACTCCACCTATTCCCCTCGCACTGTGGCCTCCCTCCCTCCCTCGCCAGATCCACTCGACCCCAACCGTACGCCGCCGCCCCCTTGCTCTGCCCCCTCCATCCGTCATGCCTGCACGCCGTCGGCGACGCAGCCGCCGTTGTGGTCTTGCGCTGCCCAGCGCGCCGCCTCGACCCAAGGACTCCACCCCGCCGCCCCGAACGGATCGGCCGAGCGCGCGCCGCCCGCTCCTCTCCTCTCCTCCTCCCTCCGACGAGCGATGGCCTCCTCCGGCCCATGCAGCAGCCGGCGAGCGCGGCCCCGACGCGCCCACCCCACCTGCCCCTACCGTCCTCCGCCATCGGCCCCTGCTCTCCTTCAACCGCGGCGAGCGAGGACCCTGACGAGCTCGGACCCCGACCCCGACCCCTTCGCCGACCCCGACCCCGACCCCTCCGGCGACCAGGTACCTCTCCTCCTTCCTCCTTCCTCCCTCTCTCCACCACTTCCCATTCCCTCCCTCCCTCCCCTTGACCGTGGCAGTGTAGGTCATCTGAATAAAAACCAAAGCCAATTCTTCAGTTCAAAGCCAAATAGAGACACGAGGCAGATCCCCTAAATCCCTAAATCTACTTACTCGGTCTTACCATTGTCAAATTTTATTTGTCTGCTTGTCAGAAACAAGTTATGACTTGAGTGATGTGTGCCATTTAGGCTGGGTTTGTGGTTTCGAACTGTATTGAAACTGATTGCTCAACTTGTTTAGTAAGATGATCATGTTTTTGCTGCTGTTTGGTTCTGAAGATGAGTAGCAAGTATAGCAGAAGATGATGCATAGTAGTTTTATGTTGTTGTAGTAGTTGTAGTTGTAGATACAGTAGCAGATCATGTGCTACTGTTGTAGATACATAGTTGTAGGAACATTAGATACAAAGAACAAGTGTCATGTTGTTGTATTAGATATAGTAGCAGATATCATGTCTGCTGAAGATGAGTATTTGTAGGAAGATAATGCCCTAATGGAAGTGACATGAGTATTTGGCCTGCCTTTTTTTCTTGTAGAATTTTTTATTGACGGTATAAACGAATCGTAGACTCGCTAGGTAGGTTCTCCTAATTAATTAGAAATGATGCATCTTGCAATTAGGGGAATATTGCAACCTGCTGCTAAACTAGATCATGAATATGTCATTGCTTTTCAAAGGAGCTCCTACGTGTACTATTATTCATTTATGATAGTTTGTGAGATACGTAAATAGATAAATTTAAGTTTGTAATGGCTAATAGCCGACATGTGAATTTGTTCTTGATACACCTTTTCCCTTTTCTTAGAATCATCATATACAAATTAGAACCTTTCTAACATCTACATATTTCAGGTTTCCAAGGAGGTAAAGGAAGTGAAGTTCGATAAAGCAGCAGCAAAGAACACCTCCAAGGTGAGAAATATGTTCCTATTTATCTTTTTTTTGCTCAAGTTCTTCAGTACATCATATAATATAGAGAAGTGCAGATCATGTGGTGCAATAATATACGTCTGGCCACTTAAGTCATCCTTCCCTTTAAGCAGAGTGATGCCTTTCGATGTCACACAATAATGTTTGTTGAAGAACATTCTGCTCTTAGTGTTCGTTTGTTTACAAACATCCTGCTTATATATATTGATGATGAGTCTTGTTGAAACCTTACATATGTTGGTTCCCGCTATTTGCTCCAATGGCACAAACTTGAGCTACTAGCATAAAAAGTGTTGCAAAGCATACACACGGTGAGGAGCTCTTCAAAAACTTGAGCTATCACAAAAAATTCAGTTAGGTACAATTAGCATCATGTAAGAAAATGGCCATAATGTGCCCCGATAATGATGTATTTTGTCATAAAATATATAGTGGACTGCCATGACAATGACATGGTCCTGTGTTTGCAAGTGACATAATCTTCAGCTTTACTTGACTTTTGAGCCTGCTAGTAGTTTACTTCCATGAGTTGTTTTATTGACATGGCACATTTGCAATGGAGTTTTATATATCTTTAGCCACTGTTCATTAACATCAAGTCAGTTTTGCTGCTGTTATGCTGTATTCACCGCTGCTGCCGCTGTACTTGTGATGATGTTGTACTTGTGATGATGCTACTTGTGATCTTCTCAAATGACCCATTGGCGACTTCATTACGCTGGGATAATGATTTTGCAGTACCCGAGAGGCCCTTGAGTTTGCGGAATGTCGATTAACTTCCGTTCGGCAAATTCGGTACTCCATATGTCCTATTTTTAGCAAAGGTCATGCTGAAATTTTCCGTGAATTTTAGCATGACTTTGCTAAAAATCGGACATATGGGGTACTTCCTACTAATGCATGGGCCGGGGTATCTTAGTACTTAGTTCAGTAGGATCAACTGCCCCTTTATTCTAGCTGCATTAAACCATAGGTGGCAATAGAGCCAAGTGATTAGTGCCAAGTGATTAGGCCCAACCTAGGGTGCCTCGGCATCGATAAACCCTAAATGATGAAAACTTAACTTAGCATTTAACTTTTAGGATGCCTCGGCGTCGAAAAACCCTAAATGATAAAAGCTTAGCTTTTAGGACGCCTCGGTGTCGACAAACCCTAAATGATGAGACCATGATCTTGTACCTTGACAACAACCAACTTTTTGACCAAACTTTTTTCCTATTTAGAGCGAAACATGGCCCACAATGATGAGGCCGACGGTTCGGGTGGCAAGCAATTATGGTATCTGTCCCAGGAGATGGAGGAACAACCTCACCGCTATGAGGACACCGCGGAAGACACCGATCCTGACTACACAACCCCTAGTGGCGTCGGGGATGACACCACTGATGGTGCCGCCGAGGATGCCACCACTGATGATGGCAGTGCACACACAGATGGCAGCCAACCGAAGAAGCAACGGAAGGACCGGCGCCCGAACGCGCTCCGCACCGTCAAGGAGGAATTTACTCAAGTGGACTCCGATGGGAATCCAACGGAGCCCAAACATATAGTCAAGGGGTACTCGGTTCAGCTCGGGTGCATTCTCCGGAGCACAGTCTCGATCAACACCGAGAACCTTAGGCATAAGGACCGAGGGAATTTGCGCAACCTCCTCTTCACGAAGCTGCACGAACGATACAAGTTCCCCGCTGAATTTGAAAACACATGCCTCTTAGGGAATAAAGTGAACAGTGCTGCCCTCACGAGGATGAGCACGACCCTGTCTACTTGGAGCAGCTCGGTGAAGAGAATGATTGAGAAAGGTGATAGTTATGAGAAGATCAAGGCGAAAAATCCTTCGATCAGCGAGAGGACTACAAGGAGTTCAAGATCAAGTGCGAGAGCAGTGCAACCTCCGAATCAAGTCAGTGGGGGAAATAAATGCGGGAGTTGAACTTAGGGGAACACAAACTCGGTCCCGGTGGCTACAGAGTGGCGGAGCCTATATGGGACAAGGAGGACGCGGAGCGTGCCGAGCAAGGCCTACCGCCCCGCTTCGAGAAATACAGCAGGACAAGCGGACCAGAACTATGTCGGGGCCCGCACAAGGAGGACCCGATAACAAAGGAGCTTACCACGGATCCGAAGACCAGGGCGCTTGAGCTTGTTCTGGCGAAGGAGATTGAAAGCAGTAGCGCGGGGTCGTCTCAGATTACCCCTACTTGGGACAACACTCTAAATAGGGCGTTGAACGTAACGAAAAACAAGGATAAGCTCAGTAAGCCGTCGTCAGCTGGTCGTGTGGCCGGAAAAGGCTTGTCCACAAAATGGTCGTCATACTATACCGCTGGTGGGCGAAAGGAGAAAAAGACCAGCTCGAGAAGCCAGTCGCGCGAGGTTCAAGAACTCAAGGCACAAGTGGCGTGGATTCCGGAGATTGTCCAAGAGCAAGTGCACCAACAACTGGGATCGACGCTCACCGACATTATGCCTACCTTGATTCATGGGCTGACGACGTGTGTCGGTGTCAAAACCGGCGGATCTCGGGTAGGGGGTCCCGAACTGTGCGTCTAGGCGGATGGTAACAGGAGACAAGGGACACGATGTTTTTACCCAGGTTCGGGCCCTCTCGATGGAGGTAAAACCCTACTCCTGCTTGATTAATATTGATGATATGGGTAGTACAAGAGTAGATCTACCACGAGATCAGAGAGGCTAAACCCTAGAAGCTAGCCTATGGTATGATTGTTGTTCGCCCCACGGACTAAAACCCTTCGGTTTATATAGGCACCGAATAGGGTTAGGGTTACACGAGTCGCCATAAATGGTAGGAGATCTACATATCCGTATCGCCAAGCTTGCCTTCCACACCAAGGAAAGTCCTATCCGGACACGGACGAAGTCTTCAATCTTGTATTTTCATAGTCCGAGTCCGCCAAAGGTGATAGTTCGCTATCCGACACCCCTAATCCGGACTCCTCAATAGCCCCGAACCAGGCTTCAATGATGATAAGTCCGCGCGTTGATTGTCTTCGGCATTGCAAGGCGGGTTCTCCTCCGAATCCTGTGTTGAATAGTGTCCGACTTTCTCGTGAATATCGCGCTCCTCGGCTTCCACGCCCAATAATGGCCATCTTCCACGTGTCGAACGAATGTGAAAAGTCAGGGTATTTTTACTTTTACCCCCCTCGCCGTGGAAATGAATCGCCTATAAAAGAGACGAGGATCTAGATCCGGATCACACCATCCTCCCTCCGCGAGCTTTCATCGGAGCACCTCTGACAAAAATCCATTCCATCATGGACAGTCGACGCGGCTCCTCCTCTTGCGCTCCCAGCTCTCAGCCCGGGGATTGGGAGAGATGCTCAGTCCCGCATAGCGAGCTAGTGGCGCTCCAAACCAAGGGATTTCTTCCCCCGGCCTTCATGGTTCCGGTTCGAGCCGGACTCGCCACATATAAGGGCAGGAAGCAAGCGGAGAGCGCCCCCGATCCCTCTAAAGGAGAGCGGTATGCTTCGTCTCTTATCTGATAAGAGGACTCGGATTTCCAATTCATCCGTTTCTCCGGGGGCTCCTGGAGTTCTACGGCCTCCAGCTGCACAATCTTACGCCCGCCTCCATCTTGCATATCGCGGGCTTCGTGGCCCTTTGTGAGCTGTTTTTGGGCATTGAGGCCCATTTCGCGCTGTGGAAGAGATTATTCTGCCTTGTGCCCCGTTCTCACGAGGGGTCAATATATCAAGTGGGCGGAGCCGAACTATGACGCATCGCCCGGACCGGATATCTATCCGGAACCCCAAAGAAGGCATCCGTAGACGTCCCGCTGCCGGATCCTGTTCGGATCGGCCTTCCGGAGTTCAGCAATGTTCCTTTGAAAAAACGCCTAAGATGGCGCCCGCGGAGCCCCCAGAGGGAACACGACCGAGATGTCCTTTATTTGATGAGCCGAATAAGGTTGCTGGCTCATGCCGGACTGACCATGGTCGGAGTCATGGCCACCTGCATTATGAGGGGGGTGCAGCCGCTCCAATATAGAGGCCACCCCATGTGGGATTTCAACGGGGAGGATGATGCCACCCGTCATGGCCGTAAAGGGTCGGGATCGGTCGCTGATCTGGTGAAGATTTTGTCCGCTATGTACAAAGGGGAAGAGGAGGATTTTCTCCGTGTCAGTCCACTGAACGGATTTTCTATGAACAATCCTCGAAGCTGGGTAAGCGGACATCTTTTTGGCCTGTCCGATCCACATTTCTATGGTTAAATATCTCATTTTGTGGTTTCTATGCAGGAACTGCGCCGGGCTGTAGAAAATATACACAGCCCGGCTCCACAACCCGAGGATCCGGAACGGTCCCTCGATCCGGCCTCCGAAGAGGATCCGGATATAAAGGTGGAGCTGATCGACGGGGTGTTCCACCAACTTAGCATCGACAATGCTTTGGTCGCCATTACGGCTGACTACCTCGGAATATTTCCGGCCTCCCAGGTAACTGTGACCGAAGTCCCGATACCATGACCCCTCCGTGCTTATTTCTGATCCCCGCACAATAATGGTGTTTTGCAGGGGGTGCCTACGAGGCGAGAAGCCGAGCCCGCGACGACTGGCCAACAAGGGGCAGCTCGGCCCAGCAGGCAAAAAAGGAGTGCGGTGCGGATCGAGACGTCGCCGCAACGGTATGGTGCGCCGCCGTGTTTCAAGGAAAGATTCCTGAAAGCCATACTAACGCTCGCAATCTTTTCAGGAAAAAGAGCGCTCGCTGGACTGAGTCCGGAGAGTTTGCCAATCGAGCCACCGCCAGCCAGGCTCCAAAGCCGGGTCCGAAAGGGGGGCGAACACAAGGCGCACGTCAGATGCTCCTCCAACGGAGGACGCCGACAGATTGTCCGCCACCAAATCTGAGGTGGAGAGCGCCATGAATCATAGGCGCCGCCGGACAGTTCTTCGTGACGCATGTTTCTCCCAAGAGACATTGGACGCCTTTAATTCGGGAGAAGCACACCTCCGTGCCGCTCAAGATGGTGTAGCCAGAGCCACGGAGCAGTATGTGAAAGACATACGGGTAAGGAATTTTGACAGTTATATATGCCAGTAGCCCCCGAGACTTAAAATAGTTAGAATAACTGATTTAAGGATCATTTGAAATGCAGGATCTTACAGAAAAGAATACCCGTCTGTCCCAGGAGCTTGAAGAGTGCAAGGCCCAACTTGAGGCCGCATCAGCCGCTACAGGGGAAGCCACAAAGACTCCCTCTGGTAATGTAAACTTCAGAAAGATAAACAGTTTTATGGAGTGCGGCGTGTGTGTAAGTCTGCCAATAATATTGCAGATGACGCCGGAGTAGATCCGGACAAGCAGCAGCTCCTGCGCCGGTTAAAGGCTGGTGAGAACGTGCTTACAAGGGTGCGGCAGGAGAAAAATAGCCTCCAAGATGCCAACACCCAGTTGGGTGAGGAACTAAAGGATGTTCGTGCCCAGCTGTCTGACTCCGTTAAGGAGAATCGGCGGCTTCTTCGCGGCATTTTCAGTAAGTGCTTGAACGAACTTTGAAAAGAGTTCGGCGAGGAAGACGACTAACTGAAATATGTATGTAGGTATGCTCACAGGTCGTCCTGCAGAGGAAATGCCCGGTTCTATGTGTGATCTTCTTCCCGAGCTGCTGCAGCTGCACGAACGAGTTCGGCAGGTGATGCAAGGCGTCGCCCAGGTCTTATGGCCATCTGTCTCCCTTCCCGAAGGCCTTGGAGAGCTTGCAGAGAGGCTTCAAGGAGCACGGCGGCGCTTCGGACTATGGAAGATATCGTCTTGCCGTCAAGGCGCCAGGAGGCCTAGGCCATGGTGAAGACGCCAGACACGGTTGTTGACCTAAACCACATGGCCGAGGTCGGACCTGTGGGGCGAATGGGAAGGAGATCCTCGTAAGCTTAGTGTACGCACCAAGTAGAATTGGCCGCAAAGTATTCCCAAAGAAGATTGTAAACTAGATAGCCTATTAGATGGCATTGAGGAGGAATACAATCGGTCAAGTTGACTATATAATTAAAGATGACATGTAAAATGCCTTCTAGCCGGATTGTAGATCGTTTGTCATAGTGGACCTTTTCGCTTCGACCTCTGGACCCAATAATATGGAATGTGTCCGAATACCCTCGCGGTTATATAAGAACCGGGGCATGCATGGATACCAGGCGTAGGGGTCATTGGTGCTTTATCAGACAAGTGCCCAACTAGTTATGTTATATTACATGGTTAGTCAGAAACATCTTCCAGGAAAATAGTTCCGTTAGGGTTCCTTTCTCGGGAGGCATGCCCTAAAGTGCATGTCCAAACTGCTAAAAAGCGTAAAAGCATCCGGGGCAGATAAATAAATAGGTAAGAAATCATCTTTTAGTTCACCAATCAATATTCCCTTAAGAACGCTTAGCTTTCGCTTCACCTACCGAGGTACACATCCGCTGACCCGCAGAATAATCGCAGAGGTGCTCCTTTACCACCTAGCCGAACAATCGGGAACGTAGGGGTAAGCACAGAGCGAGGCAACCCAGCTTGGCCAAAACTTAAGTCATATCGATGCATATAATGGTGAATAAAAGGTATATGCGGAAGTGTAACACATGTGTTGGGCATAAGGCCCAAAAAAAATAAGCTTCTATAAAAAGAATCCCCCATGTATAATGAGCATGGGTAGCACGTCAAGTATGTGCGAACAATGCGCAAACGAGCCTCGAAGGCTTCAAGAAAAAGGAGGGAGAAGGAGAGAAATAAAAGACAGCTAAAGTACAAAATGTAGACGGAGGAAGGAGACGAACTCAGAGTCCAGCGCTAGGCGTAGAATCTTCGGAGACAGGCTGCGTTCCACGGGTTCAGCTCGAGTTGGTTATCCGATGCATTTGGCAGACGGTATGCTCCGCCGGTCAGGACTTGGTCGATGATGAAGGGACCTTCCCATTTGGGCTTGAGTTTGTCCTTTTTCTTGTCCGGCAGGCGTAGAACTAGTTCGCCAACGTTGTAAGCTTTGGCCCGTACTTCTCTACTTTGATACGTTCGAGCCTGCTGTTGATAGAATGCGGAACAAGCTTTTGCCACGTCGCGCTCCTCCTCCAAGGCGTCCAGACTGTCCTGTCGATCGAGCTCGGCTTCTATTTCTTCGTACATGCGCACGCGAGGTGAGTCATGAATTATGTCGCAGGGCAAGACTGCCTCTGCGCCGTATACCATAAAAAATGGTGTGAATCCGGTAGTGCGATTCGGCGTGGTCCGCAGCCCCCAGAGTACGGAGTCGAGCTCCTCTACCCAGTGCGTGTTAGATTCCTTGAGGGACCGCACTAGTCGGGGTTTAATGCCGCTCATGATTAGATCGTTTGCTCGCTCGACTTGACCGTTAGTTTGAGGGTGATAGACTGAAGCGTAATCGAGCTTGATGCCCATGTTTTTGCACCAGAGTTTGACCTCATCGGCCGTGAAGTTGGTGCCGTTATCAGTGATGATGCTGTGGGGGACACCGTAACGGTGTACTACCCCTGATATGAAGTCTATCACCGGTCCGGATTCGGCCGTTTTAACAGGCTTGGCCTCTATCTATTTGGTGAATTTATCCACCATGACCAATAGGTATTTTTGCTTGTGGGTTCCTCCTTTAAGGGGTCCAACCATGTCAAGCCCCCAGACCGCGAACGGCCAGGTGATGGGTATAGTTTTGAGGGCGGTGGGTGGCATGTGGCTTTGGTTAGCAAAAAGCTTGCAACCGACGATCATTGGACTAAGTCCTGAGATCTGCCGGCCGTCGGCCAATAAAATCCCAAGACGGAAGGCCTTGCCTACAAGGGCCTGGCTGCGGTGTGGTGCCCACCAAGTCCGGCATGAATTTCAGCCGAAGGTTTCGCCTTCCTCTTCGGAGATACACCTTTGAAGGACTCCGGTTGTGCTTTTCTTATAAAGCTCTCCTCATGGACCTTATAGGCTTTAGATCACCGTACTTATGCAGCGGGCCTCGCTTTTGATCCTCGGAAGTTCCTGCCTAGTTAGGTAGGCTAGAATGGTTCCGCCCACGGGCAATGACTGCCATTATTTCGTGGGCTGAAGGTGTTATTTCGTTGGCAGAACCGCCGATTGTGTCAGAATGTTCGGTGTCGGGTGGTGCGGTTGGGTCCGGATTGTTATTTTCGGACTCCCCTTCCCATAATACGGATGGCTTGAACAGCCGTTCGAGGATGATGTTGGGAGGGACGGCATCGCGCTTTGCGCTGATGCGTGCCAATACGTCCGCCGCCTGGTTACTATCCCGGGCTATATGGTGGAATTCGAGCCCTTCAAACCGTGCTGACATTTTTAGGATGGCGTTACGGTAAGCTGCCATTTTTGGATCTTTGGCATCAAAGTCCCTGTTTATTTGGGATATCGCGAGGTTCGAATCTCCGCGCACCTCTAGGTATTTAAAGCCCGTGGAGACTGCCATCCGGAGGCCATGTAGGAGGGCCTCGTATTCGGCTGCGTTGTTGGAGTCCGTGTACATTATCTGGAGTACGTATTGGACTATGTCCCCGGTTGGGCACGTCAGGACGACGCCGGCCCCCAGGCCGGCCAACATTTTGGAGCTGTCGAAGTGCATGATCTAATTGGAATATGCGCCATATTCTTTAGGGAGTTCGGCTTCAGTCCATTCGGCAACAAAGTCAGCCAAAACTTGTGACTTAATAGCTCGTCGTGGCTTATAGGTTATGTCTAATGGGAGGAGCTCGATGGCCGATTTGGCAATCAGGCCCGTTGCGTCGCGGTTGTTTATGATGTCATTAAGAGGTACTTCAGAGGCCACTGTTATCGAACACTCTTGAAAGTAGTGTCACAGCTTCCGGGATGCCATGAACACCGCATACGCTATCTTTTGATAATGTGGATACCGGGACTTGCATGGAGTTAGGACAGTGGACACATAGTAAACTGGTTTTTGAAGAGGGAACCTATGTCCGTCCGTTTCTCGTTCGACGACGAGCACCGCGCTTACAACTTGATGTGTTGCCGCGATATATAATAGCATTGGTTCGCCCATGTTGGGCGCGACCAGGACCGGATTTGTTGCCAATATGGCTTTTATTTCTTCGAGTCCGGCCGTTATGCATCCGGCCCACTCAAGTGTTCGGCACGAGGAGGCGATAAAGGGGTAATGCCTTTTCTCCCAAACGGGAGATAAAGCTGCTTAGAGCCGCCATGCATCCAGTCAATTTTTGTATTTGTTTGAGGTCTTTTGGGATATCCAATTGTGACAAAGTTCGGATCTTGGCTGGGTTTGCTTCAATTCCTCTACCAGACACAATGAAGCCCAAGAGCTTTCTGGCTGGTACGCCGAAGACGCATTTTTCCGGATTGAGCTTAATGTCATATTTTCGGAGATTGTCGAATGTGAGCCTCAAGTCGTCTACTAGAGTTTCGACATGCTTGGATTTGACGACCACATCGTCTATGTATGCCTCCACTGTTTTGCCGATCTGATTTGCCGTGACATGTCCAATCATGCGCCGATATGTTGCGCCGGCGCTTTTGAGCCCAAGGGCATTGTGTTGAAGCGAGAATGGGCCGTATGGAGTTATGAATGCCGCTAGGCTTGGTCTCGCTCTCGCCATCTTGATTTGGTGGTAGCCGGAGTATGCGCCGAGGAAACACAATGAATCTTGTCCTCGCTTAGCGCCGATAATTTGATCGATGCAAGGGAGTGGGAAGGATCCTTTGGGCAGGCCTTGTTAAGGTCCTTGAAATCGGCACATAGGCGCCTGTGATTTGTCCTTCTTGGTACCATCACCAAGTTTGCTAGCCAGTCCGGATGTTTTATATCTCTAATGAATCCGCCTCCGAAGTTTGGCTAGCTCCTCTCCCATGGCCTGTCTCTTGGGTTCGAAAATGCCAAGAGCCTGTTTGATCGGCTTGAATCCTTTTAGGATATTTAGGCTACGCCGCCAGCCGGCGGGATTCCCGGCATATCCGAAGGGTGCGTGCAAAATGTCCCAATTTTCCCGTAGGAATTCTCGTAGAAAGCGCGCCTACATCAGGGTTTAACTGTGCCCCAATGGAGACCGTCTTTGTGGGGTCCATTGGATGGACTTGGAATTTGACTATTTCGTCCGCTGGCTTAAAAGAGGTGGACTTGGATCTCTTATCGAGTATCACATAATCCCTGTTCACCGTGGAGCGCAGCGCGGTGAGTTCCTCGGCCGCTAGGGCTTCGGATAGAGCCTCGAGGGCTAGTGCGGTTGTCTTGTTTTCGGCACGGAGTGCTATGTTCGTGTCCTGGAAAGAGTGATGATTCCGTTGGGCCCGGGCATTTTGAGCTTCATGTACCCGTAATGGGGTATAGCTTGGAAAATTGTGAAAGCCTCTCGCCCTAATAGAGCGTGATATCCGCTGCTAAACGGGGCCACTTGGAACGTAACCTCCTCAGACCTGTAATTGTCCGGCGAGCCGAACACCACATCCAGTGTGATTTTTCCTGTGCAGCATGCTTCCCGGCTAGGGATTATTCCTCTAAAGGTTGTGCTGCTTCGCTCAATGCAGCTCCAGTCTATTTCCATTTTTCGGAGGGTTTCCTCATAGATGAGGTTTAATCCGCTGCCGGCATCCATGAGTACCTTAGTAAGGCGAAAGCCGTCCACTATTGGACTGAGGAACAATGCGGCTGGTGCTCGGGCTGTTCGTAATTTAGGTTCGTCACTGGCATTAAAGGTAATGGCCTTGTCACTCCATGGATTTATTGTTGCTACCTGGTAGACTTCGCAAGGTCATGGAGTGTTCGTTGCATATTATTTGATGCAAATGTCTCAAGACTGTTAATACCATACCGGTATTGCTGGGCTGGTGCTCGAGCTAGAAGCTCTTCGCCACTTTTGGCCACCGCCGAGTATCCAACATGCTCAAGGTCGTGAGTTGGAGTGGCGCCCTCAGACAATGAATCTTGCAGGGTCCATTGAGCCATCCCTCCAAAGACGGTTCCATGCCCTTTAGGGGGTTTTTGCTTTTTGGTATTTAACCCGGGTGCTTGGCGATGATGCACCCTTTTGTTTCGGACTAGGGCTGTATTCGGGACCGGATTATCCCAAAATTTGGTTTCGCTTTTCAGCGCTTCCATCGCACAAGATTTCAGTACTATGGACGCCAAGTCGGCAAAGCGTAATTTCAATGCGACCTAAGGCGCTTAGGATTCCTTGTCCGTGCAATTATTGCAGAAAATTGAGATTGCGTCTTCCTCGCGGCAGTCCTTTATCCTGTCCATAACCAGGAGGAATCTGGCCCAGTAATGGTGTATTGTTTTAGTAGGCTCTTGCCAAGGTGAACTCCATGATCGGCGCCCAATCGGATTCGATAGGCATGGGCGCAGGCGGTTCGGAGTCCGTGGCCGGAGATGAATCCAGTGGTTCGGTGTCACGGCTCTCGTGAGGGTTAAGGTCTGTATCCGGCTCCATCGCCGCTGAGAGTGCAGCCTCCAAGGCGGGGTCTATCTGCCCATCCTCGGATGGAGCAATTTGCTCCGGATTGAAGGCCCGAGTAGTTGCCGGTGTGATCTCCCGAACACTGTCCGATGGCAGAGCCATATCATGCCCGTGGTGATCGTGGGGCACACCTGGCATGGGCTCGAATCCGTCGAAGGTCAAGTCTCCGCGTATGTCGGCAGTGTAATTCAAGTTTCCAAACCTGACCTGACGGCCAGGGGCGTAGCTCTCGATCTGCTCCAAATGGCCAAGCGAGTTGGCCCGCAGTGTGAAGCTGCCGAATACAAAGATCTGTCCGGGGAGGAAGACCTCACCCTAGACCGCGTTCTTACGGATGATCGAAGGAGCCATCAAGCCTTATGATGACGGCACAGTGGAACTCTCAATGAAAGCACCAATGTCGGTGTCAAAACCGACGAATCTTGGGTAGGGGGTCCGGAACTGTGCGTCTAAGGTGGATGGTAACAGGAGGCGGGGGACACGATGTTTACCCAGGTTCGGGGCCTCTCGATGGAGGTAATACCCTACTTCCTGCTTGATTGATCTTGATGATATGAGTATTACAAGAGTTGATCTACCATGAGATCATAGAGGCTAAACCGTAGAAGCTCGCCTATGGCATGATTGTTGTTGTCCTACGGACTAAACCCTCCGGTTTATATAGACATCGAAGGGGGCTAAGGTTACACAGAGTCGGTTACAAGGAAGGAGATCTACATATCCGTGTCGCCAAGCTTGCCTTCCACGCCAAGGAGAGTCCCATCCGGACACGAGACGAAGTCTTCAATCTTGTATCTTCATAGTCCAACAGTCCAGCTAAAGGATATAATCCGGCTCTCTGGAACCCCCTAATCCAGGACTCCCTCAGCCGGTGATGTCGGCGTTCTGGGAACGGGGGTCCCCAGACTTGCTCGCCTGCGGCTCTCGCGGCGTGGCTCGATGGAGGCCCAAAGACGCCCATCTTCATCAACGAAGCTCAAGACCCTCACGAGGGGCCAAGATTGCTGGGCGGACGACAAGGAGCTTCCTCGTGCACGGCCTCATCAGTTGGCTCATGAGGAGGCGGAGAGTTCAAGGCAGGTACTCGCGAGGTGCCCATGACGCAAGCCATGATTTACCAAGGGCGCCTAGTCGGGCGCCAGCCCGCCAGGTCCTCCTTTCCTCTTTGGTGCAAAGGGAGCAAGCGCAGCGAGAGCATCAAGCAAAGGCATCCGCTTCGTGCAACAAGACCAAGACCAGCCCAACGGCTGGAAGGGAGTCATTGTGGAGCCCAAGCAGGCGTCATCACCAGATCCTTTGGCAGGCGAGGACCAACTTTAGTCAGGATAAGTGTACCCGCTGTTCCCCTTCAAAAGGGCCAATTGTTGGCGCCCTTCCCGCTCAATATTTGGGAAGAGGCCCAGCGCCTTCGCCTATAAATAGAGTAGCCACCCCCAGGGCAGAGGGGGATCGGTATCCTCATCAATAAACCAGTAGCTAGAGCGACTGAACACCACCTAGCAGTTCATCGCACCCGCCAAGAACAGACCCTCGCGAGGCTGTTCTTCCTTGTATTGTTCCCCATCAGCCCAAGAGGCAATCCACCACACCACACACTGGAGTAGGGTATTACACCACAATGGTGGCCTGAACCAGTATAAATCTCGTGTCTCTTGTGCGGTTCCGTTAGTAGTTTAGGTCCCAGCGATTCGGCGAGGTGCGAGACGGTGGAGGGTTGGATCTCCGCGCGCACCCCAGTGTTCTAACCTCAAGGGTCTGTCGGAACCTGAGATCCGACATTTGCGCGCCAGGTAGGGGTGCACCGGAATCTGCCTTCCGTCAGCTGTTCTTCCCCGACCACTAACCATGTCCGACGCTTGCGGGCTCGCGCCGAGCCCGAGCCACCTCGACTCCCGTGTCGCCTGGACGGCTTCCGACGGCGGGCGCCTCGTTGCTCACCGCCCGCTGCCAACACTGCCACCGCCTGGCGGGAACGAGCAGCAAGCATCGCCCCGCGCTCTCGGCGACCTCCGAGAGGAGCCACGCAGCTTCTCGCCACCCGCCTGTCGTGCGGTTCCTCCGGTCCTCGCGGCTCTCTGGCGGCTCGCAGCGCCGCCTTCCAGCCGCCATGTCAAGACATTCGCCCGCTGGTCGGCGCCGCCCACGCGGCGGGGCTCCTCGAGCCGGACGGAGCCGCCGGCCGGGCTGACCTTCGACTCGTGACCACCCCGCCAACTCGGCTGGCTCGGTGCGCTCCCATGCTCGCACACCCACCATCTGCCGAGTTGCCGCCACCAGGACCTCATCGACGGTGGCGCCGCCTCAACGTATTTCGCCGAGGCCTTCAACCTCCTCTCAGATACCAGTGGAGCGGCTGCAGCCCAGCCAGCCTTTTTTCGGTGTAGGAGGAGGGTCATCCAGCCCTTGGGGCAATCGGCTCCCGTGACCTTCGCACTCACGACAACTTTCGTGACGGAACTGTTCGACTTTGACATCGCCCCATCGGCCTCCCCTACAATGCCATCCTTGGCTATCCAGCATTGGCCAAATTCATGGCCGCAACCCACCCGGGTACAACCTCATGAAGATGCCCGGAGCAGCGGCGCCCTCACCGTGCGTCTGGATGCCGAAGGTGCGCCATGAGGCCAGTTTCGCCATCAAGACGGCGTCAGAGCGCAGCCCGCCGACGCTGAAGCCCTCAAGCCCAAGGGGCTGCGCCGACCAAGAAGAAGCAGTTGTTCACTCAAGACAAGGCGGAGACCAAGCAGATACTGTCGACGAGGACGGGTCCACAAACGCCACCTTCACAATAGGCGCCAACCTCGAGCCCGAACAGAGGAAGCCCCGGTCAAGTTCCTCGCGCGAACAAGAAGGTGTTCTCCGGAGCCCGATCAGCTGGCGGGATCCCACGGGCGAATCGAGCACCACCTCAACGTGTGCCCCAACGCAAGGCCCCGTGAAGCGTATATGCAGAAGGCAGTCCAGCGAAAAGCAGTGCCTTCATCGTCCAAGAGACCCGCAAGCTAGAAGCAGCGAGGGTTATTCGCGAGGTCCGATACCCAGATTGGCTGGCCAACCCCGTGGTGGTGCCAAAGAAGGGAGGAAAGGAGCGCATGTGTGTCGACTTCACCAACCTCAACAAAGCATGCCCGCAGGATCCGTTCCCGCTCCCTCGCATCGACCAGATCATCGATTCCACCGCCGAGTGTGACCTGTTATGCTTCTTAACCCCGTGTGGAGTGTACTGCTATACATGCATGCCATTCGGGCTGCGCAACGCGGGGGAAACCTTCCGGCGGCTCATGCACATCACCTTGGGCCCACAGCTCGGGAAGAATGTGGAGGCCTACGTCGACGACATCGTGGTGAAGTCTCGCGAGGCCAAGACCTTGATACAAGACCTGAAGAAACCTTCATGAGCCTCAACGTAGTGAGCCTGCGACTCAACCCGAGAAGTGTGTGTTTGGAGTTCCTCGGGCAAGCTCCCGGGTTTCTCGTGTCCCACCGAGGCATCAAGGCCAACTCGAAAAGGTCAAGGCAGCTTGAGGACATGAGCCCACCAAAGACCCTCGTGGAAATGCAGAAGCTCACGGGCGCCAGAACGGCGCTGGGCCATTTCATCTCCCGATTGGGGAGCGGCACCGCCTTTCTTCCACCGATGAAGAAAAAGGGGCCCTTCAAATGGATCAAGAGGTACCGACCAACCCTCCAAAGGATGGTGGCCCGCGCCCTCAGAGCCCTTGGTACTCTACTCGCCGCCACTCCCTACTCGCTAGCGCAGCCCTCGTGGCGTTAGGAGGAGCGCCGTGCCAAGACCACGGCGGCCACCCGAGCTAAGGAAAGGCCGAATCAGAAGGAACTCGCAGAAGCCAGCACCGCAGCGGAAGAAGATCAGCCGTCGCAGCAGAGCACGCCAAGGGCGGGAGAGGCCCTCCATCCAAGCACCCAGCTTCTGGAGGCGTCATCACCTCGGGAGGCACCACAGCTTCCGGAAGACGCCACCAGCACCGACGCCCCTAGCCTTGTCGAGCACCCGGTGTACTTCGTCAGCACGGTGTTACGGGATGCGAGGGCACGGTACCCCATGCCGCAGAAGCTCCTCCTCGCGCTGTTGGTGGCTTCGCGCAAGCTGCGGCACTACTTCCAGGGTCATCCAATCAAGGTTGTCTCGGCATACCCCCTGGAGAGGGTGCTCAGGAGCCCCAACTCGGCCGGAAGGGTCGCCGAGTGGAACATTGAGCTGCAAGCATTCCAGCTTGAGTTCAGCACAACCAGAGTCATCAAGTGGACCGCGCTGGCAGATTTCGTGGCCGAATGGACAGAAGCACTGGGCCTCAGGGTCGGCGAGGATTCATCCCTCTCCCCAGGAAGCGAAGCACCAGAAGGTTGGGTCATGTACTTGATGGAGCGCTTCTCCGCATGTATACTGGGCTGGGGCAAGGCTCATATCTCCCAGGCAGGACAAGCTCTACTATGTCGCTGGAGCTCTGCTTCAAAGATGGCGAGAAGGTCTCCAACAATATAGCGAGAACGAGGGGCCGATAAGGGTCTCAAGGCTGCCGCTGCCCCGGGGTGAAGCGCCTTACCATCAAGGGCGATTCGCAGCTCCTCGCCAATTTCTCCAACAAGGTGTACGAGCCAAGAGATGAATACATGGAGGCCTACTCATGGAGGTCCGTGGGATGGAGAAACAGTTCGGGGTTGAGCTGCAGCATGTGCCCCTGGCACCAATCAAGAGGCCGACGACATCGCCAAACGAGCCTCCAGGAGGTTACCCCAGGCCGGGCGCCTTTGAGGAACGGCTCTTCAAGCCCTCAGCCCTGCCACTGCTATCAAGCACAGCCCAGCTCGGAGGAGCTCCCTCACCACACTGCCTCGGGAGCCCCACTGTGGGTCGGCCTCAGGAGCACGCCTGCTCCTAACGATGGAACCTCAAGAGGGGTGCTGGATCACGGAGCTCAAGAGTTACTTAACGCGTGGAACTTTGCCAGAGAAGGAGGAGGAGGCAGAGCGTGTGGCGCGGCAAGCCACGGCATACAACATCATGGATGGAGAGCTCTACCGGAAACGACCGAACGACGATCCTGCTACCGCATCACCGGGGAGCAGGGAAGGAACTGGCGGCAGATATACATGGTGGAGATTGTGGGCACCATTCGCCGCCACGGGCCCTCGCCGGCAAGGCGCTCCACAGCGGTTTCTATTGGCCCATCGCTCAATGACGCTTATTGAACTCGTGAAGGCTTGCGAGGCTTGCCAATTCCATGCCAAGCAGATCCACCAGCCAGCAGGAGGTCTGCAAACCATCCCCCTCACTTGGCCATTCGCGGTCTGGGGGCTGGACATCCTGGGCCCTTTTCCTCGGGCGCCAGGGGGCTATCGCTACCTCTACGTCACCGTGGACAAATTCACCAAGTGGGCCGAAGTCGAGGCCGTCCGCACCATCCCCGCTGGTTCTGCGGTCAAGTTCATCAAGGGCATCGTGAGCCGGTTTGGAGTGCCGAACCGCATCATCACCGACAACGGTTCGCAGTTCACCAGTAACCTTTTTAAAACGTACTGCGCTAACCTTGGGACGCAGATATGCTACGCTTCGGTGGCGCACCCCCGCAGCAATGGACAGGCCGAGCGGGCCAACGCAGAGGTCCTGAAAGGCCTCAAGACCGTGGACGCTCAAGAAGAAACTGGAGGCCCGCGGCAGAGGCTGGTATGACGAAGCTTCCGTCTGTTGTGGTCCATCCACACAACCGCAACCAAGCCAACCGAGAGACCCCTTCTTCCTGGTCTCTGAGCGAAGCGGTCCTCCCTCGGGAGGTCAAGCGCCGATCCGCAAGGGTCCCGCGCTCGATGAAACGCTGCAGGGCGCCATGCGGGGGACGACCCTCCTGCAGGGGGAGGAGCGCCGTCGAGAAGCTGCGCTGCGAGCGGCAAGGTACCAGCAGGCACTCCGGTGATACCACTGCCGCAACATCCGCCCCGGAACTCTCAAGGTAGGGGACCTCGTGCTCCGACGGGTCCTCTCTAGGGAGGGACTGCATAAGCTCTCTCCCATGTGGGAGGGCCCGTTCAAGGTTGTTCATGTTTCTGTGCCTGGCTCAGGCGCTTGGAGACTCAAGAGGGAGTACCTATACGTAACGCGTGGAACATCCAGCACCTCCGGAGGTTTTACCCTAAAAGGCCCAAAGGTTTATGAAGAAGGCAAATGCCTGTGAAGCTCATTCTTTTGGAAAAGGCCCAAGGCACGTGAAGAAGGCAAATGCCCGTGAAGCTCATTCTTTTTGGAAAAGGCCCAGTGCCTGTGAAGAAGGCAAATGCCTGTGAAGCTCATCTTTTTCGAGAAAGGCCCAGAGCCTGTGAAGAAGGCGAACGCCTGTGAAGCTGTCGCGTGCTCGTAAGGGCCCGGAGCCCGTGAAGAGGGCCAACGCCGTGTGAAGCTTGCTTCCTGTAAGAAAGGCCCAGAGCTGTGAAGAAGGCGACGCTGTGAAGCTGTCGCGATCTGGAAAGGGCCCGGAGCCCGTGAAGAGGGCCAACGCCCGTGAAGCTCGCTTCCCAGAAGAAAGGCCCGGAGCCTGTGAAGAGGGCCAATGCCTGTGAAGCTCGCTGCCCGTGACACTCTCACGTAATAATGAGTTGGGGCTGTACACGCCCCGGAGTCCCAGTGGCAGCACTTAGCTCCGGGCTGGTGAGAAGACGTCGAAGACTAGACTAGGTGCTGGACGCGGCTTTTTCATTTGCTTTCTGCAGTTGACTAGTTATTCCCATTTGGAGTTTTTATCGAAACTATCGCCATCTTTTGGTCCGTGGTTCTTCGATCTTTTTCGCTCTCCTACCTCGATTTCTCCTGCATGGGGACTCGCGAGGCAAAAGCCTCGGGAGCCCCCGCGAGCGTTCCTGCCCCTATCGCTCAAGTTTTCACGGCCCTGGTCCACAGCTAGAGCACCCCTCCTGACCATGCCTCACGGGCAGCACAACGCGAACACGGGGCCTGGATCGGTCGCCCCAGCTGCCACAAATGGGTTCACTTGCGAATGGGCGTGCAACAGTAAAGGAACAGTATCAGGATAACAAAAGCAAAGACAATAATTAATGGCGTTAACCTAAACGCGTTTCACGGGCCACACATTGTTGCCTTTTGCGCAGGAGAAAAGAAAGGAAAAGGACAAAAGCAGGTGAAGCACGCCTGCGCGGCCCTCTTGGAAGGCTCGAGCCGCCTCCGAGCTCAGGCGGACTCCTCTCGCTTCACCAGGCGCGGCGGCAAGCGGACCGCTGCCACCCCCAAGCAAGCGCGGGCGACGTAATACGCTGGCCGCTGTTGGAAGAATCACCACCAAGAAGAGCTGAGAAGCGTGAGGAGTCACGGGCATCGCCACCGCCTGCCCGCTTGCCCTCTCCATCCACGCCGGGCTGAGTCCTCGGCGCGGTCGCCGTCTTCGTGGCAACACCCCATGCGGCAACCGTCTTCCCGAACACCCTCACATAGAGGGTGGCGTCGCCGTCGTGCTTGAAGTGCACGAGGGAGCACGGCGGCGAAGACCACGCCAGCAAGCGAACGCCTGCCGAGGCTGGTCAGAACAGGTTCCCTCAGAGAGACCTCCAGAGAAGCCCATGAAGCCCGGCTGCAGCAGCCATCCGCTGGAGCCAGAGGCCACTCAGGCGCCACCGGGAGCTCACCCAGAGGAAGCGCGGGAGCTGAAGTCGGACGCCGGACGGCTCCTCCGCCCTCACCATGAACTCCGGCAGCGCTTCAGCAGCATGGAGGCGTGGCCTCGGGGGACGCGCGGCTGGGGCACGCCCTCCGACCATGGCCAGCCGCTCGTCGCCACGCTGAGAGCCTCCCCCACAACCGCGGGGGACCGCCGTGGAGGCCATGGGATGCTTGCGAGGGCGACCTCGACCACGCTTAGGCGGAGGAGAGGAAGACTCGACCTGACGGCCCTTCGCATTCTCTGCGGCCGAGAGCTTCCTTGGTGGAGCCATGGAGAAGAAGGGGAGACAAGAAAGGATAGACTGGAAGGGCGCGCGCCGTTCCGTACTTATAGCCCGCGAAGGCCAACCGTCGGCCTCCACGATCACCGGTAATCATGACCGACTCTGCATGCAGGGACTTGTCGAATCTGGGTGGTTACCAAAACATCATAGGGAAGCAGTGCGCACGCGTCCAATCAACCGCCACGCGTCACCCAAGGCCGCAGGCTGTTAGGGCCCGCAACGCTTCGCACTTGCCCTTTCGCCTCTCTGCTCGGCCAAGTTCAGCGCGCCATGGGCCCGGGCTACTCGGCTTTCTCGGGAACAGGGGTCCCTGGACTTGCTCGCTCTGCGTCTGCGGCGTGGCTCGAAGGAGGCCCAAAGACGCCCATCTTCATCACCAAGCTCAAGACCCTCGCGAGGGGCCAAGCCTCATGGGGCGGACGAAAAGGAGCTTCCTCAGGATGGCCTCATCAGGCTGGCTCATGAGGAGGCGGAGAGTTCAAGGCAGGGTACCTCGTGAGGTGCCCATGACGCAAGCCATGACGACCAAGGGCGCCAGTTGGGCGCCAGCCCGCGTAGTGTCCTCCTTTCCTCTTTGGTGCAAAGGGAGCAAGCGCAGGCGAGAGCATCAAGCAAAGGCATCCGCTTGATGCAACAAGACCAAGACCAGCCCAACGGCTGGAAGGGAGTCATTGTGGAGCCCAAGCAGCGCCATCACGAGCCTTTGGCAAAGCGAGGACCAACTTTAGTCGGGATAAATGTACCCGCTGTTCCCCTTCAAAAGGGCCAATTGTTGGCGCCCTTCCCGCCAATATTTGGGAAGAGGCCTGTGGCCTTCGCCTATAAATAGGAGTAGCCACCCCGTAGGCGTAGAGGGATCGAATCCTCATCAATAAACCAGTAGCTAGAGCGATCAACACCACCTAGCAGTTCATCGCACCCGCCAAGAAGAGACCTCATGAGGCTGTTCTTCCTTGTATTGTTCCTCATCAGCCCAAGAGGCAATCCACCACACCACACCTTTGGGTAGGGTATTACACCACAATGGTGGCTGAACCAGTATAAATCTCGTGTCTCTTGTGCGGTTCCGTTAGTAGTTTAGGTCCCAGCGATTCGGCGAGGTGCGAGATGGTGGAGGGTTGGATCTCCGCGCGCACCCCAGTGTTCGAACCTCAAGGGTCTCCCGGAACCTGAGATCCGACAGGTGATACCATGGAAGCCCTGGCGGCCCTCAAGCTTGCCTTCAGGGCCACAGCAGCAGCCCGCCCGGCCGACGAGGCCGCCCCCAAGGAGAAGGCGGCCGCACCGGCCAAGAAGAAACATCTTTTCACACAAGACCGAGCCAAGATGAAGCAAGTACCGGTTGATGAGGACGACCCCTCAGGAGCTACCTTTACCATAGGCGCCGACCTCGACCTGGACCAAGAAAAAGAGTTGGTGGGCTTCCTGAGGGCAAACAAGGAGGTATTCGCCTAGGAACCCAAGCAACTGATTGGGGTCCCCAATGGGGTGATCGAGCACCACCTGAGGGTATGCCCCAATGTGCGCCCGGTGAAGCAGAAGGCACGGCGGCAGTCTACATAGAAGCAGGCATTCATCGTTCAGGAGACCCGCAAGCTGCAGGATGCGGGCGTCATTCGTGAAGTGTGATATCCAGAGTGGCTGGCAAACCTGGTCGTCATGCCGAAGAAGGGCGGAAAGGAGCGCATGTGCGTCAACTTCACCAACCTCAATAAGGCTTGCCCTTAGGACTTGTTCCCGCTTCCGCGCATCGACCATATCGTCGATTCCACGGCCGAGTGCGACCTGCTGTGCTTCCTGGACGCATTCTCAGGGTATCACCAGATCAAGATGGCGGTGGAAGACATAGAAAAGACATCATTTCTGACCCCATGTGGGGTGTATTGCTACACCTGCACGCCATTCAGGCTGCGCAACGCGGGGGCGACCTTCCAGCGGCTAATGCACATCGCCCTAGGCCAGCAGCTCGGGAGGAACGCTGATGCTTACGTCGATGATATTGTGGTAAAATCTCTAGAGGCAAGGACTCCGATTCTAGACCTGGAGGAGACCTTTGCCAGCCTACGCCAAGTGGATCTACGACTCAACCCAGAGAAGTGTGTGTTCGGTGTCCCCTCCGGCAAGCTTTTGGGCTTCCTCATGTCTCACACAGGGATTGAGACTAACCCAGAAAAGGTCAAGGCCATTGAAGATATGAGTCCGCCACAAACCCTTAAGGAGATGCAGAAGCTTGCGATGTGTGTGCGCTCGCTGGGGCGCTTCATCTCCATGCCGGGGGAGCGCGCCCCACCGTTCTTCAAGCTGATGAAGAAGAAGGGCCCATTTGAATGGACCCCTGAGGCAGACCTGGCATTCCAAGACCTCAAGATATACCTGACAAGCCCACCAGTGATGGTAGCACCTCGGCCCCTGGAGCCGCTGGTACTCTATCTGGCTACTACGCCTCACTCTACCAGTGCGGCATTGGTAGCGCTTCGAGAAGAACGTCAGGTCGAGCACCAGCCGCGCAAGACCACACCTCTGCCCGAGGCAACACAACCCCAGGATGGTGCCTCTGAAGCTACGGCGGCGGCCGTGGATGTTCAAACCCAACAAGACAACGCCTCGGGGCCCGTGAAAGCCTTAACTGGTGGAATGGCTCCTGAGGCCCCACTTCCTCAGGAGGCGTCACCTCCTCAGGAGGTCGCAAGCTCCGTCAGCACCACCAGCCTCATTGAACACCCAGTCTACTTCCTCAGCACGGTGCTTCGGGATGCAAGGGCAAGATATCCAATGCCGCAGAAGCTCATACTCGCGCTCCTGGTGGCCTCGTGCAAGCTGCGGCACTACTTCCAGGGCCACCCGATCAAGTCGTCTTGACATACCCGTTGGAGAGGGTACTCAGGAGCCCCAATGCTGCTGGAAGGGTCGCCGAATGGAACATCGAGCTGCAGGCATTCCAGCTGGAGTTCAGCACAACCAGGGTCGTCAAGGGAGCCGCGCTCGCTGATTTCATAGCAGAATGGACGGATGCCCCAGGGCTCGAAGCAGGCGAGAACCGGTCCCTCTTGCCTGGAAGTGAAGCGCCAGACAGTTGGGTTATTTATTTCGATGGCGCTTTTGCACGCCAGGGCGCGGGGGCTGGAGCGGTGCTCATCTCGCCCACTCAGGACAAGCTCTACTATGCCGTGCAGCTTTGCTTCCAGCAAGGCGAGAAAGTCTCGAATAACATCACAGAGTACGAAGGCCTCATAGCTGGCCTTAAAGCCGCGGTGGTGTCACACCCCAGATCAGCCCTTGTTTGTTTTTGCTTTAGCATCCATGCATCATGTTTAAATTTTAAGAAACTTGAATTGGGGATTTCCTAAACCCTAGCATTAAAGGAATCCACTAGGTTCACCTAAAATATTTTTCAGTGATTTCAAATGGCTTTAGAAAATGTTCACCATTTTTGGAAAAATGCTGGAAACAGTAACCAGAGATATTGCACATTTTTCCATGACATTTGGATCTTTGAATTAAATCAATAAGTATTTGAATTTGGACATTTAAATTCTATAAAATATTTTAAATGTTCAAATACTCCTAAACTGAAATGTTCCATGTTAGATATATTCTATACATTGGGCATGCACAGTTTGGTGATTTTTAAAAGTGCCTGGATATTTTTAATAAAGCCGCAGAGTTTTCAAAATAATAGAAAAACAGAAATAAAGAGAAAGAGAGAGAATCTTACCTGGACTTACCTGGCGCCCACCAACCGGCCCAGCTCCAGCGGCCCAGCCCACCACCGCCTAGCTCCCTGTCGCCTTCCTCCTCGCGCCAAGAGGCGGGGCGTGCCCGCCAGCGTGGCCACACGCCGCCACCTCCTCCCCGCCTGGCTGCCTCCTCCTCCCCACGGCGCCCCATGCGGCGCCACGCACCCCAGAACCCCTCGCTCACTCTCTCGCCCCATCCCTCCTCCTCGCTCCCTCTCTCTCCACCGAGCGGAGCTCGTCGCCGCCGCTCGTCGTTGCCGCGACCACCGGCCCTCCCTCGCTTCCCCGACCAGTCCACAAGCCCCGCCACTCCATCCTCGCCCTCCCGCCACACTGCGATGGAGAAGCCCCGAGGCGCCGCCCGTCGCTTTTCCCCTCCGCGGACCCGCTGTCGCTGCCGCCCGGTCGTCGGCTCCAGACCGCCCGACCTCGCCGACGACGCCATCGGACGCTTGTGAGCTGCTGCGTCGATCCCTCTTCTCTCCCTCGCGTTTGCATGCTCTAGCCCCACTCCCGCCATGGCCGAGGCTCACCGCCGCCAGGCCTCGCGTGGCCGTCGTGGCGAGCCACCGTGGCTCAAGTCGGGCACAACACTGTGCTCCACACCTCACCAGAGCACGTGAGCGCACTAACGCCTTCCCTAGCGCCTGCATCGCTTAACCCGACCCGCCCGAACTCCGGCCGCCGCCTTGAGCTTCCGCCGTCGATCCCGCCACCCGACCCGGCTAACTCCACCAAGAGCTTGGCTCCTCCCAGCTACTCCTAGATGCCTCCATGCCCATTTGGTCGCGGAGTAATAAACGACTCGCCGCCCGCGTCGCTCGCTGGCTGCTAGACGCCGACAGCCGACGCCGACTTGACCACGGTGTGCCCTAGTTGACCTGTTGACCCTATGATGGTGGGGCCACTCTATTAACTAATCAGGTTTAGTTTAATTGATAATTAGCTAAACTAATTACACTTACACACGGGACCCATCGTCAGTTTGACCCGGACCATGTCCTGTTGACCATCGACGCCACATCGACGTCGGTCGACGCAATAACTAGTTTTCTCGATTTAATTTAATTCAGGAAATTCCAGAAATTGGCCTAAACTTCTAAAATTCATAGTAATTCAACCGTAACTCCAATGGAAATAATTTATATATGAAAAATGATCAGAAAAATATGAAGAATCTGTTTGTGGCACTTTCATGCATGATTGAACAAGTTAACCTCACTGAATAGGATGAATCATGATTAGGGCAACTTATGAACTAGCATTTGGAGTTGGAGTTTAACCTTGTTTGAGTTCCACTTCAATTAACTTGACTAGATATTGCATTAGGTGAATTCAGTACCTTAATATGACATGTCATCCATGTGAATGTGCATTGCATTGATTGTGTTCTCTCTTGTTGCCGGTAATTGTCCCTCTCGATGAGCGGCGTTAAGACGATTGTTCGATGACACCGATGAAGAACTATATTATCTTCAGAAGTGCCAGGCAAGCAAAAAACCCCTTGTTCATTCCGATACAATCCCACTCTCTCGCTCCTGCTCTCTTTTATTGCATTAGGACAACATCGATTCAACTGTTACTTGCTGCGGTAGTTGAACCCCTTGATCCTCTGCATGACCTGCCATTCCACAGTAATTAGATGAAACCCACTAGCATGAGTAGGAGTTGTTTGAGCCATGTTGTGCCTACTCATTCTTGCTTGTTGTCATGCCTGCTACTGCTTATAGTTGAGTCAGGTCTGATTCATCGGGAATGAATTGGAATGGTTGTGTGGACATGTCCTATTGTGTGTGAGCTAAGTGTGTGAACACGATTTGGTAAAGGTAGCGGTGAGAGGCCATGTAGGAGTACATGGTGGGTTGTCTCATTGAAACCGTCCTCAGGAACTGAGTTCTGTGTTTGTGATCCATGAAACAGTTACTACCACGCATTGGGATCCTTAATTGACCCTCTCGGCTTCTTAACCACCCTTGTTCTCTGTCCAGGAGTTGCAACTAGTTTCTGGTGTTTGTAGGATATGTGTTGGAGGCCGTGCGTAGCGCTGACCCTAGGGGTGGGCTATGATGCGGTAGATACACCGTGGCCCGGTGTACCGAATGCCCGTTTGGTATCTCGGGAACCCTGCACACATCGTTCGGGGCTGTATGGGAAACCTCGGCCGGACTCCCTGCGGATGGAACCCGAATAGGCGATAAACCTGGACTAGGGACTTGAGTGTTTAGGTAGGCCGTGGCCGACACCCACGTTGGGCTTCCGCTTGAAGGTTGCCGAGTACATGTCGTGTAAACGGCGGTAAGTGGTGAGAGCGTGTGTGAAGAAGTACACCCCTGCAGGGTTTAATATGATCTATTCGAATAGCCGTGTCCACGGAAAAGGACTTCTGGGTTGCCTATATCAGTTCATAGACAAGTGAAAGTGGATACTCTAAAATGCGCAAGATAAGCGTGAGTGCTATGGATGGCGTTCTCGTAGGGAGACGGGAGCGGGTCCATAGTGGTGTATTGATATGGTGATTATGTGGACTCGTGTGCGCCACCTCAAAAGAGTTACTTGCAGTCGTAGTTCAGGATAGCCACCGAGTCAAAGCTGGCTTGCTGCAGTCAAACTCCACCACCCCTTTTGATAATGATGCATATGTAGTTAGTTCTGATGTAAGTCTTGCTGAGTACAATTGTACTCACGTTTGCTTATTTTATGTTTTGCGAGAGACGCGTCGGTCTCGCTAGTAGTTCCACGTGGACTTGACGCTTAGCTTGTTACCTCAGCTACGATCTTGTGCCCTCGGCAGATCTGTAGATAGTCGCTTCTCACCTCTTTTCATTTATAGTTGTATGTACCTGCACATGTTTAGCTTCCGCTTGTGCTTTGACTTGTATGCTCTGAGTGTTGGGTCATGAGACCCATGTTTGTAATATCTCGCTCTTCGGAGCCTAATGAATAAATATTTGAGTCGTAGAGTTATGTTGTGATGCCATGTTGTATCTACGCATATTGAGCATAATGTGTGTATGTTTGAAATGCTTGGTATGTGTGGGATCCGACCAACTAGTTGTTTATCCTTGGCAGCCTCTCATATGGGGAAATGTAGTCTCGTGCTTCCGAGCGATAGTAGTCCGCTACAGCCCGGTTCACCGGAGTCCTGCTAGCCCAGCACTACTGCTTGGACACTTGACTGGCCGGCATGTGTTTCACTTCGTTCCTATGTCTGTCCCTTCGGGGAAATGTCACGCGGTGTTATTCGGAGTCCTGCATAGCCTGCTACAGCCCGGGATACCGGAGTCCTGTTAGCCCAGTGCTACAGCCCGAATTTATACGTTGATGACCGACATGCTCGATGTGATTCATGTATGCCTGTTCCCATAGGTTAGTGCCGCTTTGGGTTCACGACTAGCCATGTCGGCTCGGGTTCTTTGTCATGTGGATGCTAGCGACACTATCATATACGTGAGCCAAAAGGCGCAAACGGCCCCGGGCCATGGTATGGCGACACCCGTGGGAATACCGTGCGTGAGGCCGCAAAGTGATATGATGTGTTACATGCTAGATCGGTGTGACTTAGGATCGGGGTCCTGATAGCCTTGGTATCAGAGCCTGACTGCCTGTAGGATTACCAAGCCAAACTGGTCGAAGTTGTGTCTAGAAATGCTTTAGTTATGTAAGGGAATTGATTGTGGAAGGGAACGTAAGGCTCTTTTTACTCCTTATACCTCATGGCCTTCTGATCTGAGTCATCCTCTTCTCTTCTACGGGGTTAAGAACTAGGCTTCTCATCTATCTATCAGGATGACGTGTTACTAATCCATAGACCTATAAGATTGTGGGTTTTAATCCCCAGTTCAGTTCCTACTATTTCTGTATGATAACTATTGATCTCAGAATCTTGTTATGATGTTGTTGAGTGGTTATGCCACCATTTTTGCAAGATGTCTCAAATCATTTTGAGCATTTACAGCCGTTATGCTATCCGAGTTATCTCAGGTCTCTAAATAGTCTGATGCATTTGCAAATTCTTTCCTTCCGTTCCCGATGTCCTTTTTGGTCAGAATAAGCACACTAATCGGTAAGTTGAGGTACTTTGTTGCCTCGACATATATGTTGGAACTATTATTATGACCCTAGGTGTTTAGGAAGTCACCTAGCAATTTAGCAATGCTTTTGTATCCCCAGTGTGATGATTCTGGCCATTATTCTTGAAAGCATCCCATGATGCCATTTAGTAGTAAGTATTCTATTCCTGGGTTCTTGAACCCGAGATTCATCCTACTTCATGTTGTTAGTAATTGCTAGTGCCTTTAGGATATTAGTAACCTTTGCGATAGTCCTCGAAGTCCGTGGTATTCTCCTTCTTCCAAATACCATGAACTATTTATGGCAGAAGTTCTTTTGAACCAAAAGATCACAACTAGAGTGCTCTTGAGGAGTTCTCCATTCATAATTGTGAATCTGCCAATTCTACCTTTCTGCATGGGTTATCCAGAAGAAATGTTGAGCTTCGTTCGACATACTAATTTGTGCATCCACAACTCAGAAAATTATATGTTCCTTTGAGTTGCTCTCTTTAGTTGTATCCCGACCATCCTCTATCAGTTGATAATCAAGGGTATGCGTGCATTGTTTATCGATGCCTATTACCCTTGTGGTCCGACAAGCCATTCTATTCCGGAATGACTAGGAGAAACGAACTCCAGGACCTCATCCATATCCAGGATTGGATCAAAGCAGTTGTATTCCGCAGATCAAAATGCCAACCCAGCTTTTGAGTCTGTTCCACCTGGAGTGTTACCATCTTTATGTCAAGAATGTCATGAGAATTGCACCTTCTCTTACGAATTCTTGATGCACTGATACTTTTCACCATCATCATTCATTCCTCGGTCCCGTGTTGGTGTAACCGGAATGCCGACAAGTGAATTGTGATGTGTGAAATCGATACTCCTAGCAACCCCCTTTCTTGGTAGTAAATGGACAATATTCTCATTCTTAGCGTGTTGGTTATTAAATCATCATCCTAAGATTGATCGTACTACCTAGTCCTTAGTTCTGGTACACTCTTCGATCTATGAGTTAGAATCTTGTCAAGTCCCCACTCATTTGATCATATCGTCTTGCCCTCAAAAGCAAGATTGTTCTTGAGCTTAGTAACATACCGGTGGTTCGTGACTCTCCAAATATCTTCTTGGAAGTGTTACCAGGTTGTTTCCTGACTGTTATGTTGAGTTTGTGATCAAGTTGCTTTCTTGTGAACCACCCTTTCTCCAAGAATCTGTGTTGGATACCCCTGAGCTAGTTGGTTAAGCCAAACAACAACTTGGAGAGTTGGAAGATAAAAGCTTGCCTAACTTAGTTCGATCCAAAGGGATATTCTTGTGTAGTGTGTGTTGAAGAAAGATGATATCTTCATCGATTGGTTCCTGTGATCAGTTGCTTGACCTATTGTCTTATCAATCCTTTGATTTGAGTGTGGGTTATCGTCAAGTCAAATCAGAACCAACGATATTCGTGATGTTGTCTTACTCGTGGTTGATCCCTCGAGCATACACCATTACATCCTTGGTCTGACCAATGCTACCACCGTGTTCACATGATGGTGGAAGTACAGTGATATGGAAATTTCGATGAACTGTTGTTGAGCCCATCAGCAGCATTTTGTCTCCCCCGTGATTCATGTTGAACATCAACCTAGTGTTGGAAACTTGTGTAAGCATTTCTTCGTGTGCCGTTCATGAAGCTTATGCTTGGATGGTTGAAGTGACTTCTTCTAATTCATGTGCTTTAGATGTAAGTTGCCGCCATGAATTCGAGAAAGCTTGTTTGCCTCCTGTGGAATCATCCCAAGTCAGTCATGCATGTGCAAAGTATTCTGTGGTTTGATAGACTGATCATCTTCATTCCGTATGTATCCCTAGCACACCAAGCCACTGATTGATTTGTTCAAGGAAAAGGAGTTCTTTCATAAGAGCTAATCATGACTTATGTTAAGACTTCGATATCCTCGACGATGGTTCCCAACAAGAACTCGGTAGTGTTTTATTATAAGACTACTACGTGGTCATGCTTGTCTTGGACAGCGTGTCCACGGGTTTGTAGCAGAACCAGCTCATGACTTGGAGCTTGCTATCGTAGTTCATATCCCGAGAATCTCGCAACGTCATCTCGTCGGTTTGTGTTGCAACCCTTCTTTTCAGACATGCTGAGTCTGAAGTATCCTATCCCCAATCGGATCTGAATCTCAGGCAGATATGATGGTTGGAACATTCTAACAGTTGTATCTTGTTCCCAGCTTGCACCCCATTGTGCCAATTTCCATGGGCTGCCCTCTCATTAATTGATGTCTAGGATCATCCTCAAAAGTGGACTTACCATGGGTTCCATCCATCTCTGATGATAAGCAAACATCATCCATTACGTTGTCTTCAACAAGGTAGTCCACATCATCCATTCTAGTCTGGGTATGCCACTCCTTTGCACTCCACCAAACGATCGTTTGTGAATTGCTTTAGGCTGGTATGAAGAGTCTCAATGATTTCTAATTCAAAAGTAATTCTTTTTGCCACTTAAGGGAATAGTTCTTTGCGTCACCTCCCCTGAGGTGCCCCGTTATTGAATCATGGCAATTATTTCCTCGCCACCTTGACACCATCCACCATCATTCTAAGCGTGGAATTGTTGCCCACTAATCAAACCTCGTTGTTTGTTCTTCCATCCCTCTCGATGTGTCTTGTGTCTCAACTCGAGATGTGTCACCATCTCAGTCCGTGAGTCGATCATGTTTACTTGATCTTCGTGAGGATCAAATCATGTAGGGTTTCCCCCTTCTTTCTGTTGTCGTGTCGAGTGAAGATTTCGATAGCAAAGACGTCAAGACCAAGATGATGGAGTAAATCAACATCTTCGGGAAGGGCAAATGGATTATGAAGACCGTGATAGTTGTGCCCCCTCTGTCTTCTTACCTCACGTCTTGAATCTCGGGGCGAGATTCTTGTTTAGTGGGAGTGAGTTGTCACAGCCCCAGATCAGCCCTTGTTTGTTTTTGCTTTAGCATCCATGCATCATGTTTAAATTTTAAGAAACTTGCATTGGGGATTTCCTAAACCCTAGCATTAAAGGAATCCACTAGGTTCACCTAAAATATTTTTCAGTGATTTCAAATGGCTTTAGAAAATGTTCACCATTTTTGGAAAAATGCTGGAAACAATAACCAGAGATATTGCACATTTTTCCATGACATTTGGATCTTTGAATTAAATCAATAAGTATTTGAATTTGGACATTTAAATTCTATAAAATATTTTAAATTTCCAAATACTCCTAAACTGAAATGTTCCATGTTAGATATATTCTATACATTGGGCATGCACAGTTTGGTGATTTTTAAAAGTGCCTGGATATTTTTAATAAAGCCGCAGAGTTTTCAAAATAATAGAAAAACAGAAATAAAGAGAAAGAGAGAGAATCTTACCTAGACTTACCTGGCGCCCACCAACCGGCCCAGCTCCAGCGGCCCAGCCCACCACCGCCTGGCTCCCTGTCGCCTTCCTCCTCAAGGCCATTTGGCGGGCGTGCGCCAGCGGGCCACACGCCGCCACCTCCTCCCCGCCTGGCTGCCTCCTCCTCCCTGGGCGCCCATGCGGCGCCACGCACCCCGAACCCCTCGCTCACTCTCTCGCCCCATCCCTCCTCCTGCTCCCTCTCTCTCCCACCGAGCGGAGCTCATCCGCCGCCGCTTCGTCGTTGTCGCGACCACCGCCCTCCTCGCTTCCCGACCAGTCCACAAGCCCTGCCACTCCATCCTCGCCCTCCCCTTACGCCACTCGCGACCGGAGAAGCCCCGAGGCGCCGCCCCGTCGCTTTTCCCCTCCGCGGACCCGCCGGTCGCCGTCGCCTGATTCGTCGGCTCCGGACCGCCCCCGACCTCGCCGACGACGCCATCGGACGCGCTGTGAGTTGCTGCGTCGATCCCCTCTTCTCCCCCTCGCGTTTGCATGCTTTAGCCCCACTCCCCGCCATGGCCGAGGCTCACCGCCGCCGTGCCTCGTCGCCGTCGTGGCCAGAGCCACCGTGGCTCGAAGCCGGGCACACCACCGTGCTCCACACCTCACCAGGAGCACGTAGAGCGCACCAACGCCTTCCCTAGCGCCCTGCATCGCCTAACCCGACCCCGCCCGAACTCCGGCCGCCGCCTTGGAGCTCACCGCCGTCGATCCCGGCCACCCCAACCCCGGCTAACTCCACCAAGAGCTTCGGCTCCTCCCAAGCTACTCCTAGATGCCCTCCGCGGCCCATTTGGTCGCCGGAGTGGCCAAAACCACTCTCGCCGCCGCGTCGGGCTCGCCGGCGCCTAGACGCCGGCAGCCGACATCGACTTGACCACGGTGGGCCCTAGTTGACCCTGTTGACCCTATGACAGGTGGGGCCAGCTCTATTAACTAATCAGGTTTAGTTTAATTGATAATTAGCTAAACTAATTACACTTACACACGGGACCCACTGTCAGGTTTGACCCGGACCATGTCCCGTTGACCACTGACGTCACACTGACGTCAGGCTGACGCAATAACTAGTTTTCTGGATTTAATTTAATTCAGGAAATTCCAGAAATTGGCCTAAACTTCTAAAATTCATAGTAATTCAACCGTAACTCCAATGGAAATAATTTATATATGAAAAATGATCAGAAAAATATGCAGAATCTGTTTATGGCACTTTCATGCATGATTGAACAAGTTAACCTCACTGAATAGGATGAATCATGATTAGGGCAACTTATGAACTAGCATTTGGAGTTAGAGTTTAACCTTGTTTGAGTTCCACTTAAATTAACTTGACTAGATATTGCATTAGGTGAATTCAGTACCTTAATATGACATTTCATCCATGTGAATGTGCGTTGTATTGATTGTGTTCTCTCTTGTTGCCGGTAATTGTCCCCTCTCAGTAGACGACGTTCCGAAGATTGTTCGATGACACCGATGAAGAACTATATTATCTTCAGAAGTGCCAGGCAAGCAAAAACCCCCTTGTTCATTCCGATACAATCCCACTCTCTCGCTCCTGCTCTCTTTTATTGCATTAGGACAACATCGATTCAACTGTTACTTGCTGCGGTAGTTGAACCCCTTGATCCTCTGCATGACCTGTCATTCCACAGTAATTAGATGAAACCCACTAGCATGAGTAGGAGTTGTTTGAGCCATGTTGTGCCTACTCATTCATGCTTGTTGTCATGCCTGCTACTTCTTAGAGTTGAGTCAGGTCTGATTCATCGGGAATGAATTGGAATGGTTGTGTGGACATGTCCTATTGTGTGTGAGCTAAGTGTGTGAACACGATTTGGTAAAGGTAGCGGTGAGAGGCCATGTAGGAGTACATGGTGGGTTGTCTCATTGAAACCGTCCTCAGGAACCGAGTTCTGTGTGTGTGATCCATGAAACAGTTACTACCACGCATTGGGATCCTTAATTGACCCTCTCGGCTTCTTAACCACCCTTGTTCTTTGTCCAGGAGTTGCAACTAGTTTCTGGTGTTTGTAGGATATGTGTTGGAGGCCGTGCGTAGCGCTGACCCTAGGGGTGGGCTATGATGCGGTAGATACACCGCTGCCCGGTGTACCGAATGCCCGTTTGGTATCTCGGGAACCCTGCACACATCGTTCGGGGCTGTATGGGAAACCTCGGCCGGACTCCCTGCGGATGGAACCCGAATAGGTGATAAACCTGGACTAGGGACTTGAGTGTTTAGGTAGGCCGTGGCCGACACCCACGTTGGGCTTCCGCTTGAAGGTTGCCGAGTACATGTCGTGTAAACGGTGGTAAGTGGTGAGAGCGTGTGTGAAGAAGTACACCCCTGCAGGGTTAATATGATCTATTCGAATAGCCGTGTCCGCGGAAAAGGACTTCTGGGTTGCCTATATCAGTTCATAGACAAGTGAAAGTGGATACTCTAAAATGCGCAAGATAAGCGTGAGTGCTATGGATGGCGCTCGTGGGGAGATGGGAGCGGGTCCATAGTGGTGTATTGATATGGTGATTATGTGGACTCGTGTGCGCCACCTCAAAAGAGTTACTTGCGGTCGTAGTTCAGGATAGCCACCGAGTCAAAGCTGGCTTGCTGCACCAAACTCCACCACCCCTTTTGATAATGATGCATATGTAGTTAGTTCGATGTAAGTCTTGCTGAGTACAATTGCACTCACGCTTGCTTATTTTATGTTTTGCGAGAGACGTCGGTCTCGCTAGTAGTTCCATGTGGACTTGACGCTTAGCTTGTTACCTCAGCTACGATCTTGTGCCCTCGGCAGATCTGGTAGATAGTCGCTTCTCAGCCTCTTTTCATTTATAGTTGTCTGCATCTGACATGTTTAGCTTCCGCTTGTGCTTTGACTTGTATGCTTCGAGTGTTGGGTCATGAGACCCATGTTTGTAATATCTCGCTTCTGAGCCTAATGAATAAATATTTGAGTCGTAGAGTTATGTTGTGATGCCATGTTGTATCTACGCATATTGAGCATAATGTGTGTATGTTTGAAATGCTTGGTATGTGTGGGATCCGACCAACTAGTTGTTTATCCTTGGCAGCCTCTCATATGGGGAAATGTAGTCTTGTGCTTCGAGCGATAGTAGTCCGCTACAGCCCGGTTCACCGGAGTCCGCTAGCCCAAAGACTACTGCTTGGACACTTGATGGCCGGCATGTGTTTCACTTCGTTCCTATGTCCGTCCCTTCGGGAAATGTCACGCGGTGTTATTCGAGTCCTTCCTAGCCTGCTACAGCCCGGGATACCGGAGTCCTCATTAGCCCAAAGCTACAGCCCGAATTTATACGTTGATGACCGACATGCTCGATGTGATTCATGTATGCCTGTTCCCATAGGTTAGCGCCGCTTTGGGTTCACGACTAGCCATGTCGGCCCGGGTTCTTTGTCATGTGGATGCTAGCGACACTATCATATACGTGAGCCAAAAGGCGCAAACGGTCCCGGGCCATGGTAAGGCAACACCCGTGGGAATACCGTGCGTGAGGCCGCAAAGTGATATGATGTGTTACAGGCTAGATCGGTGTGACTTAGGATCGGGGTCCTGACAGGTGGCCCTGGGGGTGAAGCGCCTCACCATCAGGGGTGACTCGTAGCTCCTCGTCAACTTCTCCAATAAGGTATACGAGCCAAGGGACGAGCACATGGAGGCATACCTCGCAGAGGTACGCAAAATGGAAAAACAGTTTCCGGGTCTAGAATTGCAGCACGTGCCCCGCAGCACCAACAAGGAGGCCGACAACATCGCCAAAAGAGCATCCAAGCGACTACCCCAAGAGCCTGGTGTCGGTGTCAAAACCGGCGGATCTCGTGTAGGGGGTCCCGAACTATGCGTCTAGGCGGATGGTAACATGAGACAAGGGACACGATGTTTTTACCCTGGTTCGGGCCCTCTCGATGGAGGTAAAACCCTACTCCTGCTTGATTAATATTGATAATATGGGTAGTACAAGAGTAGATCTACCACGAGATCAGAGAGGCTAAACCCTAGAAGCTAGCCTATGATATGATTGTTGTTCTTGTGTCCTACGGAGGGGGCTAGGGTTACACATAGTCTGTTACAATGGGAAGAGATCTACATATCCGTATTGCCAAGCTTGCCTTCCACGCCAAGGAAAGTCCCATCCGGACACGGGACAAAGTCTTCAATCTTGTATCTCCGTAGCCTAATAGTCCAGCCAAAGGTTATAGTCCGGCTGTCCGGACACCCCCTAATCCAGGACTCCCTCACCCTCCATCTCGATCTCGATCCCCCCGCACCATCCCCCGCTAGCTCCACCGCCGCCGACGACCCACCGCACCCTCCCCCGCTCCACCACCGCCGCCCCCCGACCTCCCTGCCCGCCCCACCGCCGAGCACCCCCGCACCTCCCCACTCCACCCGCCGACAACCCACCGCACCCTCCCCGCTCCACCGCCGCCGCGAGCAACCCCATTTGATGATATTTTCAAATAACAAATTTGATGATACTTTTTCATATTCATAAAAGAATTATTACTGTTTTTAGAAAAAAATATTACTGATTTTTATAAAAATATATTAAAAAATAGCAACAAAAAATAAAAAAATATACTAATGGCGCACCGCTCGGGTAGTGCGCCATTGCTATCTGAAAAAAAGATTTCTAATGGCGCACCGCTAGGGGGTGCGCTATTGCTATAAAAAATGATTTCTAGTGGCGCACCGCTCGGGGGTGCGCCATTAGTAAGCTCCCATCTAGCTCTAACTCGCCCGACCCCTTCGTCCCTCCCTCTCGCCAGATCCAGTCCCCCCGCTGCCCCGACCCACGACGCCGCCGCCCCTATGTGCGCCGCCGCCCCCGCGCCCCACGCTCCCACCACAGTAGCTCCGCCATCGTCGATGCCTCCGCGACCTCGCCGTCGCCGAAAGCCTCCTCGAGTCGGCCCCTGCCCTACGCCGCCTCTACCTCAGTCCGGGCACGGGGTGCAGGACGACGACTGCCGCCGACCCACGAAGCACGTGGCCGCTGGCCTCCCCACGACCAACCGAGGCGCCCAGGAGGACCGCCGCCGTCTTCTTCTTCGACTACGAGGACCCGGACGAGCTCGGACGCCCTTGAGCCATCCCTTCGACGCTGCCGCCGCCGACCCTGACCCTGACCCCTCCGGCGACCGGCCGCGCCTGCCCAAGTACCTCTCCTCCTTCCTCCTTCCTCCCAGTTTGCAATCCAGACAGAGTTGCCTGCCATTTTCTCTGAAATTTAAGAGGCATAATGCCAGTGAATCGACATTTCGGTGGCATACACTGCGATCCTTCTATTAGACAGAGATGTCTGGATCTTTTGTTTGTCTCTGTTTGTAGGGAGCTTGTGTAATATATTCAGGCTAGATAGGTGGTTCCGGCAGTGAGCACATCCTGGTAGTGTTTTGACATGTTTATATTTTTTCTGTCTGAAACTTTGCTAGGTGAGAATGTCTGAAACCTTTTTTTTGTTCGATGAGGAACCATATTTTTTGAATAGGATCCCTGGTGAACGAATACTTCAAACTTTTCAGACTAAAGAAGGTTTTTGATTTCTTAAAAGCTATGGCATATGGTACAACTCCGGAAATTGACAGTATAGTAGTAGCAGGCCTGAATGTATAGCTTCTTACGAAGATACATAACGTGCGAGTATAGATTTTTTGTCAAATCTTTTTTTGTAGACACAGGATTGAAAATCTAATAAAGATTACTTTGATCAATGAGTATTCTCCAACTAGGAAATTATGTGATGTGACAAGTGAGATGCTATTCACTTAATACTGGTAGAGAAATTCACTGTCTGAACCTTGAAATAAATTCTGTTTTCAGTTGTATTATTCTAACCAGAACTCATAACAGTCTACTCCAGATACTACTTACTTTTTCAGTTATTAGCCTATAACAGTTTTTAGGTGTCCACTCCTTCCTTCTCTTTTGAAGTACACATTCTGTGGCAAGCTCACGCCTATTCACGATGCTACTTCTTGGCAGTGGCGTAGCCAGGAATAAAGCGAAGGGTGTGCAAACTCCAAAAAAAATTAGAGTGGAAATATTGGGTGTGCATGCTGTTCTCGGGCCTCGAATTTTATGCAATATGTCATGATAAAAAACAAAATCTCATAATTCAGGGTGTGCCATGGCACACCCATGCTACCCATAACTGAAATGCTAGGTTAGCACATACTGCATATAGACAGCAGACAGAGTTGCCTACCATTTTCTCTGAAATTTAAGAGGCTAGGGGCTATTTGTGAGCAATCTTTTGGTTTTCTAGTGTTCTAGCTTGGAAGTTGCACCTACCACTATTTTCTGCAGATTACATTCTTAATGGAGGGCTATGGTTGTGCACTCAAAAGTTGTTGGAAAGAAAATACCCTGTATTTTAGTGCATTATATATAGTACACAAAAGTAGGCAAAGTTTATGTGAAAATATAGATGCAAGGAGAAATAAGCAGCCAAAACAGCAATTAGCAAAAGTGATAGTGGTACTGAATTTAAGTGTGTAATGGTGGACCCTGAAGCTGATATTTTAGCAATGGTGGCTTCAATGTGTGGTGCAGTGGCAGCCACTCCTCCTTCCCCCTTCTGCTGCCATCCCAATAATGTTGGTCTTATTCATGAGCAGCAATCCATGATCAGCAACAGTTTCTTTCACTAATTTTCATGATCAGCAATCCATGATCAGCAACAGTTTCTTTCACTAATTTTCAGTTAACAACAATCCATGAATTTTTTCAGCTAAAACTATTGATGATTTTTTGTTGGGTGACCTATTAGATCGGGAATGGAATCTCACATAAGTTGAGCTGATTTTTTTCCATATGAAAGCAGAGGACCATATGGTCTGTGGCCTTTTCATCCATATGAAAGTAGAGGCACATTGTGGTGCTAGTTTGCTGGGTTTTGTCTCCGACCATCGTGTCGTGATGATTTTGCAGGTACACCGAGAGGCCCTTGAGTTTGTCGGAATGTCGATTAACTTTCATTCCAACAAATTCGGGTACTCCATATGTCCTATTTTCAGCAAAGGTCATACTGAAATTTTCCGTGAATTTTAGCATGACTTTGCTAAAAATCGGACATATGGAGTACTTGCTACTAATGCATGGGCCGGGGTATCTTAGTACTTAATTAAGTAGGATCAACTGCCTCTTGTGTTATGCATGGGCCTCAGCGTCGACAAACCCTAAATGATAAAATCTTGGCTTTTAGGGTGCCAAGGTGTCGATAAGAACCTAAATGATGAAAGCTTAGGCTTTTAGGGTGCCTCGGCGTCGAAAAACCCTAAATGATAAAAGCTTAGCTTTTAGGATGCCTCGGTGTCGACAAACCCTAAATGATGAGACCATCATCTTGTTCCTTGACAATAACCAACTTTTTGACCAAACTTTTTTCCTATTTAGAGCGAACCATGGCCCACAACAATGAGGCCGGTGGTTCGCGCGGCAAGCAATTCTGGGAGCTGTCCCAGGAGATGGAGTAACAACCTCACCGCTATGAGGACGCCGCGGAAGACATCGATCCTGACTACACAACCCCTAGTGGCGTCGGGGATGACACCACTGATGGTGCCGCCGAGGATGCCACCACTGATGGTGCCGCCGAGGATGCCACCACTGATGATGCCAGCGCATGCACAGATGGCAGCCAACCGAAGAGGCAACGGAAGGACCAGCGCCCGAACATGCTCTGCACCGTCAAGGAGAAATTTACTCAAGTGAACTCCGACGGGCATCCAACGGCGCCCAAAGAATTAGTCAAGGGGTACTCGCTTCAGCTCGGGTGCATTCTCCGGAGCACTGTCTCGATCAACACCGAGAACCTAAGGCATAAGGACCGAGGGAATTTGCGCAACCTCCTCTTCACAAAGCTGCACGAACGACACAAGTTCCCCGCTAAATTTGTAAACACACGCCTCTCAGGGAATAAAGGGAACAGTGTTGCCCTCACGACGATGAGCACGACCCTGTCTACTTGGAGAAGCACAATGAAGAGAATGATTGACAAAGGTGATAGTTATGAGAAGATCAAGGCGAAAAATCCTTCGATCAGCGAAGATGACTACAAGGGGTTCAAGATCAAGTGCGAGAGCAGCGCAACCTCCGAATCAAGTCAGTGGGGGAAAGAAATGCGGGAGTTGAACTTAGGGGAACACAAACTCGGTCCCGGCGGTTACAGAGTGGCGGAGCCTATATGGGACAAGGAGGACGCAAAGCGTGCCGAGCAAGGCCTACCGCCCCGCTTCAAGAAATACCGTGACAAGCAGACCAGGAACTATTTCAGGGCCCGGTACAAGGAGGACCCGGTAACAAAGGAGCTTACCACGGATCCGAAGACCAGGGCGCTTGAGCTTGTTTTGGCGCAGGAGACTGAAAGCAGTAGCGTGGGGTCATCTCAGAGCACCCCTTGGGACAACACTCTAAATAGGGCGTTGAACATAATGAAAAACAAGGATAAGCTCAGAAAGCCGTCGTCAGCTGGTCGTGTGGCCGGCAAATGCTTGTCCACAAAATGGTCGTCATACTATAACGCTGGTGGGCGAAAGGCGAGAAAGAACGGCACGGAAAGCCAGTCGCGCGAGGTTCAAGAACTCAAGGCACAAGTGGCGTGGATTCCGGAGATTGTCCAAGAGCAAGTGCAACAACAACTGGGATCGACGCTCCCCGGCATTATGCCTACCTTGATTCATGGGCTGACGACGTGGATTGCGGGCGGCCAACAAGGGCCGCCCCCGATTCCCAGCTTCACGGCCAGCAACTCGCACAACGTGTAGGCGGCGCCATTGGTGTCTCTGGCGGAGGCGGTATTTGTGTCTCCGACGCCGGCACGAGCATTGGAGCTTAATGCACCCGGGTGTACGCCGGCCGGCACCTCGACAGCAAGCGGCCCCTCCGTCAGTTGCATGCCCGCCGTTGGTGGTGCCTCGACATTAGCCGAGCTCGACGCCATCATCACGGTAACTAATTAAGCCTCTCGGCCGAGGACTTCATCTCCTTGCCTTTGACTAGGCATCCCTGACGCCCTACATGTTTTCACAGGGCGGCGCCGACTTTCCGTGCACTCTCCCGCACTTCGTGAACGACGAGTTGGTCCATGTCGCCAAGGGCAAAATCGTTCAACCGGGCAACCCCGTGTTCCACGGTAATCCGATGCCACCCACCGTGTACAGGGTTCAACTGGTTCGGGTGCTGCCAGGCTGCGATGAGTTGTTACCTCCGATTCGACCTGCCGGGGCCGACGAAGATAATCTGATGACCCTCAGTGCCTGCCTAAGCTGGCCCCTGCTTTGGCCGAAGAGCCAGATTCGTTTGGGGGTGGGGGACACCACCCCAAAGACAACACCGCCAGTCGTGTCGGCGCCAGGCCATGGCAAGACAGCCGCAACGCCACCGGACATGCCGGACATCCCTATGGCACAGGATCCGAACATGCATATGGCACAGGATCTGGACGATGACAACAACGACGACGGTACATTTACCAACGTCGATAAGTACTTTGCTGAACATGGGTACGATGAGGAATTCTTGGGGACTCCTTCTCAAGAACCCAACCATACAAAACACGATCACGATCTAGCTGGTACCACGGAGAAACCCAATTGCAACAGGCATCGTCTTGCGTTCAATTCTCAGCAGACGCCTCTAGCTGCCGACTTCACCGAGCCTCAGATAGCCGAGGTGCGAAATATTATCAGCCCCAACACACTCAAGAAGGCGGTCTGTGAGCAGAACTCGGTCCCATTACAGTAGAAGAAGAAGGGACGGAAAAGAAAGAGTAACAAGGTTGCGAGCCAGCTGGCACCGAGTACGATCCGTGCTCAGGACGGGCCACCTTCACCTAAGGATATCTCGAGGAGGGTGCATGTGGCGGGTAGGCCAATGCTACTGACTAATATGCTCAATGCTGCAACCGGTGCTATGCGGAGTCTGCATGACAATGTTCATTCTTTGGAGAAGCGGCATCTCAGAGAGAATGACATGGCATACCCGATTTTCGTGGTCAAGGTGCCAGAGGGCAAGGGCTTTGTGGATAACTCCATCGGGGGTACGATCGTCCTGCGGTTTGATGACATCTTTGCTATGTTTAACCTTCATCCGCTCCACTATACCTTGGTTCGGCTATTTTCGCTGAGTATGGAGATGCGGATCATTAGAGACAAGACCCTGGACATCGTGATAGTCGACCCCTTCTACATGCGTGCCAAGATCTTGGGCAGCGCTGGGGACCGACAAGTCGCGAGTTCTTACCTCGAAGGCGTCATTCTGGCAAACCCAGATAAGGATAACTTCCTCGTGCCTTACTTTCCCGAGTAAGTCGTCCCCTCAACCGCCCCGTAACATATGATTTCTTAGATTTCGATCGTTTTTTTCTAACATTCCAGATTTTGTGCAGTGACACACATTGCACACTCATTCTCTTAAGCCCGAAATATTCCATGGCCACGTATTTCGACTCAGACTGTCAGTCGAAGAAAGACTACACAAATATCAAGAAAGTTCTTGATGATGTTCTCCCCGGCTACGCCAAATCTGGAGGCACCTTCACCATGCCAGTTCGTAAGTACGGCAAGCACGTGTTCGCCCACAATACGACGTTCTGCTATGTCAAGCAGCTGCCTGGCGGTCAGAAGGATTCCTACTACGCCCTCCATCACATGCGGGCGATCGTTCAGGACCATAATCACCTTCTACTACCAAATAATCTCAAAGATTGGGCCGCGAGCTTGTCGGCAATCCAAGACGCGGACATCAGACACGAATTCTTTCGCATCCAGTCGGAGTTTGCAGAAATCATCCATCAAGATGTCCTTCGTACCTCGGGGCAGTTCAACCTCATAAATCAACCGTCCAACAGTGATATAGACACAACGCTACAAATGCAGGCTGACAACGCCTGCGATTTCATGACCATCATGAGAGATGGCGGCTTCATCCACGCTCCGGTCCCTTGAGTGGAGTCGAAAGTAGTGATGCTATGTGTAGTTCTTAAACATCGATTGGCTCATGTTGTAATTAAACATTAATGAACTTTTATGTCTCTTTGGTTTGGACAGTCGTTCAACTTAGATGTAATCGATGCTTAATGTGTTGCTTTTCTCTTCCGATCCTTTTGTTGCATACTTATATATTGCTTATGTATTGTCTGTGAATTGCTACTAACGTTTTGTTTGGCTAGTGCATAGAGATGCAATCGTATGTCATGTACAAGGGTAAGGTTCCCGGAGTCTACGACAACTAGGAGGAGTGTCGGAGACAGGTTCACCGTTTCAGCGGTAACAGTTACAAAGGGTACACCACTAGGGCGGAGGCGGAAGTTAGATACGCGCGCTATCTAGCGGGAGAGAGGAGGGAGCGTTGGAGGAACCGGATGAAGACCAGTTTCATCGCAATTATGCTCATCGTGATGACCACAGCTCTCTTCTATGTGATGGTAGTTTAGATGGTCGATATTGACTTGTAATCTGAAGACAAACTCGCTACTCGCGGTTTCGAGACTTGTAATGTTCTAACTTTGTTCGTTATTTAAATTCGGAGACTAGTATGATGAATTGTATTCGGAGACTAATCTTCTATTGTATTCGATGAATCTGCTGTTGCTGTGTGGTGCTAGCTATATTCTGTCCAATAATATATTTTGTAACCTATAACAATATCAGAAAAGAAAAAAATCCCTAATATTCATACTAGTGGCGCACCACCACATAGTGCGCCATTAGTAAGCCAGAGCGCACTAATGGCGCATCATCCACCAGTGCACCATTAGTATGCCAAAGCACATGGGTAAATATGCCCCCCTGGGAGGCATACTAATGGCGCATCATGGGCTATACTAATGGCGCACTGCATGGTGCGCCATTAGTATACCGGATACTAATGGCACACCACAGGTGCGCCATTAGTAAAAAATACTAATGGCGTGCTACTAGTGGCGCACCTGTAGTGCGCCATTAGTAGGCAAAACAGGTGCGCCACTAGTAGGCCTTTTCCTAGTAGTGCTCGAGGTTCAGCTGCGAGATGCTGCTTGTTGTTCCTGCTGCTAAGGCAGTGGTGTATTTGTTGGTGCAGAGGGAAGGATCGGCCTTGCCATGAACCGTAATGATGCTGCATGGACCGGGCATCTTGAGCTTACGGTAGGCATAATGTGGCCCCGCGTTGAATCGAGCAAACGCGGTTCGTCCGAGCAGTGCTTGATAATCACTGCGGAAAGGGATGATTTCAAAGATTAACTCTTCGATACGATAATTTTCTAGTGATCCGAAGACTACCTCAAGGGTAATGGAGCCTGTACAGCTGATCTCCGCACCTGGTATAATGCCTCTAAAAGTGGCTTTAGTGGGTTTGATCACCGAATGATCAATGCCCATCTTGGGCACTGTGTCCTGGTAAAGCAAATTTAAGCTGCTACCTCCGTCCATAAGGACTCGAGCGAGGTGGAACCCATCTATTATTGGGTTGAGGACTAGTGCCGCTGGATTGCCCTGATTGGCGTTAACCGGACGATCCGTGCGGTTGAAGGTGACCGGTCCTAGTTTATATAGTGGGTCGACTAGTTCCGTTGTGTCGCCATCCCTAAGGGTGCGTATCTGGTCCGAGTTGGCAATTTGGGTGGTATTTACCACATTCACCGATTGAATATGGGGGGAAATTTCTTTTGCCCTCCTGTGTTTGGTGGTCTGGACTCTTCGTCGCTATCGTCGCTTTGAGATCCCCCTTCGTCTTTGGCGCCTGCCTTGCCGGCTTGTTTAAAGACCCAGCATTCTCTGTTGGTATGGGTGGCTGGCGTTTCTGGGGTGCCATGAATTTGGCATTGGCGATTAAGTATGCGGTCCAGACTGGGCGGACCCGGATTTTAATCTTTGGGTGGCCCCTTCCGCTGACCAGATTTTGATCCCCTGAACCCGGCATTAACTGCCAAATGTTCGACGTTTTCACCATATTTGTGGCGCTTGTGCTTGTTGCGTCGCGGTTTGCCATTGCTATCCCTGGCTTCTGATATGCCAGGATTGCTTGCTATATTGGTACTACGAGCCAACCAGCTATCCTCGCCCGCGCAAAAGCGGGTCATGAGTGTCGTGAGTGCTGCCATAGACTTTGGCTTCTCCTGGCCGAGGTGACGGGCGAGCCGCTCGTCATGGTTGTTGTGCTTGAATGCCGCTAAGGCCTCTGCATCCGGACAGTCAACAATTTGGTTTTTCTTAGTTAGGAACCATGTCCAGAATTGCCTGGCCAATTCCCCTGGCTGCTGAGTTATATGGCTCAAGTCATCGGCATCCGGTGGTCGCACATAAGTGCCCTGGAAGTTGTCAAGGAATGCACCTTCCAAATCCTCCCAACTGCCAACAGAGTTTGCTGGTAAGCTATTTAGCCAATGTCGAGCTGGTCCTTTGAGTTTTAGCGGAAGGTACTTGATGGCATGTAGATCATTACTGCGAGCCATGTGGATGTGGAGGAGGAAATCCTCGATCCATACCGCGGGATCTGTTGTTCTGTCATATGATTCAATATTTACGAGTTTAAACCCCTCTGGGAATTCATGATCCATAACTTCATCAATGAAGCATAGGGGGTGTGCGACGCCTCTGTGCGGGGCTATATCACGACGCAGTTCGTATGAGTCTTGTCTGCCGTATTCGGCCCGGTCGGATTTACTTTTAGTGTATTCGGCGTGACGGTCATCGTCGTGCACTGGTGCGCACCCCTGTGACCCGTATATCGATCTTGCATGTTTTGCCCTGCTTTCCAAGACGTCTCGCATGTCGCGCGTGTTGCCCCGGGTCTTGGTATTTTTGTTTGAGTGATGGCGGGGGTGCATGCTGAACTTCGGGCTGAAACGCCTCTCTGTCTCTGCCACGAGGTGGCCGGTCCGTTGCATCATACTCTGGTGATGTAGGTTTCAATGCTTCCTCCTAGAGTCGGGGTAGCAACCTGCGCTTTGGGTAACTCTTGCAGGGGCGTTCGAGTTCGTATTCCTCGGCCGCCAGGACTTTGGTCCATCTGTCTGCTAGCAAATCTTGATCAGCTCGAAGCTATTGTTGCTTTTTCTTCATGCTATTTGTTGTGGCAATAAGCTGGCGCATGAAGCGCTCCTGCTCGATGGGATCCTCAGGTATGATAAATTCTTTGTCGCCGAGGCTCACCTCGTGTTCGGAGAGAGGCATGTAATTGTCATCCTCCGTTTTCCCTCTGCTGCCTGTTCTGGAGGGCTAGCTTGTTCACCCTCCCGATCTAAGTCGCGCTGGAGGGGATTGTTGTCTTCAGCAATATCCAGAGTGTTATTGTCTCTTGTGCCGGTATCACTGTTTTTGCTATGGCAGGACTTAGAGCGGCGCCGCTGACGTCGATGCTTGGGCTGCTTCTTGGAGGAGTCCTCCTCCGCCGTTTTGTCGCCATTGCCTTCTCTGGGTGTATCCACCATATATATATATATATATATATATATCATATGATGAGGTGGCGGTCCAGTGCCCTGTGGGCGGTGGTTCCTGTTCGTCTCTTGCATCGTCATCCATACCGTCGATGTCTTCGGAGTCGAAGTCGAGCATGTCGGTTAAGTCATCGACAGTGGCTACTAAGTGGGTGGTGGTTGGGAAGTGAATTTCTTCATCGTCCGCATCCCATTCTAGCCGGACATAGTTCGGCCAAGGTTCTCCTGACAAGGAGAGAGACTGTAATGAATTTAGCACCTCGCCGAAAGGCGAGTGCTGAAAGCTATCCGTGGAGGTAAACTCCATGATCGGCACCCAATCGGATTCGATAGGCGTGGACGCAGGCGGCTCGGAGTCCATGGCCGGAGATGAATCCCATGATTCGGCTGCACGGCTCTCGTAAGGGGTGAAGTCAGTATCCGGCTCGATCGCCACTGAGAGTGCAGCCTCCATGGCGGGGTCTACCCCCTCATCCTCGGATGGCGCGATTTGCTCCGGATTAAGGGCTGGAGCGGTTGCAGGTGTGATCTCCCGAACACTATCCGACGGCAGAGCTAAATCATGCTCGTCGTGATTGTGCGGCGCACCTGACATGGGCTCGAATCCGTCGAAGATCAAGTCTCCGCGGATGTCGGCGGTGTAGTTCAAGTTTACAAACCTGACCTGATGCCCAGGGACGTAGCTCTCGATCTGCTCCAGCTGGCCAAGCGAGTTGGTCCGCAGTGCGAAGCCGCCGAATACGAAGATTTTTCCGGGGAGGAAAACCTTACCCTGGACCGCATCGTTATAGATGATCGAAGGATCCATCAAGCCTTATGGTGATGGCACAGTGGAACTCTCAATGAAAGCACCAATGTCGGTGTCAAAACCGGCAGATATCGGGTAGTGGTCCCGAACTGTGCGTCTAAGGCGGACGGTAACAGGAGGCGGGGGACACGATATTTACCCAGGTTCAGGCCCTCTCAATGGAGGTAATACCCTACTTCCTGCTAGATTGATCTTGATGATATGAGTATTACAAGAGTTGATCTACCACGAGATCGTAGAGTCTAAACCATAGAAGCTAGCCTATGGTATGATTGTTGTTGTCCTACGGACTAAACCCCTCTGGTTTATATAGACACCAGAGGGGGCTAGGGTTACACAGAGTCGGTTACAAGGAAGGAGATCTACATATCCTTATCGCCAAGCTTGCCTTCCATGCCAAGGAGAGTCCCATCCGGACACGGGACGAAGTCTTCAATCTTGTATCTTCATAGTCCAACAGTCCGGCCAAAGGATATAGTCCGGCTGTCCGGATACCCCCTAATCCAGGACTCCCTCAGGCGCGCCCAACCCCCATGGGTGCGCCCTCCACCCTCGTGGACCCCTCGTGGTTCCCCTGACCGACTTCCTTCGCCTATATATACTCTTATACCCCAAGACATCCAGGAGCACGACGAATCCCTATTTCCACCGCCGCAACCTTCTATACCCGTGAGATCCCATCTTGGGGCCTTTTCCGGCGCTCCGCCGGAGGGGGCATTGATCACGGAGGGCTTCTACATCAACTCCATAGCCCCTCCAATGATGTGTGTGTAGTTTACCTCAGACCTTCAGGTCCATAGTTATTGTCTAGATGGCTTCTTCTCTCTCTTTGGATCTCAATACAAAGTTCTCCTCATTTCTCTTGGAGATCTATTCGATGTAATCTTCTTTTGCGGTGTGTTTGTCGAGATCCGATGAATTGTGGGTTTATGATCAAGTTTATCTATGAAAAATATTTGATTCTCCTCTGAATTCTTTTATGTATGATTGGTTATCTTTGCAAGTCTCTTCGAATTATCAGTTTGGTTTGGCCTACTAGATTGATCTTTCTTGCAATGGGAGAAGTGCTTAGCTTTGGGTTCAATCTTGCGGTGTCCTTTCCCAATGACAGTAAGGGCAGCAAGGCACGTATTGGATTGTTGCCATCGAGGATAAAAAGATGGGGTTTATATCATATTGCTTGAGTTTATCCCTCTATATCATGTCATCTTGCTTAATGCGTTACTCCGTTCTTATGAACTTAATACTCTAGATGCATGCTGGATAGCGGTCGATGTGTGGAGTAGTAGTAGTAGATGTAGGCAGGAGTCGGTCTACTTGTTGCGGACGTGATGCCTATATACATGATCATGCCTAGATATTCTCATAATTATTCGCTTTTCTATCAATTGCTCGAAAGTAATTCGTTCACCCACCGTAATACTTATGCTATCTTGAGAGAAGCCACTAGTGAAACCTATGGCCCCCGGGTCTATTTTCCATCATATAAGTTTCTGATCTACTTTTATTTTGCAATCTTTACTTTTAATCTATATCATAAAAATATCAAAAATATTATCTTATTATCTCTATCAGATCTCATTCTCGTAAGTGACCGTGAAGGGATTGACAACCCGTTTATCGCCTTGGTTGCGAGGTTCTTATTTGTTTTGTGTAGGTACGAGGCGACTTGTGCATAGTCTCCTACTGGATTGATACCTTGGTTCTCAAAACTGAGGGAAATACTTACGCTACTATGCTGCATCACCCTTTCCTCTTCAAGGGAAAAATCCGACGCAACCTCAAGAGGTAGCACGCTGCTGACAGCAAAGGGCGTCTCATTCAAAAATATCAAACGCATGTCTTCTTGCTAACATCAATCAGCAAAATTTGACAAGGTTGCCCCATTCCAAAATGTGAAATGCTTGTTGTTTTGCGTACATCAATGAGCAAACTTTGACAAGGTTTTCCCATTTCGAAATGTCAAATGCTTGTTGTTTTGTGTACATCAATGAGCAAACTTTGAAAAGGTTTTCCCATTCCAACATATCAAATGCCTACGATTGTGGAATGGGCAGGGTTCTCCATCAGTTCGGACATTGACATGGCACCTCGTGCTAAATAAACCAGCTGTTCTTTTTTTGCAGTTCCACCAAAATCAACCAAATTCGCGCGTAGCTTGTATGATTTCGCCCATATATGTTGCAATGCCTTCAACATATGGGCACCTCCTTTTTTGTGGTGGAAATGAATTATTCGATGTATTCATAAACATTTTGTGCAGTTCCCATTGAAATCAAGATGAGCACCCCTGTTTGCACAAATACAAAAAAAGTGATTAGTATAAAGCAAACTATACTATGAATTGACAGTTTAAACAAGCACCTACATGGTCCATTTAGAGCACACTTTTAAAAAATGGAACTCACCAGAAAGAATCCTAGAACAACAATGTACTTGCGCATCACAACAAAAAGATGGAGATATGTCAGTCCTTCTGAGCTGATGTAACCATCCTTCAACTGCTCCTTCTGATAAGAAGATAGACATGTCTTGTTCATCCTGGCATAATCGGAACTAGTCACTTCACGTACTCCATATTCTTCTTCAGAGGAGGATGATCCTGTCGTGCAATGACAAGAGGACAACTAAATGCTAGCATCTCTGTTTGCTCGGAAAAAAGGAAAGGAAATATTTAAAACAACACAGATGAAGCACTTCTCAAGGACAATACCACTTTCTGATGACAGTATCTAAACAGTAGCACAACACCAATAGAGATGACAAAGCTCAATCATATGGATGAAATCCGTGGGCGAGTACCAACCTTTGTCAGGAGGCTTATTGTGTAGAGCATACAGATCAAGCACTTCTCCGGAAGCATCTGTTGTTATCTACTTTGGTTGCCATGCTTACTATATACTCCTCCATTAGTTTAATGTTTCCAACATCTTCTTGTGCAGTTCCACTAAAATATATGGTATCTTCAAAGAAGATCTCTATTTGCACAAGTAGAGATAATTACATATTACATTAAGAGTGGCATCAAATCATGGCAAAACAATTGCTCGCCCAAATATAGCAATAAATTAAGATGCAAAACTATATCATTACTTGTGTCATCATAGTTCCAAAGGTTTCATTACAGACCGGGAGTTGATTTTGTTTTATTCCGCTTGTTCTTCCCTTCATCACTTGGTTCAATAATGATAAGCTTCGCCTTCAATGTAAGATTTGGCATGTCAATTAGGGAGCACAAGTATAGCACTAAACAATGACATTAATTTCTGATGAAAGTGGCAAAATACAGGCCAACAGTTGTGAAATATCCTTATCTTACCTCAATGGGATATTATGGTGCACATACAGATTGGAAGTGTTGTCTCCATTTGTGCAGTTGACTTAAATCAAGCAACATTACCTTACAAGTAGCACAACATATGAAAGCACACTGCACAATCATGTGAAAGAAAGCTAGTACTGACCTCTCATGACGCTGAATTCAAACAACTCACAAGAAGAAGATCTGAACCAAATTTGCCAACACGGATAGGAAGTAAGATCTCCTCTTGTGTAGTTCCACTAAGATCAAGCAATCAAGCAACATTGTCGGTGTGACATTTTGGTTGAACTGCACAATACACTCTTAAAACAAAAGTGTTTTGTGTAGTGCAGCAAAAGGTCACAATAGCAACAAGGTGAAGTAGATAACCCTGTTTACACAGAGGTGCAAAGGAAACAACTAGTGGTCAATTACGGTGGATGACACAGAAGCCAACAAAAAGAAGCATATAACGTATCTAAATGGGAAAGAAAGCAAGACACTAGAATTTCTCAAACAGAGGCATTGATTAATATTAACAGAGAGATTATATTAACAATAAAATTTCTTAAACATGTAATTTTCTTTTAACTATGGCATTGCATCAATTTTCCAGCGGCATTATTAGAGGGTGTTTGTTTATAGGGACTTTTTGGTGTAGGGACTAAAAAAAGTCCTTGTCAGTCCCATCTAAATTAAACAGGAGGGTCTTTTAGGGACTAAAAGTGGGCATTTGGGACTAAAGAAAGAAGACCCCAAGGGAGAGTCTTTTTGGGACTTTTTCCAACAGTTGCCCATGCCCCGCATCACACCTTGTCTCTATTAATGCATTACTAGGGGTAACATGGTCTTTTAGCATGTTATTTAATAACCTATAGTCCATGTTTAGTCCCTGGAACCAAGTAGGTAGGGACTAGGGACATTTTAACCAAACATGGCCTTAGATTAACAATAGCTAAAGAGTTGCATGGGACAGTGGACGCACCAGCACCATGTGCATCTACCGATGTATGAAGGGGTGATGCACAGTCTGTTACAACAAAGAACAAACAACCAAGGAGCATATTTGTGTTGGTCCCAATTTTGTTATCTTTAGACACCTTTCCCTATGTGAGCACAACAAATCTAGTCATGCTCAAACTCTACAGCCTTGTCCCTTAAAACAAAAAGATCAGTTTGTTACAGATGTGTGTACTGCGTTTGTCATTGTTTTCCCTTTTCGACCAATGTAGGTGTTGGATAGCCAGTCTCTACTAGAACTTTCCCCCTTCCTTTCCTCTTTGAACCACGTCCTAGATTCATGCTATACAACTTTCCCCACTACATTCCCCCATTCCTTTCCTCTTTGAACCACGTCTTAGATTCATGCTATACAACTTTCTCCCTTCCTTTCCTTTTGGAACCATGTCCTAGATTCATGCTATAAAATCCCCACTACTTTCCCCCATTCTTTCCTCTTTGAACCACGTCCTAGATTCATGCTATACAACTTTCCCCACTACTTTCCTGTTTGATCCAACACCTAGATTCGAGTGCAGAAGCAGAAAAAGCCCACATGCAGCTAGAGCAATGCATGTGGAATAAGTAAATTATACCGTAAGGTTCTTGGGGTGTGGTTCGGTGGGCGACCGGAGACCGTTCGTCCCACACAACGTACGGTGGCGAGTAAGAAGGGGTCGAAGGCCCTCCCGCGTCACTGCTGGGTGAAAGAGAAAAGCTGCGCTGGTGGTGGATTCCCTCCCTCGCCAACGGCGACATCGTTAAGCCTCCTTCCCTTCCGGGCGGACGAATCCTGCCGGCTCTCTGACCAGCAGTGCAGGGAGAGAGAGAGAGAGAGAGAGGCCAACGAAGTCTTGTTTAGATCTGGAGAGGGTGAGAGAGTGTGAAAAGAGCAACTACAAGCGTTGAGGCTCCAACATGTATATATGTACTGGAGAGAGAGTGTGAAGAGTGCAAACACTAGAAAACAAGCGCCGAGGCTACAACGTATACGTGATGAGGTGATTATACGGTCACTACGAGATCGTATAGCTCCGTATCCATCCATTTTGACCAGTAAAAGAATCCTCCTGACACCGCCCCAGGTCACTTTCTCCCTCTGTCATGCGGGGCCTACCTGTCATTAGGTGGAAGAAAGAAGTCGAACAAAAACAAAATTATGCTCAAGTGTAGTTATCCAACCCGAGACCTCAAGTTTGATGAGCGAACAGGCTAACCAGCTACACCACCCTCGCATTATGTTCAATGAGAGGAAAATAACCTTTTATACATTCCTGCATTCGTATGACAAGCATACCGTGTCTTTTTTTGCGTGCGAGTCATTGTGATTTAAAACATAATTGTGTCATGTGGCTTTGGTGGTAAGGTCTTTTGGGATATAAAGCAGTGTTGGTAGTACAGAAATAATGCAGCCTTAGTCACCTTACCTCTCTTCACGTAGTATGTTGGGTCCCACTATTCAGAGGGTGAAACAAACAAATTAATAAGAAAAATTAAAAGCGCCAGCGGTGTATCTTACCTCACATCTCACTACTGCTCGTGAACACTGTCCAATTGATCCCTCTGTTCACTCATGTACTATTTTAAGTGAATACTTATTATAACATGCACACAATTTTGGGCACTTGTATTCGACCTAAGTCAGTGTGCCACCGTATCTCGTACTACTCCCTCCGTCTAGGTGTAATCAGTCATGTTAGAAGGTGCAGTGGGACTAAGGTGCAAGCAGATTGGTGGAGAAGGAGAAACTTGACCGGTCCTTGCTCCAATCAAAGCCCTGATTTCTGTCTCTAAACGCAACAATTAATCCCAACAACTAAGAGATGCCGTTTTAGCTACCATGCAGGTCCACGTATTAACTCGCATGCAAGCCGACTTTGATTTCTTGACTGATCAACGCGTAGTTGCGCTCCATGCATTGGGTTTCCAGGGGAGATAACAAGGCAGAGTAAGCGTTTGGCCACATTGCTTAGGCTGATCATAGTGGTGAGTAACTTGGACTACTAAAATGCATATGTTACTAGTCTATGTTACTACTAGTACCTTCGTCCTCGTTTATAGGTCCCCTTTGTAGTTTGTGACAAATTTTGACCAAAGATTTAACTAACAAAATGTTAATGCAAGTCAACAAAAATTATATCGTTGGATTCGTATTTGAACATAGTTTTCAATGATATAATTTTTTGTGACATGCATGAACATTTTATTAGTTCAATCTATGGTCAAAATTTGACACGAAATACAATGGGGACCAATAAACCAGGACGGAGGTAGTACGCGAAGTTTTCCATCGGAAGTGAGCCGATCTGGCTCTCCTGAGCTAGCAAGGTTTTTCTAGCCCACCCAAGCTAGCTGGCACACAAAAGCTAACATATTTTAAGACTAGTCACAATGGGGAGTACTACCTCCGTCCTGGTTTATTGGTCCCCATTGTAATCTTTGCCAAACTTTGACCATAAATTTAATTAATAAAAAGTTCATGCATGTTATAAAAAATTATATCATTGAAAGCAATGTTCAAAAATGAATTCAGCGATATAATTTTTGTTGACATGCACTAACATTTTATAAGTTAAATATTTATTCAACATTTGGCACAAATTACAAAGGGGACTAATAAACTAGGACGGAGGTAGTAACTTAGAGTAGTAACATGCATATGCTACTAGTCTATGTTACTATCTCCACAGTGGGTAGTAACATATGTGTTGTGTGATGCATCACTTCATTTATTAGGTTCTAGACTCATCTTTTCTTGATACTTCTATGTGTGATGTTATAGTAACTAGCTATGTTACCACATCCCTCTATTTCTACATTAATTACAAGCCACGTCATCTATTTTGCTTAGATAAGTGTGATGTTACCACCTATGTACTTCCACTGTGGGTAGTCTAACAGTTCCAAACGCCTAACCTTGCCCGGCTAGGCTATAAATTGTTCTTGCTAAGGACCCAAACGCTCCCTAAGTAACTCGCACGATATTCCCATTCTATGAACCTGTGTGTGCATGTGCATGTGTG